>JAVIAB010000159.1:11482003-12082003 GCA_032433765.1 Megaustenia siamemsis
CCCGCTTTTGATTTGTCCATTACCACGTAAAGCTGTTACTATACCACTTTTTTTTTTTTTTTTGTATTGCTATTATCATCAGCTTTACAGCAGCTGATGATAATATTCTGGTATATCGACAGGGAAGAGACAGACGGGGAATCGCCTCCACAATGCAAGACGAACTCGATCGCATTTCTTCCTGGTGTGGGGTTTCAGGTGCTTTGGTTAATCCTAATAAAGCATCAGTTTCATGGTTCTCCCTTAACAATCATATCGTTAATACGACCACACCGGTAGTACGAATGGGAGCTGATGAGGTGACCAGGGACAAGTTGATGACGTACCTTGGAGTTAAGTTCGATCGCAGCCTGTGTTTTCGGACCACGTCGACCATATGATAACAAAATCCCGCAAAGGATTAGCTGCCTTGAAGTTCATGGCAGCTGGCAGCATCGAGCAGAAGCTACTTACTCTTCTGTTCCGGGGATTAGTCCTCGCACCAATCGAGTATGCCCTGGCCATTCTTACTGTCAGTACGACTCAAATTGATAGGCTGGAGAAAATACAAAATGAAGCTATGCGCATTATCCTGGGATGTACGAGGGACACTCCCTGTGTAGCAATGAGGTATCTTCTTGACTTTCCAACCATGGATGACAGAATCAAGATCCGGAGAGCACGAGCATACCTGAAGATTAGTACAGATACAGAGCATCCATTGCACCACGTGCTCAACACAGAGAAAGGTACCAGGCTAAAAAGAGGCAAATCATGGTGGGCCGAGCAGAAGATGTCATCAAACAGGTCTGTGGGCTTACCAATATCAGCGTTGGTGAGGAGTGGATACCGTGCCTACGTCATTCAAGGGGACTTTCTCATGTATTGTCACACTCGACAGGAAAAGTAGGAACAGAACCGGTCGTGGTTAATGCTGAGGTCAAGGTCTCATCTGCGATAATACCGATGAGAAAGATGCAGTCATCTATACAGACGGATCTGTAAGACGACACGAAAGAAGTGCATGGGCATTTACAGCACGCTCGGCAGGCAGAATACCAAGGAAGACAGTGGTGCATACGCCTTACCACGAGTAGCATGACAATGGAGGTGATGGCAGTGACCAAGGCATTCAAATGGTTAGAGTCACAAGACTACATCCACGCATGTATACTGAGTGATTTGATGAGCATGATAAAAAAAGTGGAGGCGGGCTTTGTACGCATGCAGAAATCCCAAATACGTAAGGTCACCTTTGTCTATGTCCCTGGACATGCGGGAGTACGGGGAAATGAGAGAGCGGACAGGTTGGCTAGCTGCGCTGTCGTTGAGGACGGGCAACCGATGGATCGGGCGGACATCATCAATGCCCTTCGAGATGTGGGAAGAGCACAGGACTTCGACAAACACAGATCAACGTCACTTCTTCGGATGATGGAAATGGGAGTTAAGATGGGCACGGCCAGAAACGAGACACTTGGTGGCTGTGTAAGAAGACTTATCAACCAACATAGAACTGGAGTCGTCAGTCGCGGGACACTGAGGGAATTGCTGAGGAGGGGATCTGAGCACCTATGGACATGTTCGGAGTGCAATGATGATGACCCACAAATAACTCAATTTACAGCAGCTTCACATCTCTATGCAACTTGATGCCTTTACTTCTTTGAAGAATAGACCTGGATACAATTCAGAGCTACATCTACCTTGGACACACTATAACAGAAATGGAAATATAACACTGAAATAAACAAAAGATAGGAACTTCAAGAAGTAATTTTAATGCCATGAAAAAAATATACTGACATCAAACAAATAACATCAGGGCTAAAAATAAGAATAACAAAATGTTATATTTTCTCAACACTCCTGTGTGGCACATAAACATTAGACAAGAAAACAGAACAGAAAATTGAAGCATTTGAAATGTGGATATATAGAAGTATAGATGTAATTGGATGGAGATAAAAGAAAACAAATGATGAAGTCTTACAACAAATAAATATGAAAAGAGAACTACTAAACACAATTCAAACAAGACAAATGAGATTTTTGGATCATGTTAAATGAAACAATGGCCTACTAAAAGCAATATTGGAAGGGAAAATACAAGGTAAAAGAGGCAGACCAGACTAACAAGGACAAGTAACATCAAAAGATGGACAAATCAGCCTATGACAACCTTTACTACAAGGGACAGAGATGGTGCTCTATGGTAGCCAACCTTCGATGCGGAGAGTGCCAATCAATGATGATGGTTTCAAACAGCCATGGTTTGAAGCATCAAAAATAATTTTCAACGGTTGCACATATAAATTTAGGTTCCTTAAACTTCCTTAAAAGCCAGCAGTACAGTCCATCCAACATTGATAATGTTTTGCAGTATAATATGCCACTTCCTTTAATGCAATGTTCTAATAATTATTAAGTGAAAGAGATAGAGACCAGAATGTAAAATTAAATCAAGGTTGCCAGCTATGAACATTAACAAATAACAAAGACACCAAGTTCTCACTACAATTTTATTATATGGCAGAACCACAATTATGCCATTAGAAAATATCCTAAAACATAGAAGGAAATACATTGGTGAAAAACACATGAACCTTTAATCAAGAATATGCACAGAACATAGCAAATTGTCTTTTCTTTCCTTCCTCAATTTCATTTCAGGTTGATTCAAGGTACAGTTAGCAGATTGTTATTTCTCATGGCCTCTCCTGCTGTTGTTTTCAAATACTCCATAAATCCATCTTCTCTGAGAATCCATCTCCTATAGTATTACATTTTCTGAAAAACAGTACCACAAACATCAGATTTGAAAGGCTTCTCTCATGCAAGAGCATATTCTCTTGTTTAGCTTTAATTTTAATGTGTTAAAACTGTACAAAACACATAATATATTAAATGTTTCTCTCATGTGTGAGTTCTCTATGATTGTACGAGGTATCTTTCTTCTTTTTTTCCCTCATTTGCCTTTCAGCGTCGAGGGGAGATATAATTTGCGGTCTTTTGCTCTTCTGTTTGCCTCTGCTGCTGTTATGTTTCCTAGTGCTTCTAGTATTTCGTCGATCCATTTTTTTCGTGGTCGACCCTCTGGGTCTGGTAGTCTTGCAACGTTCATTGAGGGCCTGTGTTGTGTTTTGATCTTTCTGCCGTGCCACGTGGCCTAAACATTTTATCTGTTGTTTCTTTATATATTCTATGATGGGGCTATTCCTAGCTTTTTTTCTAAGTTCTTAATTACTGATCTTATCTCTCAGACTGTTTCCTGTCATTCGTCTAACACATTTCATCTTAGTAGAGGTTATTTTCCTAATTGATCTTGCATCTAGGGTCCCGGCCTGGCATTGGTAGCACAACATTGGGATGAAGATATACAGAGGTTATTTTTGTAAAAAAATCTAGTACCACAAAATTTACCTTTGAAAGGCTTCTGTCTAGTATGCCTCCCCTTGTACAGCATTAGATTTCTATTTTGTGAAACCAGTGCTGCTAAAATCAAATTTTTATGACATCTTTCGTGTTTTATGTGCTTTTAATTTAATTTTATAAAAAAAAATACTACACACATCACATTTAAAAGACATCTCTCCTGTATGTGTTGTTTTATGTGCTTTTAGATTTATATTTTGTGAAATACAAGTACCTCACACATCACATTTGAAAGGCTTCTCTCCTGTATGTGTTTTCTTATGTTGTTTTAGATTTCCATTGTATTAAACCAGCACCACACACATCACATTTGGAAGGCTTCTCTCTTTGTATGTGTTCTCTTGTGTCGTTTTAGATGTCCATTTTGTGAAAAACCAGCACCACACACATCACACATGAAAGGCTTCTCTCCTGTATGTGTTCTCTTGTGTTGTTTTAGAGCTCCATTTTGTGAAAAACTAGAATCACACACACATCACATTTGAAAGGCTTCTCTCTTGCATGTGTTCTCTTATGTTCTTTTAGATTTCCATTTTGTGAAAAACTAATACCATACACATCACATTTGAAAGGCTTCTCTCCTGTATGTGTTCTCTTGTGTCGTTTTAGATGTCCATTAAGTGAAAAACTAGAACCACACACATCACATTTAAAAGGCTTCTCTCCTGTATGTGTTCTCTTATGTCCTTTTAGAGTTCCACTTTGTGAAAAACCAATACCACACACATCACATTTAAAAGGCTTCTCTCTTGTATGTGTTCTCTTATGTTCTTTTAGATGTCCATCTCGTGAAAAACCAGCACCACACACATCACATTTGAAAGGTTTCTCTCCTGTATGTGTTTTCTTATGTTGTTTTAGATTTCCATTTTGTGAAAAACTAGAATCACACACATCACATTTGAAAGGCTTCTCTCCTGTATGTCTTCTTATGTGTACCTTTAATGTTCGTTTTTGCTTAAAACCTGCTCCACACATTTCACACTTGTGCAATTTCTCTCCAGAAAGTGTCTGCATTATTTGATGTCTGCGCTGAGGACTAGCCCTTCCAGCATCACAAAACTGAGATAGAATTATCATCTCTCCTTCTGGCACTTTTCTAGACTGGCTGTCAGTTACCAGAGTTTGGGGGCTAGAATCTTGAATGCAGCCCTCATCTTGACCTACCTGGCAATAAATGGAGAACAAAATTAACAAATTAACACCACATGAAGTAATTTAAATGGATGCTTGTCTGAATATGTAACCATAAATATGATCAGTATGTCATTTCTGTTCCTTCAGTGATCACATGACTACTACTTCCTTCATTATCTGCCCTTAAAAGAAAGTGTGTGGACCTAGATGTGTGGTTTGCAGCATAAATCTTATATTTGAAAAGCTATCACACTTCAGCACAGCATTCTTGAGTATGGGGTAGAATTTTAATTTTTTTCACCTCCACTTGCCTGGACAGACTGGTTAGTCTGCATTGAGGAGTACCACTGGGAGGTGGAGAAGTGTCTTAGTCAGCTCTGTAGATTTTGAATCTTGACACAGGCATCAGCTGTGATAAGCTGTCTACTCTCAGCCCAGTTGCTAGTGGGCATCTTGGCACCCATGTGAAACTAGTAGCTCCAAACATTTGCCTGATAGTAATTAATCATTTTATTTTTCTCTCATCCTGATGTTCACCAAATGACCACTTCATTGTACGCCCTAAAAAGATTTAAGTTGATGTAGATGCAATAAACTGTGTCTTGAGGCAATGGTGAGATATTTGTGTCTTTTGACCTAACACAATTGAGAATGGAGTTATGTGACTGCAACAATTTAAAACACAGCTATATGACTACAACAATTTGAAACACAGCTATATGACTGTAACAATTTGAATCACAACTTTATGACTGTAACAATTTGAAACACAACTGTGTGACTGTAACAATAAAAACACCACTGTGTGACTGTAACAATTTGAAACACAACTGTGTGTCTGTAACAATTTGAAACACAACTGTGTGTCTGTAACAATTTGAAACACAACTTTGTGACTATAACAATTGAAACACAACTGTTTGAATGTAACAACTTGAAACACAACTGTGTGACTGTAACAATTTGAAACACAACTACTTCTTCTTTCCTTCCTCATTTGCCTTTTAGCATCGAGGGTAGATATATAATTTGTGATCATTTGCTCTTCTGCTGTTATGTTTCCTAGTGCTTCTAATATTCCATCGATCCATCTTTTTCGTGGTCGACCCTTGGGTCTGGTGTTTTCACAACGTATTTGAAGGCTCGTTGTGTTTTGTTCTTTCTGCCTTGCCACGTGGCCAAACCATTTTTCAGTTTGTTTCCTTATATAATCTATGGCGGGGGCTATTCCTAGCTTGTTTCTCATGTCTTCATTTCTGATCTTATCTCTCAGATTGTTTCCTGTCATTCGTCTAACACATTTCATCTCAGTAGAGGTTATTTTTCTTATGGTTCATGCATCTAGGGTCCAGGTCTGGCATTGGGAGCACAACGTTGGGGTGAAAGATTGTATTGTATTGTGCTCATTTATCATTTGTCACTAAACTTCCTAGATATTTGAATTCCTCTATTGTTTTAGTTGCCTGCCTTCTACAGTTATGTTGATGTTCTGTTTTTTTTGGTGACATTCATACACAACTTATTGAGACTGTAACAATTTGAAAAAAATCTGCCTAACTGCAACAATTTGAAACCACACATGCAACATAAAACAAGAAAAATTGTAACTGCAGATTATGTTTGTGAAGAAACACCAATCTATTGCAAACATATTGGTCCAGACTTTCACTATTATTCAAATGAGCACATATAGTATGTCAATATTTCTGTGATGTCAACTTTAACAAGAAACATTTAAGAATGAACATGTGTATGTAACAATTAAAATGAGTGACTGCCCCCATTGTATTACAATAACATCTATAGAATGACAATTTAAATTGATGAATTTCTCTTCCATTAAGTGGCCATAACCTATATTTACATGATTGTTTAAATTGATTGCTCTTCAGTTTTTTTAAACTCTAATTAATATAACTCACCTCAATATTATCAAGATGGGAGAGAATTCCATGATCAGGGCAGCTACTTTCTTGTTTCAGCAGATAATTCTCACTATCTGAATGGAGATTATAGGCTATCATTAAATAATTTTTTTTACCCTAATGTGCTGACCAGCAAAGATGGCACTACAAAATTGACCTTGAAATGTAAAATGATTACCAAAATGAGTTGATCATGTGAAAATTGACAAACTAAATCAAATTAATGATACCAGAATGCATAACTTCCATAGATTTTTTAGGCAAACCTGTACACCAGACCAAAAAATGATGTACAAAAAGGGAAAGAAACATACATGAAGTGCTAATTTATAATAATAATTATTATTAAAATTAATATTTTTAATGAACATTTATTTTATTCATAATGTACGTATTTTAAAAAATTTGTTAATTATTTATTGTATAATAATAATTAATAGTTTCTGCAAGAAGTTTTGAAGACTTTACACGACATCGCCACATCATGTTCGTCAGATTTCATTCATATTTGGCATTATAATATTAATTATGTTTAAAATAATGCTACATTTGTTAAAATTCCCTTTTTTTCAAGCAAATGTTATGCCGTAAATTATTTATTAATCATTTTAAAATGCAGAGCTATTGACAGATGTGAGCGATTTGACAAACATTATTAATGATTATGGCTAGTGCCTTAGAATTGTCTTTGTGGAGATGCTCTGTTTCCATAAAAAATGTATTTGTTTTATCTAAATAATCAGATCACTTTTCCAATTTTTTTTTCAAATGTTTAAAATTTATTGTCACTTTGTACTGGCAGCTCTGTTTATAACTGTTTAAATGGGTGCAGAATTTAAAATTATTGTTTTTAGCTCTGCACTATTAAATTAAAAAAAAATAAACAAAAACAGACCACATTCAATGGCGAATTCAATATCTTGAAAACTAAAATATTACGTGATTTTCCCAAAAGAAAAATAAAAATAATGAAATGCTTTCTTCATCTCATGGGAATAATGCTGGGGACCATATATCTATATATAAACACAATTTCATGTTCAGTTTTGTAGTGCCATCTTTGCTGCTATATATATATATACATTGAATTATCCATTTCTCAGGTTAAAATGAGTCTCTTTGGTAATTCCTGATTAGAAAAAATAAAGTGTTTGCCACTTTCGGAAGCAGTCAATCATTTTCGAAAAATGTTATGTGTAAATAAATTTGAAGGAGAAAAAGAGCATAGTTTCACAAAAATGGTCTTTACTCGTATTAATTGCACCTACTGCAGTATTGAACACAAAGACACAATGTGCTCAATCTTCAGACTAAGTTTTTCCAGATTAGACAAAAATGTGAAAGGACTGATGTGTGTGTTGTATATATATATATATATATATATATATGTGTATAGTAACACTATAGTAATTACATGTTACTTGTACGGAGTTTCACAAAAATGGTCTTTACTCGTGTTAATTGCACATACTTCAGTATTGAAAGAAAAACACGTAAGAAACATAATGAAAATGTGTTACCCATATTATATAGAAGGTATGAGAAGGTGAATAAATACTCCCTGTTATTAAAAGGAATAACTTAAATAGATAACAACTTACCAGAACAAGAAAATAGATTTCTCTTTATGTCAGTGGGTATATTGCTGTCTTCTTCAACATTTACTTCATTCTTCACTTTCTGATCCTGAAAACAAAAAATTATTTTCTTATATTTAGAGCAGGCTGCAGTGTGACCTCCAATAACCATTTCAGAGATAACATTTTTTAAATTATGAAAGCTGTTTATCCTATGACTGTTTTAACAATACAGTGGGGCCTTGTACTTGAAACTACCCTAACTTTGAACATTCCAGAGTTTAAACACTAAATTCAGAAAACTTTCCTCTGGGGTTTCAATGATGATTTTACATTTGAACCACTCAGGCACAAGAGAAAATGTAATCTGTAAATGTCAGAACAGTTAATAAAATGGCATCTGTAAATGTCAGTCACCATGAGAAAATGCCATCTTTAAATGTCAGGAACAATTTAAAAATGTCATCTCTAAATGTGTGTTCTTATGGTACTTTTTGTGCTTATTTTTGTGTGTGTGTTTTGTGATTGCTGAATAAGCCTTGATGATCTAGACTTTCCTGATAACATAGCTCTCCTATTACATAATCATCAACAGATGCAAGATGAAATGGGTATACTTGACAATAGATCACAACAGGTGGGAATGAAAATAAATATAGATAAGACCAACATCTTGAGGATTAATGCTGTTAGCATTAAGACCAAGATAAAGAAATAAAACAAGTAGAAGAATTCAAGTATTTGGGCACAATGTTCACAGAAGATGAAAAACTAGACAGAGAATACAAAAAGCAAATGCTGTTACATACCAGCTTTCACCATTGCTAAGACATCCAAACATTTCTATGCCAGCTAAACAACAAATGATAAATAGCCTTTTCATACCAACTTTGTGCTATGAAAGTCAAACATGGACCCTTTCTAAATCACAATTAAGAAAGATCAATACATGTGAGATGCGATGATTGAGAAAAGTAACAAACAACACAAGAAGAGATAGAATACCAAATGAAACTATAAGAAAAATGGTAGGAACAAAACCATGCCAAGAATATATAGAACAACAACTTAAATGGTTTGGCCACCTGGTCAGAATGAATCCTCACCAATCACCATCAAGGGCGTTCTTCTTGAGAATGCATGGAAAAGACCAAGAGGAAGACCCAGAAGAAGATGGATAGATGCAGTGACAGAGACATGTAACAACAAGGAAAATCACTAATTCAGACAATTTGAGCAGCTCAAGTACGACAAATGATATAAACCACGACACCTTTTAGGTATCAGTGAAAAGAGAAAAGAAAAGATGGAAGATGCAGTGACAGAGACATGTAACAACAAAGGAAAATCGCTATTCAGACAATTCGAGCAGCTCAAGTACACAAATGATATAAACCACGACACCTTTTAGTATCAGTGAAAAGAGAAAAGAAGAAGAAGCATAAAAAATACACTAGGAGAAAAACAATACTAGACGTAAAATTGTATTGATAACAGGGCAGTAATACAGACAAAGAAGGAGAAAATATAATAGTATTATAAATAGTAAAAATACTATGCACATAATTTGCAAAAATAATATTTATTTGGACATTTTATTATCTTCAACTTAAAATATTTGTAAAGTATTCTCTGTATCTCAGAAACAAAATCAATCCCAATAAAGGTTCATGAGTGAATAGCACAAATAATTAGGATTTAGAATTTTACTTGTAAGCAGATAAACACAACTGTCACTACCCGTATTGGATGAGGTAATTATTTCTCACCTCGACATCGATCAGATTTATTGACTGTCAAACGCATTGCACTTTGGCTATCTGATTCATATTTAGTCCGTTGACACATCCAGCCTATTTGTTGCTGATACACCCAGCCCAATTGTTGCCAACACGTCCAGTGTGCTTATTGGCAATCCAACATGTCCATCCCATTTGTTGCCAATACGCTCCCACATTAAGCTATAATTATCTGACACAAAATTTGTCTGTTGACGTAACCATTCGTTCATTGTCAGTTTGTTGTCCATTCTTTACCAATAATTTTTTTATATTGCAATAATTGAATTTTTAAAAACTTAAAAATGTGTAGTAGAGTATATCTTCATTTCATCATCTACAATTGCATTGTCATCTCCTAGGGTCTTATTTTTTAAAACTCTTTCAGGATTATTACCTAACATGTCGGTTCGATAAAGTGTTTATTTCTAAACATCCGCAGAAAATTCGGCTCTGACAAGTGTAGCTGAATATTTGTTTCATTTTCACTGAGTTTTTATTTAAACCAATACTTGATTTCTAGGTGTAGGAGAGTTCTCACTAGAACTTCCTGTTGATACCTCATGGTTTCAGAGTTTGAGCGTTACAAAATTGTTAATTTAAATTCATTGTTTCTCAAATTTCTGTCACATAATGCTCACTTTCTGTCATTAAGTCCACTGCTGGTACTTCTTGCAGTCGACCAAAACGATATAGTGCAGAACAAGCTAGATCTGTGTTCAAACCTTCTTATTGAGTGATTAGGAAATAGAGTATTCATAGTATTTAGACTTTTAAATAATTTTGTTGTTGCGATAATGGTGGTAGTCGTAATAGTAATGCCAAAAGATGAAGATCATCTGTCTTAGGTTTAACTAGTGGGTGCTTCTATTCCAGCACTATCAGTGCCTCAGAAGAATCTAGTGGTAGTGATTCTGATAATGAAACTGGTACTTTAGAGCATATCACATAAAATAAGTCCAGTTGTGTAAATAAAAATAATAAACTTGACTTGTAAATAATATTGTTGTAAAAAAGTAAAGTACCCCCGTCATGCCAAGTGGCGTATAGGTAATATGGTGTTAGTGACCATAAACAGACCATTTACAGACCTTCGGCACATGGTTTTTGGGGTAATGAGGTCAGTATTACGCCGGTGCCGCTTTACTTTCCCAGAAAAAATCCAGTACCCATTAAAGGCTGGGTGAACCCGGAAGCCGTCGGTTGGGATCGAACCCTACCTCTTGTTCTCTGTAGTCCAGTTCACTAACCACTGAGCTATCGCGGCTCCCAGTAATGTTGTGGTGTGACATAAATTTGCCATATTTGTCATTCTGGGGTCATTTAGAAAAATATACATAATTTCATTATTTGTAGACATAAATTCATCAAATAAACTGTATTTTGGAGAATTTAGATTATGTTGTGTAATATTTCAAGACAAATGGATAGCAACACTTCTAACCATGGAAAAAGGTAAGTGAATTACAATATTTTGAATTTGAAATTATCTACTTTGAATATATATTTTTTTAAAATATATTTATTCCTTCAAATAATCACATATCATAAATATATTGCTATTTTCATTTTCTGTATCCATTTCCCTGTCCATTGGTGTATAACACAAACCACATTTATCTGAATTATTGAGTGAAGTAGTCAAATAAAAAAGGTATTTTGTGACAGTTTTTGAAACAGGAAAATGAATCTGGTCCAAACCTAAAAATACATGTTTCCTGTTATATATTATAGGAATATATGTTCCACTGTCAGCTTGCTAGGCCAGTCACAATTTCAAGACAACATTTACATTTACTCTGGAATAGTAGCCAGTCACTCTAGGATTATACCACAGTCTGTTTACCTCCAATAGAAGATGGATCATTTTGTCCTCAATTATGTAACCATTGAACTTATGTAAGTCTAGTTTACAATTTATAAACAAATAAAGACAAACACACTCACATTATTATCCTGTTCTTTCTTCAAATAATCTCGAAGAAATGGTATATTTGCTTCATTTTTCACTGACACCTGAGAAAATAAGATGATGTAAATGTTCGCATTAAATAGTTACTTAAAATACTTCAGACATCTATTGTGGTAAACTATAAGAGGTCTTAGCCTTATATGTATGCAAATTTAAATATTTTGAGAATTATATACAGTAAACTATTATAGATTGCAAGGCAATATAATATATATATATATATATATATATATATATATATATATATATATATATATATATATATATATATAATATATATATATATATATATATATATAGGTAGGGTTCGATTACAACCTATGGCTTCCAGTTAACCCAGCCTTAAATGGGTACTGGATTTTTTTCTGGGAAAGTAAAGCGGTACGGGCGTAATACCAACCACATTTGCCAAAAATCATGTACCGAAGGTCTGTAAAATTGATTGTCACTAACGCCCTATTTCCCTATATGCCACTTGGCGTGACGGGGGTACTTTACTTTATTTATATATATATATCATCATGTGCCATACCGGTTGGCATAGGCGATCATGTCCCTCCACAATCTTCTATCCACAGTGCATCGTATCAGTTCTGTTGTTGACTGTTTTCCATGCCATGACACCAAGCTATCCAGTATTTTCTCTCTTTGTCATCCGCGATCTCTCTTTTCTTTTATTTTGCCAGTTGTAAACAAGTATTCCAACTTTCCTCTTCTATTTTGGGCCCGAAAAAATGTTGATTGCTTCTTTCTGATGTTTTTTAAGAGCTCCCTTTATATATATATATATTTATATATATATATATATACCTGGACCCTAGATGCAAGAACAATGAGAAAAACAACCTCTACTGAGATGAAATGTGTTAGATGAATGACAGGAAACAGTCTGAGAGATAAGATCAGAAATGAAGAACTGAGAAAAAAGCTAGGAATAGCAACTGCCATAGAATATATAAGGAAACAACAGATAAAATGGTTTGGCCACGAGACAAGGCAGAAAGATCAAAACACAACACGAGCCGTCAGCATACGTTGTGAGAACACCAGACCCAAGGGTCGACCACAAAAAAGATGGATCAATGGAATATTGGGAGCACTAGGAAACATAACAGCAGTAGAGGCGAACAGAAGTGCAAAAGGCTGCAAATTATATCTCCCCTTGACGCTGAAAGGAAGATGAGGAAGGAAAGAAGAAAAAAAATGTGTATATATATATATATATATAATAACAATATATATTAATTTTTAATTATTTAATTCAGAATTACTCAATTTATACATATGTTTATATAGAATATATAGTAAAAATAAGTTGAAAGGGATTCAATTTTTTTTCAATTTGATTTCAATTGGATTCAATTTGAATGATTTAACATTATTACTGATTGATCTACACAAACTTGCAACTGGGAAAAAAAATGTATTGTGGAGTGTTGTTCCACTCTAACCATAATTATTGCAACTGCTGTAAAGCATTAATGGAGGGAAAACGAAGAGGGGAGAGAGAAGAAGAAGGAAGAATGGTATGGGCATGAGAGAACTCATCATCCCTGATCCACCTCAATCAGCATGAAACACATTCTTGATTCTTGACCCTTCTCTTGCCATTAGATGTCATATAGGGCTTGTAGTGTATTTTACCACCCATCTCTAATCTGGGTGAGATGTTTGATCTTGTCTAATGAGTGTATGCCTGCCAACTTTGCTTCTCTTATATGTGTTCTTTAGGTCTTCCTCTTTTCTGTATTCAGATGTTTCCCATAGAAGTGCATGTTTTGGAATTCTCATGCTCTCTCTTCTCAGTACATATCCAACATATGTCCATCTTCTTTCCTTAATTGTAGATGAGATCTTTGGTCTCATGGCCATTTCTCTTATTTCAATATTAGTCTTGAATTCATTCCATTGTACACAGAATATTTTTCTTAGGCATTTGTCTTCAAAAGCATATACTTTTTTCTCATGTCTTTTGGTGTTTTCCAGCTCTTATCACATGCATAGGTAAGTGTTGATAATACATTTGAGTTGAATATTCTAAATTGGCTTTTCTTGCATAATATTTTTTATTTCCATATTTTTATCCATGTTTTTAAGATTCATTGCTGCTTTTGCTATCCTGCTTCTCATCTCTTTCTTTGTTTCACCTTCTTGATCTATATTACAACCAAGATATATATAGTGGTCTACTCTTTCCAATGCCTGGCAATTGAGTTATATATTGATCTCTGGGTATATGAAGCACATTAGCGTGACTAAAATCTGTTAATTTTGTGCATTTTGTTGCTATGATGTGTTAAAACAGAACTGTGTCCATTTCACATAATCTATTTGAAAACATTTTTTTAAATTGAACAATGAAAGCATGTTTGTGTATAATCTTCCACTTTCTTTTTATCTTTAAAACATGCAAACTTCCTTGTTCCAGCTTTATCACAGTGTGGCATGAGACTGTGAAAATGCTGATATATCTGTCAAATGAGACATTATGATCATTGAGTAACTATCCTAGAAACAGCGTAATGGTAACTTTAAAGATACTTCATGTCTTGGGTCAGTTCTGGAAAGCTTTTTTTATCATCTTGTCTTGGCAGAAGACACAAAAGCAATCCATGATCAACATACTTGAATCATGCAGGTCAACTAAGAGTGTTAAAAGGCTAAACAGTTGAAATACATGCTTAATGAGAGAACAACTTCTGCTGATCAGATCATCTAAAGCTACAAATGTCTATATTAAACAGTTTCTTAACACTTTTACTTGGTTAATGAGGGAACAACTTCTGCTGATGAGACCATCTAAAGCTACAAAAGTCTATATGAAAGTTTCTTAACACTTTTACTTGGTTAATGAGGGAACAACTTCTGCTGATCAGACCATCTAAAGCTACAAATGTCTATATTAAACAGTTTCTTAACACTTTTACTTGGTTAATGAGGGAACAACTTCTGCTGATGAGACCATCTAAAGCTACAAATGTCTATATGAGACAGTTTCTTAACACTTTTACATGCTTAATGAGGGAACAACTTCTGCTGATCAGATCATCTAAAGCTACAAAAGTCTATATGAGACAGTTTCTTAACACTTTTACATGGTTATTCCACTAATAGACAGGACAGAGACTGACAAACTCCAGCAAAGAAGATACTGGGACATACATGGTTGGCAAAGATGTTGGAATCCTTCATCCTTGGCTCAAAAGTATATTATTTATACAGATAAGATGTCAGACCAGGGTTAACACCATAGAACTGAGAATACTCAGGCTAAACTGTCTGGTGATGAATTTATTTATCTCATGGATGGAAGAGAGATGATTTTTTTTATTTTAAGCTAAAAACCCTCCATCCCACTTTCCATTTTAGAGCCAAGAGGGTAAAAGACCAAAATGCACGTGTGGTTGAGGTGGGGGTTATGGGGTTGGAACCATTTCTAAGTATTAACCAGTTAACTCACTTTATATTTTGGTTCCTTTTTTATCTTTTCAGCTGGTATCAGACTTTGGGTTTCCATAACTCTGGCAGTCTGAAAATGAAAAGCAAGGTTCCATGTTAGTAAGGTAACTGAAATACAGGGACAATGAAACAAATGAGAAATACAGTCAACAACATTACTCTTCTAGTTAATACATACCTATAGCATTTGAACTTTCAAAACTATTTCTCATTATTGATCAGGCAGTCTAAATGAACAAGAAATCCATTATGACAAAGTATCTGCTATAAATGGGAACAGGCAAATAATTGCGATGCTGCAGTGAAGCTGGTAGCAAGGGGCCAGTGGTGGGGAGTGTAGAACACTCCAAGGTATGAAGACAGCTTCACAAGGGAGGAACACAACACAATACTGATGTTTTGGCCTGAGGCCTTTCTCATAGTACAATGACAACGAAAACAAGCGGTAAAACACAATTATCTATAATTACATGATCAGAAGAAGAGGATAGAAAAGAAAAAAGTAGGATGATGAATAAATGAAAAAAGAACAGAGCTAAGATAAGAATATAGAAAGAATAGGAGAATATATGTATATATAAAATATAGAATCACTAAGCTTAAACGACTGGTTAATCCGCCGGGAACCCAACGAACGAATGACTATCGGAGGGACCTCCCGAGGCAGGAGAATGGAAACGAGGGTATGCCTGACCAGTGTTCATACACCTGAAGAGAGAACTAGAAACCCAAACACAAGCTAATGTCGTACAAGGAAAAGGAGGGGGGGAGTATAAGGTAACAAGAAATAACGGAGCCTAACAAGGGGGGGGGGGGGGGGAAATGAGAAGAAGGGAGAAGAGAAATGAAAAGGACTGAGAGAGTCCGGAATGGGGAATATGAGGAGAGGTGGTGAAAGAAAGAAGGAACGAAAGAAGTAGGGAACGGAGAGACTGAGGAGGATACTAGGAATATATATACAAAGAGGAGGACAGGTAAAAGATAGGATGAGAAGCGGAGGGGATACACAGAGAATAATACGCTAGCAGGGGTGTCTAAAGAGGAAAGGAAGTGGGGAAACTGAGAAAGCGATGAGGAGGAGAAGGATAAAAAGGTAATACGCAGAAAGGAAAAAGGGGGAGGGGGGGAGAAAGGGAAGATGGAAGGGTACAGAAAGATAGGGGTGAAGACAAGGAGCAGATGAGCATAAATGTGAGATAAGAAGAAGAGTAGGGATGGGAGAAGGGTACAGAGGAAGAGGGGTCCTCAGAGGGACTAGGATACATTGATGCCGCGAGGGGTGAGGCAACCCCAACGAGCGATCAGATGGTGCTCAAGAGTGAGACGACTGTGGTGATCAGAAGAGCATGATACTAAGCCAGTGACCAAGACATCAGCTATACCATGATGGCCAACTGAGTTAAAGTGGGCAGCTGCAGGAGTGCCAGCTTCTTGGGTGATGTCGTGTAAATGTTCTCGGCACCTATTGCCGATCCGACGACCAGATTGGCCAATGTAGGTTGACTTGCATCTCTTGCAAATGATGGCATAAATGATATTACGCGATGTGCAAGTGAATCCCTCTCTGATCATGAAAGGACCATTAGGAAAGAGGACTGTATTCGTCTGGAGAACGTGGTCACAAGTTTTTTAGGACGATTCATCGCTACCTCCCTATTCTCCGATCTGACCCTACTACTCGTCTGCTCTTTCCCGACCTACCACTGGTGGCCTTTAGACGTGACCATAACCTCCGCGACTTTCTTGTCAGAGGTTGTCTTCCAGCTTCCCTCCCTAGTCATAGAGGTACTATTCGCTGCAACCGCAGAGTGTGCAAAACTTGTGACCACGTTCTCCAGATGGATACTGTCCTCTTTCCTAATGGTCATTTCGAGATCAGAGAGGGATTCACTTTTACATCGCGTAATATCATTTATGCCACCACAGACATACGACTAATATGTAATTTGTACTAGGAGCAAACAGCAATAATAAAATATAACAAGGAGAACTCTACACCCATGGATATAAAAAGAGGAGTAAGACAAGGATACATCTTATCACAAAGCTTGTTCAATCTATACACTGAGCAAATTTTTAAAAACATCTCAGAGATGCCAGGCCTAAACATTCATCATCATCATCGAGTGCCGTCTCCGCAATGAAGGTTGGCTACCATTGAGCGCCATTCTGCTGTCTCGTGCTTTGATGGTACAGGTAGGCTGATTTGTCCATCTTTTGATGTTACTCGTCCATGTTAGTCTTGGTCTGCCTCTTTTACCTTGTATTTTCCCCTCCAGGATTACTTTTAGTAGGCTGTTGTGTCTTTTAACATGGCCCAAAAATCGCATTTGTCTTGTTTGAATTGTGCTTAGTAGTTCTCTTTTAATTTTTAGTTGTTTTAAGACTTGATCATTTGTTTTCTTTTCCTTCCATCCAATTCTACCTATTCTTCAATATATCCACATTTCAAAGGCTTCAATTCTCTGTTCTGTTTTCTTGAACATTAATGGAAAGATAATCAATAACCTAAGATATGCTGATGATACTGTTCTACTAGCAGAAAATCATAAAGACATACAATAACAATTGCTTAATGTGATAAACATAACAAGCAAAAAATATGGTCTAGATATGAATATCAAAAAGACTAAACTATGATCATAAACTTTTAATCAAACAAAGAAAATTCTCAAGGCCTACAAATAAATATCACAGTTGAAGGAATATGTCTGCAGACACTGGAGACAGTTCAGAGCTACAACTACCTTGGACATACTATAACCAATGAAAGAAAATTGAAATAAACAAAAGAATATGTATGGCAAAAAGTAATTTTAATGCCATGAATATTATACTACTAACAAGAAAATAACTAACAGCAGGGCTGAAAGTTTCAGTTTGTGAAACTAAGAATTGCAAATAGCAAAATGTTACATTACATCTTCCTAATTATTCCTTCCTGTATGGTGCAGAAACCAGGACATTAGGCAAGAAAACAGAACAGAAAATTGAAGCCTTTGAAATGTGGATTTATAGAAGAATAGGTAGAATTGGATAGAAAGAAAAGAAAACAAACGATGAAGTTTTAAAACTAAAAAGAGAACTACTAAATACAATTAAGAAAAGACAAATCATGAAATTTGGGGGGGGGGGGGGGGCACGTTAAAAGACACAACAGCCTACTAAAAGTAATATTGGAAGGGAAAATACCAGGTAAAAGAGGCAGACCAAGACTAACATGGACGAGTAACATCAAAAGATGGACAAGGACAAGTCAATATATGACAACCCGCACCATCAAAGCAAGAAACAGAGTGAGAGTGGAATGGCGCTCCATCATGATGCATGATGATCATGGTAGCCAACCTTCGTTGTGCAGACGGTACTCGATGATGAATGTGTTAGCAAGAAAAAAATAGTTAATATTGTGGCTGTTATGATATACAACATGAAGACTTGAGACCAAACAGGTTGGATCAGAGAACAGAAAAGGCGTGTGTGAACATTAACAATTATTAACAACAATCACGAACATACGTTCGTCTATCCGTTTAATCAGAAAATAACTGACTTCCTGTGTAGGCCTATAGACAACTTCCGGTCAGCCTTTTGTTTGATCCAGTGTTGCCAGTTGAAAATGTTGATTTCAGGCCAAACGGAACACACACACAAAAAACACATGCAAAATGTCAAACAGAGCGTTAATGTTAAGTAAATATAAGATTTTACAATTGTAAATTTACAGTTGTTCTAGTTATGAAGTTATTTGCTTTGATGTGGGTGTATTTTCATGTCGCTAAAACTGCTTTTTGCCATTCCTATTCTTTTGTTTATTTGTTTTATGGTTTCCTTCATTTGTTATAATATACCCATGATAAGGAACAGGTAAGTAAACCCTACTACACAGAGAATTAGTGGGACAAGTAAGTCTAAGAGAGATAGATAAGGAGAAGAAGAAGAAGTAATGAGATAAAAAAAATAATAATAAAAGGGATATGAAGTACATATTAAGAGAATAAAAATATGTAAGCTAAAAAAATGTTAAATTAATAATTTTAACGATTAAGCCACTGATTGCCATTTTCTTGAACTCTTTCTATGTTCTTTCCATGCTTCAATATCTTCTTTTTTTCCTTCCTTATGAGTAAATGTTGCTAATGTAGTCTGAAAAGTAGTCTGCAACTTCTGTGGTTTCTTCACAGAAATTACATTCCATGGCTCGGTTAACATGTAATAGTGTGGTGTCATGGGAATTGAGATAATTATGGTATGTTATTGGAGAGTGAGACTCACGAGACAGTGTATGAGTTCATGATCTCACATGAAGATTATAATGAGTTGAGCCGGGAATATCAGTCAAGTGTGAAGAGAGAACAAAGGGGAGTGGAGTTAATAGTGAAGTTTAAGTGAGGGGTGCGTGATAGATGAGTAGAGTTAGAATAACAAGTTCAAAAGAGGGAATCTCTAGAATATTATGGAATGTCTAGAGACATGGAGACTTTTATTTCTTACAGTTAATTTTTTCGATTAAACTTGAAAACAATATGGAATTTAAAAACAACATGGACAACTCTACTACAGTTACATCTCAACTTCAATTTTTATTATCACATCATGAAAAAGTGGTAAAGTTGCATGAGCACAATTCATCCACAGCAAAGTGCAGAGATCACTGAACCACTTCTTTAACATCACTGGACACTTTTTCTCAGAGAGGAAGAATGATGTAAGTGCAGGCTAGATTTGACAGATACTTCAGATTGTTGATTTTAAGGAAAGCCACCTAATATTCTTCTAGTACAGCATCATTTTAATTCTCATCCAACAAAGTCACAGAACTACTTAAGTCTTTCCACTATGACAGTAAATATGCGCAAATAGTCAAATACCATAGGGGCCTCGGTAGCCTAGTTGGGAAAACCACCCGACTGGACTACCGACGTTTGGTCAACCCATGTTCGATTCCCGCTGGGAGCAGTGTGAATTGTACTCGTGGTTGGAAAAAAAAAAATACCCCCACGGTCTACCCAGCCGTTGGCACAGATGGGGACCAGGGTATTACCTTGGGAAGGTGAGGAATGTCGCCTCGCATCTGAGTTTCGATGCTTGAGGTGACACTAACCAGAAATCTCCGAACATTTCTGGATAGGCGGCCGAGCACATATGGGTGTAAACTCGCGTGCTAAGACGCCGGTTCAAGTCTCGTACATTATCTTTACCTTTACCAGCCAAATACCATCACACCAATTCCTTCAACATCAAGGGGAATTGAATTAATAGCTAAATGTGCACAATTGTGTAAAAGAAACCTGTGACATAATTTCTGCTGTGACCCTAGTTATTTCAGCAAAATTAATCAGTTTAGTTTGAACATTAATTATCTTTTTTTCTCTATTTATGTTAACATATCAATAAAAGGATCACTAATGTTTTCATCAATGAGAACTCTACACCCATTGATATAAAAAGAGGAGTAAGACAGGGATGCTTCCTAACACCAAACTTGTTCAATCTATACACTGAACATATTTTTAGAAACAACAGAGATGCCAGGCCTAAACATTAATGGAAAGATAATCAATAACCTAAGATATACAGATGATGCTGTATTACTAGCAGAAAGTCCTAAAGATCTACACAAACTTAATGAAATAAACATGGCAATAAAAAATAATGTATTAGATATAAATAACAAAAAGACTAAAACAATAATCATAAACAAAGAAAACACTCAAAACCTACAGGTGTGCTGTTACAGATGTCCACTGTTATCTTCTCTACACCTCATCTCATCCATCTCACTGCAGAGATTACATTCCATATTCTCAATTATTATGACTTCGTCGTATCTGCCAGGATGATCAAGATTTTCTCCAACAGGCCCACCTGATGTTAAGTTTCTTTAGGCGTCGTCTCTATCCTGATTCTGTTCTCCAATCTACCTTCAAGCGAGCTCTTGATATTTCCCGTCCTGTGGCACTCACCCCATCCACCCGCCGTTCTTCTGATAGGACCATATTCACCCTCAACTGGCTGCGGTGAGGATCCTTAATCGGTATCGCTCCATTTTCCACTCAGAACCCATTACCCGCCTACTTTTCAGTTATCCTCCTTTGACAACCTTTAAACGCGATTAGTATTTTTTCATTCATTGAGTGCCTTCTCAGCATCGAAGGTTGGCTACCATGGAGCGCCATTCCACTCTGTTTCTTGATTTGACGGTGCAGATTGTCATAGGCTGACTTGTCCATCTTTTGATGTTACTCATCCATGTTAGTCTTGGTATGCCTCTGCCTCTTTTACCTATTATTTTCCCCTCTAGGATTACTTTTAGTAGGCTGTTGTGTCTTTTAACATGACCAAAAAATTTCATTTGTCTTGTTCTAATTGTGTTTAGTAGATATTTTTTTTTTATTTTTAGTTGATTTAAAACTTCCTCGTTTGTTTTCTTTTCTTTCCATCTAATTCTACCTATTCTTCTGTAAATCTACATTTCAAAGGCTTCAATTTTCTGTTCTGTTTTCTGGTCTAATGTCCATGTTTCTGCCCCATACAGGAACATTGAGAAGATGTAACATTTTGCTATTCTTAGTTTTAGCCCTGGTGTTATTTGTTTTGATGTTAGTATATTAAGTAGTGGAAATGCTCAAACAATCGATTCAGCAAACATCAAAAGAAGTAATACCAGTGACTAAAAGAATCAACAAAAAGAAATGGATGACAGAAGAAATATTACAACTAATGGACAAAAGAAGAAAACATAAGAAAGAAGAACGAGCATACAAAATATTGCACAAAGAGATCCAGAACAAGTGCAGAGAAGCAAAGGAAGGATGGTTAAAACAGAAATGTGAAGAAATGGAAAAACAACAAAAGAAAGACCCAAAATTTATGCACAATCAGTTAAATGAATTACCAGGAAGAAAAGAAGTCAAAGTTTCAGGATGTGTGAAATCAAAGGAAGGAAATATAATAATGGGACAGGAGAAGACAATGGAAAGATGAACAGAATATATCAGTCAACTCTATGATGATGATGAAAGACCAGAATTAAACAATTCAAATGAAGACACAGGACCACCAATAATGCAGAGTGAAGTGGAGGACGCAATTCAACACATGAAAAGAGGCAAAGCTCCAGGTCCTGACAATATAACAATCGAAGAGATAAATGCATTAGGAGAGTTGGGAGTACAAGTCATAACAAAATTACTCAATGACATATATAACACTGGACACATACCCGAGGATCTACTAAAATCTATCTTTGTAGCCATACCGAAGAAGTCAGGCACCACTGATTGTGAAGACCATCGCACTATTAGTCTCATGAGCCATATGACTAAAATATTACTAAGAATAATCATGAGACGTGTAAGGAACAAAATAAAACCAGAAATAAGTGAGGAACAATGTGGATTTGTGGAAGGAAAGGGCACAAATAACGCAATATACATCTTAAGGACATTGATAGAAAGATCTATAGAGGTAAAGAAAGATCTATATATGTGCTTTATAGACTACACGAAAGCATTTGACAAAGTAAAGCATGTAGAAATAATCAATATGCTGGAGAAATTAAACATTGATGGCAAGGATCTGCGAATCATAAAAAATATGTACTGGCAACAAACAGCAGCTATACGAAGTAACAACCAAACAGGACAATTCCAATATATAAAACAAGGAGTCAGACAAGGCTGTGTTCTGTCACCGGACTTGTTTTTACTTTACAGCGAATATATTATGAGATCAATAGTAGACAAAAAAGGAATTGAAGTCAACGGTCACAACATAAATAATTTGCGATATGCGGATGACACAGTCTTAATAGCAGAGACAGAGAACGAACTACAAGAAATGATAGACATAATAGTAGAAGAAAGCAACAAGAAAGGTCTCAGTCTGAATAGTAAGAAAACAGAAGTAATGGTTATATCGAAGAAACAATCGTCACCATCATGCAGCATAAAAATAAACGAGACAAATCTAAAAGAAGTGCAACGTTTCAAATACTTGGGCACAATAATTACATCAGATGGGAGATGCACCACAGAAATAAAAAGCAGAATAGCTCAGGCCAAAATAGCATTTCAGAAAATGAAAAATATCTTATGCAACAAATCTATGTCAATAAAAATGAGAAAGAGAGTTCATCAGTGCTATATAGAACCAATTCTGACCTATGGAAGCGAATCATGGACAGTAACAAATAAATGAAAAGACGGTTAGAGGCCACAGAGATGGGATTTCTCAGAAGAATGTTGAAAGTTCCCTGGACAGATAAAAAGACCAATGAGGAAGTTCTCAAAGAGGCCAACACAAAAAGGGAGCTCTTAAAAAACATCAGAAAGAAGCAATCAACATTTGTTGGGCACATCATGAGAAGAGGAAAGTTGGAATACTTGGTTACAACTGGCAAAATAAAAGGAAAGAGAGATCGCAGACGACAAAGAGAGAAAATACTGGATAGCTTGATGTCATGGCAAGGAAAACAGTCAACAACAGAACTGATACGATGCACTGTAGATAGAAGATTGTGGAGGGACATGATCGCCTACGCCAACCGGCAGGGTACATGATGATGATGATGATATTAAGTAGTAGTATAGATGGGTCCAAACTTTATTTTTAACACACCCATATATCAAATTCCCATTAAAAAAAAACAACAAAAAGCTAGTAGTGTAGGTGTAGAAACCGTATCACCGCTAGCCATTATATCAGAATAGCACTACTATATTAGTGTCTGTACATGTTTTCCACTGTTTCTGTGCATATTTTTGTTCCGCCAAGTTCAGCTAGCATTATACGGTTTCTATACTACTAGCTTTTTGTTGTTTTTTTTTTAAAATGAGAATTTGATATATGGATGTGTTAAAAATACAGTTTTAGGTAAGCCTAGAGGTTAAATTTTATTTTTTAAAACAGTTTCATAGGCGTATCCCTCAAAAATGTTCGGCGGGGGGGGGGGGGGGTGTGTAAAATTATTAAAAGTGATTTTAAAGTAAATTTTTGGTACGGGGATGTCTAAAATAAAGTTTTAGGTAAGCTTAGAGGTTATCTTTTATTTTTTTTTCAGTTTCATAGGCGTATCCCTTAAAAATGATCATCATCGTGTGCCTTCTCCACAACGAAGGTTGGCTACCATGGATCGCCATTCTACTCTGTTTCTTGCTTTGATGGTGCAGGCTGTCATAGATTGACTTGTCCATCTTTTGATGTTACTCGTCCATGTTAGCCTTGGTCTGCCTTTGCCTCTTTTACCTTGTATTTTTCCTTCCAATATTACTTTTATTAGGCTTTTGTGTCTTTTAACATGCCCCAAAAATTGCATTTGTCTTGTCTTAATTGTATTTAGTAGTTCTCTTTTTATTTTCAGTTGTTTTAAAACTTTATCGTTTGTTATCTTTTGTTTCCATCCAATTCTACATATTCTTCTATAAATCCACATTTCAAAGGCTTCAATTTTCTGTTCTATTTTCTTGTCTAACGTCCATGTTTCTGCACCATACAGGAATATTGAGAAGATGTAACATTTTGCCATTCTTAGTTTCAGCCCTGTTGATATTTGTTTTGTTGTTAGTATATTTTTCATGACATTAAAATTACTTTTTGCCATACCTATTCTTTTGTTTATTTCAGTTTTGCATTTTCCATCATTGGTTATAGTATGTCCTAGGTAGTTGTAACTCTGGACTGTCTCCAGATGTATTACCTCAACTGTTTTATTTAATTGTAGGTCTTGAGAATTTTCTTTGTTTATGATCATAGTTTTATTCTTTTTGATATTCATTTCTAGTCCATATTTTTTGCTTGTTATGTTTATCACATTAAGCAATTGTTGTAGGTCTTAGGATTTTCTGCTAGTAGTACAGTATCATCAGCGTATCTTAGGTTATTGATTATCTTTCCATTAATGTTTAGGCCTGGTATCTCTTAGATGTTTTTGAAGATTTGCTCAGTGTATAGATTGAACAAGCTTGGTGATAGGATGCATCCTTGTCTTACTCCTCTTTTTATGTCCATGAGTGTAGTGTTCTCCTTGTTATATCTTATTATTGCTGTTTGCTCCCAGTACAAATTACATATTAGTCGTATGTCTGCGTCGTCTAGATTGATATCCTTTAGGCAGTCTATAAGTTGGTTATGGTGTATTCTATCGAAAGCTTTGATGTAGTCTATAAAGCAGGCATATATTGGTTTGTTTACTTCTATGTACTTTTCAATCAATGTTCTCAGTCTCATGTAGATAGATTAAATCAAAGTGATGTATTAGGTTATGCAGACAAAACTAGGGAGACAACCAAATATACAATGAAAGAGTTAGTCTCAGTACGAGTGTTTATATATATATATATATATATATATATATAAAAATTCAAGATTATCCTAAAAAGTGTCTGCTTGATATCCCACCCTATATTGCATCCAACCACGGCATTAATATCCTTCAAACTTATTCCCATTCTAAAGTTTACAATGATAATCTCTGCATCTTCTGTTGCCTTGATGTCCATCGAGGAACATTAATATTGATGTTAGGAAGGCTTCGAGACTACTTTTCAAACAGTTTAACCCGTCTCTAATGTTAAGTAACTTTCACGGTGTAACTCTTGCCGAAATGTCTCTCTTTGTAAATTGTTTTTCAATAAACATAGATATTTTTTAGTTTGATTCTGACCAAGTATCGTTCTGAGAAGCACCGGTATTTATGATGAAACTCTGCGTCTTTTACTTTACAAAAGTCACTTCTTTTATATAAACGATCTTTTTAGCGCTAGCTAAAAGCTTTTCTTGTGGAAAATGTGGGAAACTGTGGAAAAAATTTGGGCGAATGGATAGGCACGAAAAAAACTTGTAATGGGGATATGACTGTAGAGACATATAAGGGTGGTGTTTACTCTTCACCTGAAAGTGTATGGGACGCGATCAGCGCTGAAGGGATAAGTACTCCAGAGTCTTTTATTTACCCATTCAGGGCGACATTCGACTATTAATGTTATTTTGATAGTAGGAATGTTCCCCGAGAAACGCACTCGACTACCTTTGTAGCTAACACGTGCCCCTCTCCTGTTCTATATTCTAAAATGTCCCTGGGTGGGAGGCACCAAAATGCTTCATAACGAAGGGATACCCGCAGGTTTTAATTAGTCAGATGCTTGATTATCTCACTGGTATAGCTGCTAATGCATACTCATTGTTGCGAGCTCGGTTTGAAAGTATTTTTACTCAACTCCATGATCTAAATAAAGACAAGATAATAGTTAGGTTTGATGAGTATTTAAAAGAGCTTCCAGTGATAGGGTTTAACACGGGGAAATATGACGTCAACGTCATTAAACCTTCTTTAATAAAGCACTTCATGGATGCCACTGCATAAGTGGGCGAAGAAGAAGAAGACGCCGATGTTATCGAAGAAGAGGAAGATAAAATGGAAGTAGACTACAAAGTAGCAAAACCGTTCAAGTTTATAGTTAAAAAAACAATAACTTCATGTATATTGCAACACATAATCTAAAATTCTTAGATATAGTAAACTATCTAGCCCCAGGGTTCAGCTATAGTAAATATCTGGCAGCTTATAAGATTAGCGAGACAAAGGGTTACTTTTGTTATGAATATATAGACGACCCCCAAAAGTTGGACGAGACGGCGTTTCCCCCCCCCCCCCCCCCCCCCCCCCCCCCTTTTCCAACGAAGCGTTCTTTTACAGCCTAAAAAATACCAACATTTCCAAGGAGGAGTACGCTCTGTGTAAAAACGGTCTGGAAGGACAATAACATGGTAACCCCTAGGGACTTTTTGGTGTGGTATAATAACAAAGATGTAGTCCCCCTCTTAGAAGCCTTAGAGCTGCAGGTTCGCTTTTATGGAGAGCGGGGTGTGGACTGTTTTAAAGACGCCATTTCGGTTCCGGGTGTTTGTTTAAAATATCTTCTTAAGACAGTTGATAGGGGTGTGATGTTTAGTTTATGTTCGAGTAAACAGGCAAGTCTACACACAATGATTAGAGATAATATCGTTGGATGTCCCTCTATAATTTTTCATAGATATCACGATGTAGGTAAAACGTTTATTTGGGGAGGAAAGCTGGTCCAATCCATCCAAGGTTACCATGCCAATGCGTTGTATCTTTGGGCTCTGATGAACCCAATGCCAACAGATTACCCAATTATTAGAAGAATGGAGACCGGGTTTAGGGTCGAAACAGATAACTATTATGTCCAACAAAGTAGAGAGTGGCTAACGTGGGTCGGACACCAAAAGGGGGTGGAGTTGAAAACTCAGTTTAACGGGAGGGAGTTTCGGTTATGTGATAGAAACACCCCGTGGATGGGTGGATCTGTACCATGGTGACAAAGACTGCCCCCTCACCAAAGATAAAGATAGAAACCCTGTTAATAATAAGCCCTTGTTCGAGCTGTTTAAAAAAAACCATATGAGATACACACCTACCTAACCGAGGAAGTCAAAGTCCCAGTAGAAGTTATGTGGGAATGTGAGTGGCAGGCTCTGAAAAAGTCTGACCCAAACATTAGGGCTTTCCTTTCTAAAGCCATCCCCCGAGCTAGACGCTCTTACTCTCAAGAAGGGCTCCCTCTCAGTGATAAACAGATCCTGACTTCTGTTTCAGATGGGACGTGTTTTGGTTTAGTGGAATGTAATCTACACGTCCCCTACCACCTAAAGGAACATTTTAGTGAGATGACTCCAATTTTCAAAAATACTGACATCACACGTGATGATATTGGGCCATTTATGTGTGAATTTGCCCTCAAACATAACTTGTTGTCAACCCCTCGTCGCACCCTAATCGGTAGTTATGTCGGGGAATAAAATTTTGTTGGCAAAGACCACTGTTAAAGTGGTATTTATATCATGGGCTAGAGGTAACACAAATCTATCAAGTGATAGAATATCAACCGTCTAGTTGTTTTAAAAAGTTTGGCGATATGGTCACAGAGGCGCGTCGGGTTGGTGATCTAGACGAAAATCAATCTATAGTATCACATGATCATATCACAAATGTTATTGTAAGGTTTAGGGCATCTCTTACTTAGATCATATGAGTACAAATGTTTGCAAAAGGACACAACAAGTAACTGGAGCACAAGATAATTTTGTTACCATAATGAAATGGCTTGGCCATTTATCTAGATAATCTGGCAAAGGGAACTTTGTATAGCGAGATAGATGGAGAGCAAGATGAGAAGATAACATCAAAAAATGAACAGACCAAAGCCTTGCGGAGTCCCATAGAATGACTGTACAAAGACAACAATGGAACAGGTAAATGAAATCTGCCAGTTATGACCCCCAGGTTTTCAGAAAATGGAAGAAGCTCAAAAATGTCAGTTATTTTTTATAAAGATCATGTTCAGATAGAAACAATATATGAATGTACTAGCTGCGTTATATATAACTAATCAAAAGTGTACACATTGATAGGGAGCTCCTAAAAAAACAGAAAGAAACAGTCAACGTTTTATGGGCACACCATGAGGAGAGAAAAGTTGGAATACTTGGTTACAACTGGCAAAATACAAGGAATGAGAGATCGCAAATGACAAAGAGAGAAAATACTAGATAGCTTTGAGTCATGACATGGAAAACAGTCAACAACAGAATTTATATGATGCACTGTAGATAGAAGACTGTGGAAGGACATGATCGCATATGCCAACAGGTATAGCATATGATCAGACTGACATTAAATTGTTAAATTGTTGCATAATGAAGTACTTCTGACAATCTGATCTCAAAATTTATTATCAAAAATTGTGTTACCTTTAAAAAAATGAAAATGAAGAAAAAATAATATTGTTACATAGAATTAATCAAAGTAAACTTAAAAAGCAATAAAAAATTAATGGAATTGTGTCTTGTATTGGTTCATTTAAGGGTATTAAAGGAGAGTTCCAATATATAAAACAAGGAGTCAGACAAGGCTGTGTTCTGTCGCCGGATTTATTTTTACTTTACAGTGAAAATATTATGAGATCAATAGTAGATAAAAAAGGAAATGAAGTTAATGGTCACAACATAAATAATTTGCGATATGCGGATGATACAGTCTTAACAGCAGAGACAGAGAATGAACTACAAGAAATGATAGACATAATAGTAAAAGAAAGCAACAAGAAAGATCTCAGTCTGAATAGTAAGAAAACAGAAGTAATGGTCATATCAAAGAAACAATCATCACCATCATGCAGCATGAAAATAAACAGGACAAATCTGAAACAAGTGCAACGTTTCAAATACTTGGGCACAATAATAACATCAGATGGAAGATGCACGACAGAAATAAAAAGCAGAAAAACTGAGGCCAAAATAGCATTTCAGAAATTGAAAAGTATCTTATGCAACACATCTATGTCAACAGAAATGAGAGAGTTCATCGGTGCTATATAGAGCCAATTCTAACCTAAGGATGTGAATCATGGACAGTAAACAAACACATAAAAAGATGATTAGAGGCCACATAAATGGGATTTCTCAGAAGAATGTTGAAAGTTCCCTGGACAGCTAAAAAGACCAATGAGGAAATTCTCAAAGAGGCCAACACAAAAAGGGAGCTCCTGAAAAACATCAGAAAGAAACAATCAATATTTTCAAGCACATCATGAGAAGAGGAAAGTTGGAACACTTGGTTACAACTGGCAAAATACAGGGAAAGAGAGATCGTGGATGACAAAGAGAGAAAATACTGGATAGCTTGGTGTCATAGCATGGAAAACAATCAAGAACAGAAATGACATGATGCATGGTAGATAGAAGATCGTGGAAGGACATGATCGCATACATCAACCCATATGGCACATGATGATGATGAAAGGTATTAAAATGACTTGAACTAATATATCAACTTACTTCATCATCTGGTTCCTGTTTTATGCTCAAAACTGGTATCTGGCTCATTAAATCCATATTTCTGATTGTTAGCAAAAAGTAAAACGTACATGAAGTGGGTTACAACCGATAATCATTACAGTACAGATGTTTTAAATATAGTAACGGATATGTTATTTGTGAAATATAATGCATTAATTTATTTAAATCGATGGAAGTAGTTGCAGAAAAAATAAATCTCAATATTATAGCCAGAATGCATATATTCACATCATCCTCATCGAGTGCCATCTCCGCAACGAAGGTTGGCTACCATGGAGCGCCATTCTGCTGTCTTTTGCTTTGATGGTGCAGATTGTCATAGGCTGATTTGTCCATCTTGTGATGTTACTCATCCATGTTAGTCTTGGTCTGCCTCTGCCTCTTTTACCTTGTACTTTCCCTTCCATGATTACTTTTAGTAGGCTGTTGTGTCTTTTAACATGGCCCAAATATTGCATTTGTCTTGTTTGAATTGTGCTTAGTAGTTCTCATTTCATTTTTAGTTGTTTTAAGACTTCATCGTTTGTTTTCTTTTCCTTCCATCCAATTCTACCTATTCTTCTATATATCCACATTTCAAAGGCTTCAATTCTCTGTTCTGTTTTCTTGTCTAATGTCCATGTTTCTGCACCATATAGAAATATTGGAGAAATGTAACATTTAGCTATTCTTAATTTTAGCCCTGGTGTTATTTGTTTTGGCATTAGTATGTTCTTCATAACATTAAAATTACTTTTTGCCATTTCTATTTTTTTGTTTATTTCAGTTGTACATTTTCCATCACTGGTTATAATATGTCCAAGGTAGTTGTAGTTCTGAACTGTCTCCAGGTCTATTACTTTAATTTTGATATCCACTTGTGGGTTTTGAGTATTTTCTTTGTTTATGATCATAGTTTTAGTCTTTTTGATATACAGTATATATATATATATATATCTAGTCCATATTTTTTGCTTGTCATGTTCATTTCATTAAGTAATTGTTGTAGATCTTTAGGATTTTCTGCTAGTAGTACAGTATCGTCAACATAGGTTTATTGATTATATTTCCATTAATCTGTAGGCCTATCTCTATGGAGCCATGATAGCTCAGACAAGAGGTAGGGTTCGATCCCAACCGATGGCTTCCAGGCTCACCCAGCCATTAATGGGTACTGGAATTTTTCTGGGAAAGTAAAGCGGCACGGGCGTAATACCGACCACATTACCCCAAAAATCATGTGCTGAAGGTCTGTAAAATTTATGGTCACTAACACCATATTCCCTATATGCCACCACTTGGTGTGACGGGGGTACTTTACTTTTTTTTTTTTTTTTTTTTAACTATATATTTAAAAAGCTTTCTCCCTGTTTTCCCTAAGGCCCATCCATTCAGCCACTCCTCTCTACTGTTGGAGTTTATGACTTGTTTGGCTGTGTCTAGTATGATGGATGTATCTGTCTGGATCCTCTCTTAGCTAATGTATCTGTGTGTCTGGATCCTCTTTTAGCTAATGTATCAATAACCTAAGATATACTGATGATACTGTATTACTAGCAGAAAATCCTAAAGATCTACAAAAACTTAATGAAATAAACATGGCAATAAAAAATAATGTATTAGATATAAATAACAAAAAGACTAAAACAATAATCATAAACAAAGAAAACACTCAAAACCTACAGGTGTGCTGTTACAGATGTCCACTGTTATCTTCTCTACACCGCGTCTCATCCATCTCACTGCAGATATTCCATTCCATATTCTCAATTATTGCGACTTCGTCGTATCTGCCAGGATGATCAAGATTTTCTCCAACAGGCCCACCTGATGTTAAGTTTCTTTATGCGTCATCTCTATCCTGATTCAGTTCTCCAATCTACCTTCAAACGAGCTCTTGATATTTCCCGTCCTGTGGCACTCACCCCACCCACCCGCCGTTCTTCTGATAGGACCATATTCACCCTCAACTGTCTGCGGTGAGGATCCTTAACCGGTATCACTCCATTTTCCACTCAGATCCCACTACCCGCCTACTTGTCAGTTACCCTCCTTTGATATCCTTTAAACGCGATCAGTATTTTTTCATTCATTGAGTGCCTTCTCAGCATCGAAGGTTGGCTACCATGGAGCGCCATTCCACTCTGTCTCTTGCTTTGATGGTGCAGATTGTCATAAGCTGACTTGTCCATCTTTTGATGTTACTCGTCCATGTTAGTCTTGGTCTGCCTCTGCCTCTTTTACGTTGTATTTTCCCTTCTAATATTACTTTTATTAGGCTGTGTGTCTTTTAACATGACCAAAAAAAATTCATTTGTCTTGTTCTAATTGTGTTTAGTAGTTATTTTTTTCATTTTCAGTTGTTTTAAAACTTCCAAGTTTGTTTTCTATTCTTTCCATCAAATTCTACCTATTCTTCTGTAAATCCACATTTCAAAGGCTTCAATTTTCTGTTCTGTTTTCTGGTCTAATGTCCATGTTTCTGTTCCATACAGGAATATTGAGAAGATGTAACATTTTGCTATTCTTAGTTTTAGCCCTGGTGTTATTTGTTTTGATGTTAGTATATTAAGTAGTAGTATAGTAGGGTCCAAACTTTATTTTTAACATACCCATAAATCAAATTCCCATTAAAAAAAAACAACAAAAAGCTAGTAGTATAAAAACCGTATCACGCTAGCCATTAGACCAGAATTGCACTTCAATATTAGTGTTTGTACATCTTTTCCACTGTTTCTGTGCATATTTTTGTTCCGCTAAGTTCAGCTAGCATTATACGGTTTATATACAACTAGATTTATGTTGTTTTTTTAATGGGCATTTGATATATGGGTGTGTTAAAAATAAAGATTTAGGTAAGCCTAGAGTTTAAATTTTATTTTATTAAAAATATTTTCATAGACGTATCCCTCAAAATTGTCAAGGGGGTAATATTATTAAAAGTGATTTTTAAGTAAATTTTTGGTACGGGGATGTCTAAAATAAAGTTTTAGGTAAACCTAGAGGTTATCATTTATTTTTTTCACAGTTTTATAGGCGTATCCCTTAAAAATAGTCAGGGGATAAAATTCAAAAAGTGATTTTTAAGTAAATTTTTGCTACGGGGATGTCTAAATTAAAGTTTTAGGTAAGCCTAGAGTTAAATTTAGTATTTTTATCGATTTCATAGGCATAGCCATCAAAAAGTGGTTATGGTTAAGGGACATAAAAGTACTTTTTTAAGAAACTTATCAATATGGGCATGTCTAAAATAAAGTGCAGGGTATGCCTAGAGTGTAAATTTACTATTTTTTTCGATTTCATAGGCGTAGCCCTCAAAAATGGTCAGGGGGTAAAATCCAAAAAGTGTTCTTTTAAGAACATTTTTGCTACATGGATGTCTAACATAAAGTTTGAGGTAAGTCTAGAGGTTAAATTTTATTTTTTATCGATTTCATGGGTGTAGCCATCAAAAAATGGTCGGGGGGGGGGGAATAATAAAATTGCCTGGTATTGCATCATAGGTCAAAATCTAATTTTAGTAACTTCTCTGGCATCGCGTCAGCGGTCAAAATCTATTTTTAGTAACTCATCCGGTATTGCATCAGAGGTCAGTTCTATTTTTAGTAACACCTCTGGGGTTTCAGGTGTATATATATAATGCGACTGTGAATCTTGTAATCAGAAAGACGTTTACAGTTGTTCCGGGCGGATGTGTCTCGCGCCTTCAGACACATAAAAAGTAAGTGTGAACTTAGTTCTTTAATATTATAGTATGTTACTTTAGTAACCTATTTTCGATAAGTTGATTTTTTAGTATCCACGTTTTACTTTAGTAACGTATTTTCGATAGTTTGTGAATCTCATTGTTTACTTTTATTGTTTTGTTTTCTTGTAATGTTTACTGTTCTTTATTCTTTAGTTGAAATGTTTCAATTTTTTTTCTACAGATGTCTAACACTTGTCATCTGTGCTCCAAAATCTTCATCCGGAGCCGGGACATAAAACGACACGTTGCTAGTGTACATGAGTGTCAGGAATACAACTGTGATGTTTGTGAAGGAGTTTATAATAGAACAGACAACCTTGCCAAACATATTAAGGCAGAGCATCCTGAGCCTCGTGCATCAGTAGTTCCTGCATCGCCAACGCCTGCCGCGGCAGATCATGTACCCTCTAAAGAGATCCGTGCTACCCCCCATATCAGCCACATCTGTCAACAAAGCTTTACATGGGGAAGCCACCTGCAAGTACATCTTGCTAGCGATGACACATCCATGGTCACCTCAACACCATCAACGCTAACAGACCCCCTGGTAGCGACAACCTCACGCAAGCGGGCAGTAAACAGTTCGATTCAAGAGCCCTCTAAGAGACCAAGACTTATTAATGAAATTGACTCTCTAAATAAGTTACCCCAAGATATTAGGAAGTTATATAAGGACAACTGGTTAGCTATTAGAACACATGAACGTAGGAACAAATACATGGACACGTACAAGTGTACTGACTAAAGATATAAATACAGATAGAGACATCAACAAAATAGTTGATGAATTCAGTAGACTAATAATACAAGCTGCCAGTGAAACAATACCTAGAGGGGCACGGAAACACTACAAACCATACTGGAGTAGTGAACTAGAGCAACTGCACAATGACATGGAAACATCTCGAAAGCAAGCAGAAAATAACCCTTGCCAAGAACACCACAATAACTATCAACATGCTAAAGCCAAATTTCAATGGGCTAAACTACAAGCCAGACGGAGAAGCTGGAAAGAGAAAACAAAGTCCTTGAATCTTGAACGAGACACAAGAAAAGTGTGGAAGCTTGTAAAACAGCTGAATGATGAGGGTACAGAAAGGAACACCAAAATTACACTGAAGAAGGATGGAAACATTCTAACAGGTAAACATGCAGCAAATTACTTTGCAGACTCCTTTGCAAATGACAATAATATTGAAATTAGCCTAGAAAAACGACAAGAGACCCGTTTAAAACAACAAAATGCAAGACAAGAAGAGACCACACATGAAGTCATGGAAATACCCATTACACAAAGAGAGCTAGAACTGGCAATATCCAAATTAAAAATGAAAAAGTCACCTGGCATTGATGGAGTGTCCAATGAAATGATTAAGAACTTGGGAACTGCAGCTAAAGCAAAACTACTGCAGGTCTACAACATGTGCTGGATCACAGGTATAGTGCCACAGGCATGGAGAGAAGCAGTTATGATACCATTACTAAAGCCAGGAAAAGATGGTTCAATGACATCCAGCTACAATCACATCAGCCTTACAAGCTGTTTGTGTAAAACAATGGAATGTATAATCAATCTCAGACTGCAGTGGTACATGGAAAGTGAAAATCTCCTTTTCCCACAACAAGGAGGCTTTAGACAGTGTTACTCTACCGAAGATAAAGCAACCTATCTTTCCCAGGAAATTGAAGATGCATTTCAAGAAAAGAAACTGGTACTATCAGCATGGATAGACCTAAAGAAAGCATTTGATAAGGTATGGAAGGAAGGGCTTTTGAAGAAACTGAGAAATTATGGAGTAAATGGCAGGATGTACAAAGGGGTAAATGCATACCTGCATAACAGGAGAGCCAGAGTGCAACTGGATGGTCTTAAGAGTAAGAAGGTTTTATTGCGCCAAGGCGTTCCACAGGGAGGGGTACTATCTCCAACACTTTTTCTGATCTATATCAATGACCTAGTTACTGAACTACCACATGGCATCAAAGTGGCAATGTATGCAGATGACTTGGTAATGTGGTGCACAGAGGAGTATGCAACAGTGGCCTCAAAATTGTTACAAAGAGCTATGAATGCACTGAATTCGTGGACAAATAGATGGTGTATCAGCATCAATACAGACAAATGCAGTACTACACTTTTCACACTCTCCCCAAAACAAAAAGCAGGAACCATCTACATAAACAATGAGCCTGTGAAAGAAGACATACAAGCTACATATCTCGGAGTTACATTTGATAACAAACTATCTTGGAAACAGCAGATAAATAAGGCAACCCAAAAAGCAAGGAGGAAATTGGCTATTCTAAGAAAGTTGTGTGGATCCACATGGGGTGCGAGTGGGAAAATACTCAGTAAAGTTTACCAACAGAGTATACGCCCACATTTAGAATATGGATCATCCGCATGGTGCTCAGCATCAAACACCACATTGCAAGAACTGGATAAAGTACAAAACCAGGCACTTAGGGTCATCACAGGAGCAATGAAATCAACACCAATATTGGAGATGGAGAAATTGTGGAGGATACCAGCACTGAGAGAACGGAGAGACACAAAGGTGCTGATACAGGCAGAAAAATGTGTATGCATGCCGAGACATCCAATGAAGGACAGATTCCAAAATCTTGCATTGGGACGACTTAAGAGAAGCAGTTTTATCCACCAAGCCAAGCGTATTAGTAGACAAACACCAGACATGCCAAGAGTTGTTAAACCCCTTCTGCCCATACCAGAACAGACTCCCTGGACAGATGAATCAGGATTATCAGTTCAAATACGGACAGAAGTGAAAGGAATAGTTGACAAAGAGGAACAAAATAGTCTACAGTGAAAAACAATAACTCTCAGTTTCCTGGATGAAGAATACCCACAAGACCTATGGATCCGTGTGTACACAGATGGATCAGCACAGAGTGCAGTAAAGAATGGGGGAGCAGGTGCATATATAGAGTACCCAAATAACACTAGGGATATGAATAAAATAGCAACAGGGAAATATTGTCACAATTATGATGCAGAAATACAAGCAATAAAGTTGGCAATAGAAAAACTGCTGAACAGTAATCTTAGCCCACAGCCTGTAGTGTTTTTGACAGATGCAAGATCAGTACTCCAGGCAATACAATCCAGAAAATTACCACATCTGCAGACCTTATTGACTGAACTCTGCAAGCACCACAGGGTTTCCCTGCAGTGGATCCCGTCTCACTGTGGAATACCAGGAAATGAGAATGCAGATCAGTTGGCAAATGAAGGTTCAACAGGCACACAACTAGATACACCAGTTACATACCATCATAAGAAACAGATAATCAAATCAATCAGAGGTCCACAAGCCCCAAATCAGGATGCCTTTCATAATACATGTATGAATAGATATGAACAAGTTATCATTATACGCCTAAGGACAGGACACAATCGACTGCATAGTCACATGTATACAAAATTCAAGATCGGCACATCAACTACTTGTACATGTGGACAGGCACCCCAGACTGCTGAACACATACTTCAAGACTGCACTGAATATAATAGACTGAGGAAAATCCATTGGCCCATAGATACAACACTACAGACAAAACTATATGGGAAAAATTCATACAGGAAACGACATTGCTGCTATAGACAATACTTCGAGCGAACGAAAGATAGATAGATATGGACACGTACACTATATTTCATCAGCCTGATACTCCTATAGATTAAAAGACCATTGTAAACCCAATTTTTCTAGCCCAGAAAAAACGTTTCAAGGTGAATTATAGCCATCATTAGTTTTAAGACATAGGGAGACACAGGGGCAGCGTTATTTTCATGCCAGCTCAAATAACGCTACAGTGTTAGACAAATCCTTGTTAGTTAACAAGAGAAATGATTTTGAAACATTTGTAGATAGCTTAAATCAAAGTGATATATTAGGTTATGCAGACAAAAATAGGGAGACAACCAAATATACATTGGAAGTGTTAGTCAGTACGAGTGTTTATATATATATATATATATATATATATATATATATATATATATATATATATATATATATATATATATATATATAATTATCCTATAGGGTGTCTGCTTGATATCCCACCCTATATTGCATCCAACCACGGTATTAATATCCTTCAAACCGATTCCGATTCTAAAGTTTACAATGTTAATCTCTGCTTCTTCCGTTGTCTAGCTGTCTATCGAGGAACTTCAAATACTGATGTTAGGAAGGCTTCGATACTACTTTTCGAACAGTTTAATCCGTCTCTAATGTTAAGTAACTTTCACGGTGTAACTCTGCCGAAATGTATCTCTTAGAAAATTGTTTTTCAATAGACATAGATATTTTTTAGTTTGATTCTGACTAAGCCTTGCGTATCGTTCTGAGAAGCACCGGTATTTATAATGAAACTCTGCGTCTTTTACTTCACAAAAGCCACTTCTTTTATATAAATGATCTTTCTAGGGCCAGTGAAAGCTTTTCTTGTGGAACATGTGGGAAACTGTGGAAAAAGTTTGGGCGTATGTATAGGCACGAAAAAAAACTTGCAATGGGGATATGACTGTAGAGACATATAAAGGTGGCGTTTACTCTTCACCTGAAAGTGTATTGGACGCGATCAGCGCTGAAGGGCTCAGTACTCCAGAGTGTTTTATTTACCCGTTCAGGGCGACATTCGACTATGAATGTTATTTCGATAGTAGGAATGTTTCCCGAGAGACGCACTCGACTACCTTTGTAGCTAAACACGTGCCCCTCTCCTGTTCTATAGCCTCAAATGTCCCTGTGTGGAAGGCACCAAAGTGCTTCATAACGTAGGGTCACCCGCAGGTTTTAGTTTGTCAGGTGCTAGATTATCTCACTGGTATAGCTGCTAATGCATACTCATTGTTGCGAGCTCGGTTTGAAAGTATTTTTACTCAACTTCATGATCTTAATAAAGTCAAGATAATAGTTAGGTTTGATGAGTATTTAAAAGAGCTTCCAGTGATAGGGTTTAACACGGGGAAATATAGCGTCAACGTCATTAAACCTTATTTAATAAAGCACTTCATGGATGCCACTGCACAAGTGAGCGAAGAAGAAGAAGAAGAAGAAACCGATGTTAACGAAGAAGAGGAAAATAAAATGGAAGGAGACTACAAAGTAGCAAAACCGTTCGAGCTTATAGTTAAAAGAAACAATAACTTTATGTGTGTTGCAACACAGAATCTAAAATTCTTAGATATAGTAAACTATCTAGCCCCAGGGTTTAGCTATAGTAAATATCTGGCAGCTTATAAGATTAGCGAGACAAAAGGTTACTTTTGTTATGAATATATAGACGATCCCCAAAAGTTGGACGAGACGGCGTTACCCCCACACGAAGCGTTCTTTTCCAGCCTAAAAAAATACCAACATTTACAAGAAGGAGTACGCTCTGTGTAAAAAGGTCTGAAAGGACAATAACATGGTAACCCTTAGGGACTTTTTGGTATGGTATAATAACAAAGATGTAGTCCCCTTTTTAGAAGCCTTAGAGCAGCAGGTTCGCTTTTATGGAGAGCGGGGTGTGGATTGTTTTAAAGACGCCATTTCGGTTCCGGGTGTTTGTTTAAAGTATCTTCTTAAGACAGTTGATAGGGGTGTAATGTTTAGTTTATGTTTGAGTAAACAGGGAAGTCTACACACAATGATTAGAGATAATATCGTTGGATGTCCCTCTATAATTTTTCATAGGTATCACGATGTAGGTAAAACGTTTATTTGGGGAGTAAAGCTGGTCCAATCCATCCAAGGTTACCGTGCCAATGCGTTGTATCTTTGGGCTCTGATGAACCCAATGCCAACAGATTACCCAATTATTAGAAGAATGGAGACCGGGTTTAGGGTAGAAAAAGATAACTATTATGTACAACAAAGTAGAGAGTAGCTAACGTGGGTCGCCCACCAAAAAGGGGTGGAGTTAAAAACTCAGTTTAACGGGAGGGAGTTTCGGTTAGGAGATAGAAATATCCAAGTGGATGGGTGGGATAAAATGAATAGAATAGTCTACAATTTTCATGGTTGTCTGTACCATGTTCACAAAGACTGTCCCCTCACTAAAGATAAAGATAGAAACCCTGTTAATAATAAGCCCTTGTTAGAGCTGTTTGAAAAAAAACATGCGAGATACACACCTACTTAACCAAGGAGGTCAAAGTCCCAGTAGAAGTTATGTGGGAATGTGAGTGGCAGGCTCTGAAAAAGTCTGACCCATACATTAGGGCTTTCCTTTTTAAAGCCATCCCTCGAGCTAGACCCTCTTACTCTCAAGAAGGGCTCCCTCTCAGTGATAAACAGATCCTGATTTCTGTTTCAGATGGGACGTGTTTTGGTTTAGTGGAATGTGATCTACACGTCCCCGACTACCTAATGGAACATTTTAGTGAGATGACTCCAATTTTCAAAAATATTGACGTCATGCGTGATGATATTGGGCCATTTATGTGTGAATTTGCCGTCAAACATAACTTGTTGTCAACCCCTCGTCGCACCCTAATCGGTAGTTATGTCGGGGAATAAAATTTTGTTGGCAACACCACTGTTAAAGTGGTATTTAGATCATGGGCTAGAGGTAACACAAATCTATCAAGTGATAGAATATCAACCGTTTAGTTGTTTTAAAAAGTTTGGCGATATGGTCACAGAGGCGCGTCGGGCTGGTGATCTAGACAAAAATCAATCTATAGTAAGCGGTATGATGAAGCTTTTAGGAAACTCAGCGTACGGGAAGACTCTAACCAATAAGGCCAATCATAGCGCTGTCTCGTATGTTCAGGTGGATGATATATCGAAAATGATAAATAGTTCCCGGTTTAAAAAGAGGACTGGAATAGGGGATGCCCTTTTTGAAATTAAGATGGAGAAAAAGAAAACTGTTTGGGATTTGCCCCTACAAATCGGTTTCTTCGTCTATCAATATGCGAAACTTCGTATGTTAGATTTTTATTTCGAGTTTTTAGATAAGTTTGTAGCCAGGTCCGACTTTCAGTTATGTGAAACAGATACTGATAGTTTATACTTGGCTTTAAGCGTACCTAAGTTAGAGGACATAGTTAAGTCAGGTCTGTGGGATGAGTTTAATAGAGAATATAAAGACTGGTTTCCTGCCGAGTTTTGCAATGAGCATGTTAGCAAGACAGACTGTACAAACTGTAAGGGTGTTAAAGCATACACCAAACCAACACCTGGTCTTTTAAAATTAGAGTTCGAAGGGACAGCTCTTGTTAGCTTATGTAGTAAAACATACCATTGTAGTGGGGATTACGATAAAATCAGTTGTAAAGGGCTAAGCAAGCAACACAACAAATTAGATAAAGATATGTTTTTAGAGGTTCCCGCCACGCAAAAAGCTAAGGGTGGGAAAAATGTAGGCTTCAAAGTCTTAAATAATTCCATATTTTCGTACAGTCAAACAAGAAATGCTCTTTCCTATTTCTATATAAAAAGAAAGAGTAGCTGATGATAACGTCCCGACTACACCTCTAGATATTTAACTCTTTACACTACCAGCTTAGAGTGACCAGCTATCTCTAACAGTTTCACCCCTTATGCTTCATTTATGACATAGAGCTAAGCAGAAACCCAACTACATTGCTATAAATAAATGTTATCCTTGTACTATATATTTACTCAGTGTACTAAATATTTTTGTAATGTTATATATCCACTGTACGCTATATACCTACTGAGATAATAAAATATATATTTTGTTTTCTGTTTTATATTTAATGGAATTGTTTTTCATTGATGTTGTATAATCTACTAAACTATCACTATCGATCAAGTACACGAAGAACTCCAAAGTCAGCACACACCAGACATAAACAGGTCACTTCCGGGGTCACCGACACGAGAGATCAACACCACGACACGCGAGGTCATGGTTAACTCCCCCTGCGCCGCACGCGTTATGCGCGCCGCACTATATATCTTTGTTAATTTACGGACCAAATAATAAACAATGGACTCTGCTATACTACTAACATTGTCTTCGTTCTGGGATAGGTACATCACTTTCGTTAGGTGAATGGGTTCTTCGTAGTCCCTTCGTAGTTATCTTTTATTCCGTTCCTCTCTTTTCCTATTGGCTAATCGCGTGTTCTGAAACGGAGCTTGCGGTTCAGCTTCGTCTGAAGACTCTGGTAAAGTGGAATCTTCTATAATTAACTGCTCTGATTCGCTTCTTGAATATAACTGACGACTCGTCACTCCATTTCGTCCTGTAGACTCACTATCATTTGACGTAGATGATCTATAATTTCCTCTGGGGGCAGCAAATGTAGTTTGGCGTGGTTCTCTAACTGTATTGTTTTCACAGACAGTTTCATTCCATATTTCCGTATCTGCTGTCAAGGATTTAACATGAGTTCTGATGATTTTATTACCTAGTTGGTGTTTTATTACATAACTAGCTGGTCCTGTTTTCTTGAATACCCGGTATCCTTCCTCCCAACGGGGTTCTAGTTTTGAACTTTTATGTGGTTTCCTATACAACACTTTCTCACCCACCTCACAAGTAGGTGTTTGCTTTATCTTTGACTGTTTATCTCTTTTATCTTCCGCACTTTTTAGATTGGCCCAAACTGTGCGTTGTAATTGATGCATTTGTAGTAAAATAATTTCAATGATATCCTCTCCATATTATTTCCTGCGTGGTTTGAGCAAATTATCCAAAGGTAACATCGTGTCTCTCCCAAATAAAAAAAAAAATGGGGAGTATTTCGTGCTTTCATTTTTATTCACTCTTATTGCCGCTAGTGCGTGGTTCAGTATCATATCCCAATCTTTACCTCCATCGCTGGTGGTCTTAGCGAGAACATCATTCAACGTTCTATGTTGTCTTTCGTTGATGCCGTTTGATTCTGGGTGGTATATTGAAGTGGTGGTGATATGTTTAATATTCAATTTCCTCATGGCTTGCTCAAATTGGTTACTAGTGAATTCTCCCCCATTGTCTGCGAGTATTATTTACGGACAACTATACCTTGGTATGAATTCATTCATTAGTACATCCAATACTGTCTCACTGGGTTTGTCTGCCACGGGAAAGCTTTCTGGCCACCTACTATAACTGTCTGTAAAATGTACTATATACTTGTTCCCAGAGTGTGTTCTTGGGTAAGGACCTGTAATATCTATGCTGACTTTTTGCATGGGAAAATATTGTCTGTCCTTCCTTTGTAGTGGACATTTTTCAAGCTGCATATTCCTCAACTTGCATGTTTTACACTTCTTCACATAATTCGACACATCTTGAAACATTCTCGGCCAATAATACTTTGTCCCTAATACATCAAGTACTTTATCTCTTCCTACATGCTCATTCTTATTATGGTATTCCACCATTACATGTTTTCTACAACCCGTAGATATATAGACTTGGCAGCTATACCTTGCCTTTTTATTAGCTATATAACACAGAATGTCATCATTATCAACATAAAATTGTTTCCCTTGTCTTTTGTTTCTGTTTTCTTTTACATCTTTGATTGTCTTCCTTGCTTTCGGGTCCTTCATTTGTTCCTCCCTAATCATAGACCTTTGCAACTCTATTCCACCGTCATCGTCTCATTCACTCTGTTCTACTAATGTTTGTTAGTCGGTATGAGAGAAAGTCGTACCATATGGACCACAGAGTGTGAGAGGAAAGACAGCATAAGTTATTTAGACAGCGTATGCCATGTTTGACATGTGTACTAATCCAGCGCAAGGTATGTTGCTGGCGTTTCATTGTTGTAATTGCAAGTTATGTTGCTGGCGTTTTCATTGTTGTAATTGTGAACAAGGTGTCCATAATAAATACTTGTTCTTTGTTACTAGAAGTCTTCTTGAAGTGTTGCTGGTGTTAGTGTTGTAGTCTTCAACGTTAGTAGTGTCAACGAATCCCTCCAACGGGAAAGCGACGTCCCAGGGCTGGGATGGAGCTTCACCGCGGTTAATCTCAACGCGAAGTAACTCAGTACAATGATCACGAAGGGAGTGGTGTCCGCTGGCAAACGGGCAAAGGTATACGGCAGAGTGTTGCTGACACCTCCTTTGTCGGGCGTGATCTATCATCATTTAATGTGCAGAGGAACATACCTTCTACAATTGAACCTGGGAGCGTTACATTTACCTGTGTGACGCGAGTGAAGCAGTGTTGAACGAACACCGTGTTAACGCATCATTAACATTGATGCGTGCGTCACATCGTGTGACCTTTTCCAGCCCAGACACACCAATTCTGAATCTTATACTCCACGTCCAGGGACGTAAACAAAGACGAACATACGAATTTTAAACTTCTGTAATGACTCTATCCATTGTCTTCGTACAGAGCCCATCTCTACTTTTATGTTCATCGAATCATTCAGTATCCAGGCGTGGGTGTGGTCTTGTGACTCTAACCAGATAAATGCCCTGGTCACTGTCATCGCCATGCTACTCTTGGTCATAACGTATGCACCACTGTCGTTTTTTTATTACTATGTCTGCCGTAAAAGCACATTCACTCCTTTTCTGTGGTATCTTGACCGGTCTCTTGTCAATGTATCCTCAGAGCGTTCCACTACTTCTAATAGAAAGTATTTGTCCGAAATTGTTTCTACTCTACCAAATAGCCAGTGGCCTTCACGTCTTTGACCCCTGTGGTATCTTGACCGGTCTCTTGTCAATGTATCCTCAGAGCGTTCCACTACTTCTAATAGAAAGTATTTGTCCGAAATTGTTTCTACTCTACCAAATAGTCAGTGGCCTTCACGTCTTTGACCCCTGTGGTATCTTGACCGGTCTCTTGTCAATGTATCATCAGAGCGTTCCACTACTTCTAATAGAAAGTATTTGTCCGAAATTGTTTCTACTCTACCAAATAGTCAGTGGCCTTCACGTCTTTGACCCCTGTGGTATCTTGACCGGTCTCTTGTCAATGTATCCTCAGAGCGTTCCACTACTTCTAATAGAAAGTATTTGTCCGAAATTGTTTCTACTCTACCAAATATTCAGTGGCCTTCACGTCATCGACACATGTGGTATTTTCGGTGAAAATATTTCGTCTCGTCAATTTCGATGATTGGTTGACCTATAATGCCTATCCCGTCAATTTGACTTGAGTGTCTGACCATGTGTTTCTCACATTCCTGGCGTAAAAGTGTGCACCGGTCAATCATAGCAGCTTTGTAGACGTCTGCATCATGCTGGATTACATTCGGGGGCAAATCGTCACTTCAATAGTATGTCCTCTATATAAAAAAAAAAAAAAAAACCTATGCTGAGATGAAATGTGTTAGACGATTGACAGGAAAGTCTGAGAGATAAGATCAGAAATGAAGAACTGAGAAAAACGCTAGGAATAGTCTCCGCCATAGAATATATAAAGAAACAATAGATAAAATGGTTTGACCACGTGACAAGGCAGAAAGATCACAACACAACGAGCCTTCAATAAACGTTGTGCGAATACCAGACCCAAGGGTCGACTACGAAAAAGATGGATTGATGGAATATTAAAAGTACTAAGAAACATAACAGCAGCAGAGGTGAACAAAAGAGCAAACGGTCGCAAAATATATCTCCCCTCGACACTGAAAGGCAAATGAGGAAGGAAAGAAGAATAGTATGTTATAATTACAATATGTTTTAGTGTTGGCGTTTTTGAAAGAATGACCCAGCATGAATGGACTTACCAAAGCTGCAGCCATCTACTCCCCTGTAATGAACTATTAAACGCTCTGACGAGTTGCTTGCATGGGCACTTACTCATTATAAGTCTGTGCTTGGCTAATCACTGAATACACAGTTCATTAGTGTCGATTTCGGGAATCAGTTACTAAGTTCCGTTTCTCAGCAATGATATATGGGAAAGTCATCTGTCCAACATTCACAACTTTCAGTTAGGGCTTTCAGTTTTCACGTCATTAAACTCGTGAGTAGTAGTGGTGGCTGTGAACTCACCCCAAAAGTGGAATAACATGCACCGAAAGACAATAGATTTGGCACCGACTTTGCACCAAACATGCACCAAAACGGTGCAAAAAAAAAAAAAATTATTTTTTTTTCGAATTCGCGATTTTTTCGAACTTCATTATTTTTTTTGGGGGGGGGAATTTTTTTTTTTTTTTTGGGGTTCGTCAGTTTGTCGAAACGGTCTACTGTTACTGAGAGCTTAACTCAGGTAAATTCAAAAGATCGTGTGCTAATCGGCTTATTGTCCGGTGATCGTCTCTCGCTGTGTGTTAGATGAAAATATTTGTGAAAGAGTATTTTAAAAGAGTATATTTGTGAAAGTAAAAATTCAGAATTATTTAAAAAATATGTATTTGTGAAAGTAAACTCAGAATTATTAAAAAAAAAAAAAACAGTCTCCCTTCAGGATTCGAACACGGGTCTACTACGTGACAGGCCAGGCAACATGTAAAAAAAAAAATGCTGACAAGCAATAACATTGAAAGGTTAGTTTTGTCGAACGGTCTCCTGTGTTTCTGAGAGCTTAACCGCAGGTAAATTCAATAGAGACTCGGTGCTAATCCGTGTCCGGTGATCGTCGCTCCGTGTCCGGTGATCGACTCGCTCGTGTTAGAAATTTGTGAAAGAGTATTTTAAAAGAGTATGTGAAAGTGATAAATAAAAAATACGAAATGTTTCAAAACGTTAAGAAATATAGTTAAATGTGATAAAACTGATTTTTAAAAAAGGCGAAATAATAAAAACTATGAAAAAAATAAGTTAACTGTAAATACTGACGGAAAACTGTATGTTAAGTCAAGAAACTGGAATGACATGGCAGCTTTTGTTGACTGGGCTAGTGGTACTTGAGGAATGCTATTGTTAGGAAAAATCGCTTATTATTGTCAAGGAATCGTGGTCATTGTTAGGAAAATACGACTAGCGCGCGGGCGGGAACGAGTTGGTTGACACAGGTGTGTTATTGTAGTATCGCTAACATCATGTGCCAGGATAGCGGTTCTTGGGGAAAGATTATTGGTCGTGTGTGTTATCGCTACCAACATCATCATGTGTCGGTTAGTAAGGTGTGCTAATATTAAATAGTGACGCTCGCTCTTTCTCATTCAATGTAAAGCAAAACAAAAAATTCTATATTTCACAATTTTATTAATACATCATATATATATTACTGTCCGGATGCTGATAATTTTAACCGTCTGGGTTTCCTACACAACCGCCCTCCATTTTGACAAAACCTTGATCAAAGCTGGAATAGGTAATCGAGGACTTGGCTGAAACATCCTGGTCATCCATACTGGCTGCCGGAGCTGTCGTCTGATTAACAAGAGTGAGGTCCCCTTGGTTAACAGAAAAGGGCGTGTAGTTGATGTTAGCATAAGCGTTTTCGAGACTACCTTAACGCCATGTGCCACCCTCAACACCATCCTCTCTCTCTCTCTCTCTCTATCGCATATCCAAGCTAACTCAAGTCAAATAAAAATCATCACCAAGCCACACAAATTGACACATCATCATCATGTGCCACCCTCAACACTATCATCATCATCATCCACCCTCATCACCCCTTCCTATCATCATCATGTGCCACCCTCAACACTATCATCATCATCATCCACCCTCATCACCCCTTCCTATCATCATCATGTGCCACCCTCAACACCATCCTCTCTCTCTCTCTCTCTCTCTCTCTCTCTATCACATATCCAAGCTAACTCAAGTCAAATAAAAATCATCACCAAGCCACACAAATTGACACATCATCATCATGTGCCACCCTCAACACCATCCTCTCTCTCTCTCTCTCTCTATCGCATATCCAAGCTAACTCAAGTCAAATAAAAATCATCACCAAGCCACACAAATTGACACATCATCATCATGTGCCACCCTCAACACTATCATCATCATCATCCACCCTCATCACCCCTTCCTATCATCATCATGTGCCACCCTCAACACCATCCTCTCTCTCTCTCTCTCTCTCTCTCTCACATATCCAAGCTAACTCAAGTCAAATAAAAATCATCATCATGTGCCACCCTCAACACCATCATCCCTTCATGTCCTATCATCATCATGTGCCACCCTCAACACTAGCATCATGTGCCACCCTCAACACTAGCATCATGTGCCTCAACACTATCATCTTGTGCCTCAACATCACCCTTCAAGTCCTATCATCATCATGTGCCACCCTCAACACCATCATCAGCCCTTTAGGTCATAGCATCAAACCACACAAAGTATCAACCAGCGAAATTCTCTCTCTCTCTCTCTCTCTCTCTGTCTCTCTCACATTCATGGTCAAGTCAAATAAAAATCATCATCATGTGCCACCCTCAACACCATCATCCCTTCATGTCCTATCATCATCATGTGCCACCCTCAACACTAGCATCATGTGCCACCCTCAACACTAGCATCATGTGCCTCAACACTATCATCTTGTGCCTCAACATCACCCTTCAAGTCCTATCATCATCATGTGCCACCCTCAACACCATCATCAGCCCTTCAGGTCCTAGCATCAAACCACACAAAGTATCAACCAGCGAAATTCTCTCTCTCTCTCTCTCTCTCTCTCTCTCACATTCATGGTAAACCAAAACAAAATAAATCACTAAGATTTTACCACCATAACACACAAATTTAGGGTCATATTTAAAAAAGTCGACCTTAAAACCATACAAATCTACTCCCATACTCATAAAAGTTAGACACATCAAACAGATAATTACTTCCAAACTCCAAAAAAAAAAGTTAGACCAAATCACGCCTCGATCGTTCTCTAACATTCCCTCGATCGTTCTTTAACATTGCCTCCAGCGTTCTTTAACATTGCCTCCAGCGTTCTCTAACATTGCCTCCAGCGTTCTCTAACATTGCCTCGATCGTTCTTTAACATTGCCTCCAGCGTTCTTTAACATTGCCTCCAGCGTTCTGTAACATTGCCTCGATCGTTCTTTAACATTGCCTCCAGCGTTCTGTAACATTGCCTCGATCGTTCTTTAACATTGCCTCCAGCGTTCTCTAACATTCCCTCGATCGTTCGTTAACATTGCCTCCATCGTTCTTTAACACTGCCTCCAGCGTTCTCTAACATTCCCTTGCTCGTTCTCTAACATTTTCATTAGTTGGAGTCTTTGTGTTGCCTTCTTAGTGAGATTCTCTACGTGTTTCTTCAGGCTCAATTGTCAGTCTAGTTGTATTCCTAAAAAATCTACTTCCATACTGATACTAGTTAGACACAATGATCAGATAGTTACATCCAAATCGCAAACATTTTACCCCAGAACACAAAAATTTAGGGTCATACTAAAAAAGTCGACCTAAAAATCCCAAAGGGCAGAAACTTAGGAGGCAAGGGCAGAAACCTAGGAGACAAGGGCAGAAACCTAGGAGGCGAGGGCAGAAACCAAAGAGGCAAGGTCAGAAATCTAGGAAGTTGTGTTAGAAAACAAGGAGGGAAGGTCAGAAACCTAGGAGGCATGGTCAGAAATCTAGGAAGCTGTGGTAGAAAACAAGGAGGGAAGGTCAGAAAGGACATGCTCACCTATCGGAACTTTTGTCCCTCATATGCTATTTCAAAAGTTGTCTTCGTCAATTTAGGGAAGGTCAGAAAACTAGGAAGCAAAGGCTGAAAACAAGGAGGGAAGGTCAGAAACCTAGGAAGCAAAGGCTGAAAACAAGGAGGGGAGGTCAGAAATCTAGGAAGCTGTGTTAGAAAACAAGGAGGGAAGGTCAGAAACCTAGGAGGCATGGTCAGAAATCTAGGAAGCTGTGTTAGAAAACAAGTAGGCAAGGTGAGAAAACAAGGAGGGAAGGTCAGAAATCTAAGAGGCGAGGGCAGAAACCTAGGAGACAAGGGCAGAAACCTAGGAAGCAAAGGCTGAAAACAAGGAGGCATGGTCAGAAATCTAGGAAGCTGTGTTAGAAAACAAAGAGGGAAGGTCAGAAACCTAGGAGGCATGGTCAGAAATCTAGGAAGCTGTGTTAGAAAACAAGGAGGCGAGGGCAGAAACCAAAGAGGCAAGGTCAGACATTTTCATTATTTGGAGTCTTTGTATTACCTTCTTAGTGAGATTCTCTACGTGTTTCTTCAAAAAGCTACTCTCATTCTCATACTAGTTAGACACATCGAACCGTTCGTTATTTCTAAAGCCCAAAAAAAAAAGTTTGGCCAAATCACTAACAATTTACCCACAGAACAAAATAAATATAGACTCATATTAAAAAAGTCGACCTCAAAACCATAAAAATCTACTCCCACACTCATCTAAAAGTTACACTAAAACCGCACGAGATTTGCACCGTGCAAAAACATGCACAAGTTTGACACGCGCACCAGTTTGGCACAATGCACATTCGTAAAGGGCGTAACAATCAGCATTCGTAAGGGGCGTAACAATCATAAAAGTGATTTTTAAGTAATTTTTTTTTTTTTTTTTTGGTATGGGGATGTCTATTGGTGCATTGTGCCAAACTGGTGCGCGTGTCAAACTTGTGCATGTTTTTGCACGGTGCAAATCTCGTGCGGTTTTAGTGTAACTTTTAGATGAGTGTGGGAGTAGATTTTTATGGTTTTGAGGTCGACTTTTTTAATATGAGTCTATATTTATTTTGTTCTGTGGGTAAATTGTTAGTGATTTGGCCAAACTTTTTTTTTTGGGCTTTAGAAATAACGAACGGTTCGATGTGTCTAACTAGTATGAGAATGAGAGTAGCTTTTTGAAGAAACACGTAGAGAATCTCACTAAGAAGGTAATACAAAGACTCCAAATAATGAAAATGTCTGACCTTGCCTCTTTGGTTTCTGCCCTCGCCTCCTTGTTTTCTAACACAGCTTCCTAGATTTCTGACCATGCCTCCTAGGTTTCTGACCTTCCCTCTTTGTTTTCTAACACAGCTTCCTAGATTTCTGACCATGCCTCCTTGTTTTCAGCCTTTGCTTCCTAGGTTTCTGCCCTTGTCTCCTAGGTTTCTGCCCTCGCCTCTTAGATTTCTGACCTTCCCTCCTTGTTTTCTCACCTTGCCTACTTGTTTTCTAACACAGCTTCCTAGATTTCTGACCATGCCTCCTAGGTTTCTGACCTTCCCTCCTTGTTTTCTAACACAACTTCCTAGATTTCTGACCTTGCCTCTTTGGTTTCTGCCCTCGCCTCCTAGGTTTCTGCCCTTGTCTCCTAGGTTTCTGCCCTTGCCTCCTAAGTTTCTGCCCTTTGGGATTTTTAGGTCGACTTTTTTAGTATGACCCTAAATTTTTGTGTTCTGGGGTAAAATGTTTGCGATTTGGATGTAACTATCTGATCATTGTGTCTAACTAGTATCAGTATGGAAGTAGATTTTTTAGGAATACAACTAGACTGACAATTGAGCCTGAAGAAACACGTAGAGAATCTCACTAAGAAGGCAACACAAAGACTCCAACTAATGAAAATGTTAGAGAACGAGCAAGGGAATGTTAGAGAACGCTGGAGGCAGTGTTAAAGAACGATGGAGGCAATGTTAACGAACGATCGAGGGAATGTTAGAGAACGCTGGAGGCAATGTTAAAGAACGATCGAGGCAATGTTACAGAACGCTGGAGGCAATGTTAAAGAACGATCGAGGCAATGTTACAGAACGCTGGAGGCAATGTTAAAGAACGCTGGAGGCAATGTTAAAGAACGATCGAGGCAATGTTAGAGAACGCTGGAGGCAATGTTAGAGAACGCTGGAGGCAATGTTAAAGAACGCTGGAGGCAATGTTAAAGAACGATCGAGGGAATGTTAGAGAACGATCGAGGCGTGATTTGGTCTAACTTTTTTTTTTGGAGTTTGGAAGTAATTATCTGTTTGATGTGTCTAACTTTTATGAGTATGGGAGTAGATTTGTATGGTTTTAAGGTCGACTTTTTTAAATATGACCCTAAATTTGTGTGTTATGGTGGTAAAATCTTAGTGATTTATTTTGTTTTGGTTTACCATGAATGTGAGAGAGAGAGAGAGAGAGAGAGAGAGAGAGAGAGATTTCGCTGGTTGATACTTTGTGTGGTTTGATGCTAGGACCTGAAGGGCTGATGATGGTGTTGAGGGTGGCACATGATGATGATAGGACTTGAAGGGTGATGTTGAGGCACAAGATGATAGTGTTGAGGCACATGATGCTAGTGTTGAGGGTGGCACATGATGCTAGTGTTGAGGGTGGCACATGATGATGATAGGACATGAAGGGATGATGGTGTTGAGGGTGGCACATGATGATGATTTTTATTTGACTTGAGTTAGCTTGGATATGTGAGAGAGAGAGAGAGAGAGAGAGAGAGAGATGGTGTTGAGGGTGGCACATGATGATGATAGGAAGGGGTGATGAGGGTGGATGATGATGATGATAGTGTTGAGGGTGGCACATGATGATGATGTGTCAATTTGTGTGGCTTGGTGATGATTTTTATTTGACTTGAGTTAGCTTGGATATGCGATAGAGAGAGAGAGAGAGAGGGATGGTGTTGAGGGTGGCACATGATGATGATGTGTCAATTTGTGTGGCTTGGTGATGATTTTTATTTGACTTGAGTTAGCTTGGATATGTGATAGAGAGAGAGAGAGAGAGAGAGAGAGGATGGTGTTGAGGGTGGCACATGATGATGATAGGAAGGGGTGATGAGGGTGGATGATGATGATGATAGTGTTGAGGGTGGCACATGATGATGATAGGAAGGGGTGATGAGGGTGGATGATGATGATGATAGTGTTGAGGGTGGCACATGATGATGATGTGTCAATTTGTGTGGCTTGGTGATGATTTTTATTTGACTTGAGTTAGCTTGGATATGCGATAGAGAGAGAGAGAGAGAGGGATGGTGTTGAGGGTGGCACATGGCGTTAAGGTAGTCTCGAAAACGCTTATGCTAACATCAACTACACGCCCTTTTCTGTTAACCAAGGGGACCTCACTCTTGTTAATCAGACGACAGCTCCGGCAGCCAGTATGGATGACCAGGATGTTTCAGCCAAGTCCTCGATTACCTATTCCAGCTTTGATCAAGGTTTTGTCAAAATGGAGGGCGGTTGTGTAGGAAACCCAGACGGTTAAAATTATCAGCATCCGGACAGTAATATATATATGATGTATTAATAAAATTGTGAAATATAGAATTTTTTGTTTTGCTTTACATTGAATGAGAAAGAGCGAGCGTCACTATTTAATATTAGCACACCTTACTAACCGACACATGATGATGTTGGTAGCGATAACACACACGACCAATAATCTTTCCCCAAGAACCGCTATCCTGGCACATGATGTTAGCGATACTACAATAACACACCTGTGTCAACCAACTCGTTCCCGCCCGCGCGCTAGTCGTATTTTCCTAACAATGACCACGATTCCTTGACAATAATAAGCGATTTTTCCTAACAATAGCATTCCTCAAGTACCACTAGCCCAGTCAACAAAAGCTGCCATGTCATTCCAGTTTCTTGACTTAACATACAGTTTTCCGTCAGTATTTACAGTTAACTTATTTTTTTCATAGTTTTTATTATTTCGCCTTTTTTAAAAATCAGTTTTATCACATTTAACTATATTTCTTAACGTTTTGAAACATTTCGTATTTTTTATTTATCACTTTCACATACTCTTTTAAAATACTCTTTCACAAATTTCTAACACGAGCGAGGCGATCACCGGACACGGAGCGACGATCACCGGACACGGATTAGCACCGAGTCTCTATTGAATTTACCTGCGGTTAAGCTCTCAGAAACACAGGAGACCGTTCGACAAAACTAACCTTTCAATGTTATTGCTTGTCAGCATTTTTTTTTTTACATGTTGCCTGGCCTGTCACGTAGTAGACCCGTGTTCGAATCCTGAAGGGAGACTGTTTTTTTTTTTTTAATAATTCTGAGTTTACTTTCACAAATACATATTTTTTAAATAATTCTGAATTTTTACTTTCACAAATATACTCTTTTAAAATACTCTTTCACAAATATTTTCATCTAACACACAGCGAGAGACGATCACCGGACAATAAGCCGATTAGCACACGATCTTTTGAATTTACCTGAATTAAAGCTCTCAGTAACAGTAGACCGTTTCGACAAACTGACGAACCCCAAAAAAAAAATAATGAAGTTCGAAAAAATCGCGAATTCGAAAAAAAAAATAATTTTTTTTTTTTTTGCACCGTTTTGGTGCATGTTTGGTGCAAAGTCGGTGCCAAATCTATTGTCTTTCGGTGCATGTTATTCCACTTTTGGGGTGAGTTCACAGCCACCACTACTACTCTCGTGCATGTGTAGATGCTTTAAGACGCCAAACCTCAGTAGTGTCTTCAGCGTTCTGGACGCTTTGTGGCGTTACATAATGGTTTCGTCCACATTTAAAATCTTCAAAATTTATCAAGTAACTCTTGTCATACCATTTAATGTCATTACTGCCTTTTTAACATTTACTTGTTATGTAATTAATGATAATTCCAAATAGAAAAAGTAAGCATTCCATGAAAACCTCCAACCAGCATGACGTATCCAGTTTTGTAAACATCACGCTAGTTGGAGAGTTGTCCAGTTTTGTAAACATCACGCTAGTTGGAGAGTTGTCCAGTTTTGTAAACATCACGCTAATTGGAGAGTTGTCCAGTTTTGTAAACATCACGCTAATTGGAGAGTTGTCCAGTTTTGTAAACATCACGCTAATTGGAGAGTTGTCCAGTTTTGTAAACATCACGCTAATTGGAGAGTTGTCCAGTTTTGTAAACATCACGCTAATTGGAGAGTTGTCCAGTTTTGTAAACATCACGCTAGTTGAAGAGTTGTCCAGTTTTATTTTCTGCTTGCGGGGCCCCTGTAAATGTATTGATGACAACGATCAAACACTAACAATCCCAGAAACCTCTGTTTGATTAGTCCTATTTTCACTATTAAAAAAAAGTAACGTACCCCCGTCACGCCAAGTGGCGTATAGGGAATATGGTGTTAGTGACCATAAATTTTACAGACCTTCAGCACATGATTTTTGGGGTAATGTGGTCGGTATTACGCCCGTGCCGCTTCACTTTCCCTGAAAGAAATCCGGTACCCATTTAAGGCTGGGTGAACCCGGAAGCCGTCGGTTGGGATCGAACCTTACCCCTTGTCCTTTGTAGTCCAGTTCACTAACCACTGAGCTATCGCGGATCCCTATTTCCACTATAAGAGGTCAATGTCACCTGAATTGAAAGTGATAGCAGTGTCCACAGTAACTGATGATTTTTAAACAATCCTTCTGGAATTACCTCATATTTTAATGAGTTTTTAATTGTAGAATGTGAGGTTTGTCACACTGTTTCTCTGGTGGATAGCAAAGATGTGACGAGGAAATCAGAAGACAATCTAGTCTCTAAATAAGATAACATGATTATTATTAATTTGTGGGAGCCGCGACAGCTCAGTGGTTAGTGAACTGGACTACAAAGGACAAGGGGTAGGGTTCGATCCCAACCGACGGCTTCCGGGTTCAGACTGGAGACAAATAATAATAACTGAATATTATTATAGAGGGAAACTTCCGAGGCGATAATCAACGAATCAATTCAGAGGAAGAGGTATGTTTACAGCTCTCGGAAAAAATGACAAATAATCAACAACAGAAAAAAAATATGGACCAAAGCAGGATGTGTGCCCGTATTCAGCGGCACAGCGCCTTGCCACGAAAAGCCAAACGCTACGTAACACTGCCACTCAGCTAACTAAAAAATTAGCTATCGTGGATAATGTCTTTTCGCGAAGGTGTTTTCATGACTATAGCATAAGGCTGCGATCACAGCTCGGAAATATTTTTTCCTGTTAAGACAAGTATCTCCCGGATAGGGTAGGCTGAATACTTGCGTTGCAGACAAACATTTAGGACTCAGTGGCACAGCGCCTTGCCACAAAAAGCCAAACGCTAAGGAACACTGCCACTCAGCTAACTAAAAAATTAGCTATCGTGGACAATGTCTTCCGGGTTCACCCAGCCTTAAATGGGTACCGGATTTTTTTCTGGGAAAGTAAAGCAGCACGGGTGTAATACCGACCACATTACCCCAAAAATCATGTGTTGAAGGTCTGTAAAATATAGGGTCACTAACACCATATTTCCCTATACGCCAATTGGCGTGACGGGGGTACTTTACTTTTTTTTTTTTTTTTTTTTTTTTTAAGTACACATGTAGTGTCTGTCTCTCACGAGGTGCTGCAGCACTTTAAGCTGCCACTGGTCACACTTTTGGAGTAATTGTTACTCATTCTGGTTTGGGGAAAATATTGTCACTTTGTCTCATTTCAATGACTGTTATCTTCCGTTTGTATTAATTTGATGTTAATGTCCCTGTTTAACTTTACAAGCACATTACCAGCAGAAAGTTTACACTAATCATTCATATTTAAAGAATTAATTTTTTTTTTAAAGTAAAGAACAACATATCTCTCTCTCTCTCTGCGTTCAGGACTCAATCAGAGTAAGGATTCCAGACTCTCATATGAAGTCAGCTGTCAGGCTAAGTGTGTTGATCGCCCCCACAGACAGAACATCACAATTAGAGTCTGTAAGATCCACTCTGACTGAACACCCGTTAATACGTTGCACTGTGTTCTGCGCCAGTGGCCCAGTGCATCCGATTTCAGCCAGCATTTTATTCGGGTTTGCTTTCCCTAGCCTTTGATTGTCCCCAATCTTCCTGCAAGGCAGCAGATGATCTTTTCTGTAGGGGGATTCTGCCCTTAGATGGTAGGCCCTCCCAGGTTTACGAGCACCATCTGCCCGAGTCACTAGAGGTGACTAACACAGACACGGACACACAAAGATGTGAGATGTGACTAACACAGACATGCACGCACAAAGATATGAGATGTGACTAATACAGACATGCACACAGCGATACGAGGCATGACTAACACTGACACACATCAAGATATATGACACATGACTAACATAAACATGCACATAAAGATATGATATAACTGACATTGACATGCACACACAAAGATATGACACATGAACATAGACATGCACACAAAGATAAGAGATATGACTAACATAGATATGCACACACAAAGATATGAGATGGGACTAACATAGCCATGCACACACAAGGATATGAGATGTTTCAAACATAAACATGCACACAAAGATAAGAGATATTCGTTCGTTCGCTTTCGTCAGCTTTGACCTCTGACGAAGTCCCACCCACTCAATTTTGTGGGACTGAATTTTGCGTGTAAAGTCTGTTTTATCCCATTACAGGATGCCACTCGCCATGCAGGCAGATTTACTCCGACTTCAGAGGTACTAATTTTTAGGGAATTAGTAAAACCCAGGTGTCCTCGCCAGGGTACGAACCCCGGCTGTTGCCGTGGTAAGCCAACCGCCTGTCGATTGCGCTAACCGGACACCCATAAGAGATATGACTAACATAGATATGCACACACAAAGATATGAGATGGGACTAACATAGCCATGCATACACAAGGATATGAGATGTGACAAACATGACACACACCAAGATATGAGCCATGGCTAGCACACACAAGCTAAGATATGAGCCATGGCTTCACTAAAAAACACCAAAAAATGAACCATGTCTAACACAATAACACATTAAAGTGCCCATATGCTTGGGCTTGTTGTAGTCGGCAGACTCTTCTGAACGTGGGAATCACAGGTTTCGTTAAACAGTTGTCCGGAGATTTGAGAGTGCAGTCTGACCCATAGAACGTTCTCATAGCTTATCCATGTTATTGAAAGTGAAACTAGAATGGAAGCGAACCAAGTTGAAAACCGACTGAGAAAGATTAAAGGTACAAAACAAACCATGCATGAATCATACACCTGAAGAACTAAATTCATTTAGTAGATACATTTTATGAGAATGAAGCAGGAATGAACATTGATGGGTCTGTGAGGCAGAGGTCAAAATAACAAGGAGATTTACTGCTATAGAGGGAGATAAGATGTATTAACTGATACAGAGGGATATACAATCATTGACGAATACAGCAGAGATAATGTATTAACTGATACAGAGGGATATACAATCATTGACGAATACAGCAGAGATAATGTATTAACTGATACAGAGGGATATACAATCATTGACGGATACAGCAGAGATAATGTATTAACTGCTACAGAGGGATATGCAATCATTGACTTGTCAAAATAACAAGGAGATTTACTGCTATAGAGGGAGATAAGATGTATTAACTGATACAGAGGGATATACAATCATTGACGAAAACAGCGGAGATGATGTATTAACTGATACAGAATCATATACAATCATTGACGGATACAGCCGAGATAATGTATTAACTGATACAGAGGGATATACAATCATTGACGAAAACAGCGGAGATGATGTATTAACTGATACAGAATCATATACAATCATTGAAGGATACAGCCGAGATAATGTATTAACTGATACAGAGGGATATACAATCATTGACGGATACAGCAGAGATAATGTTTTAACTGATTCAGAGGGATATACAATCATTGATGGATACAGCAGAGATAATGTATTAACTGATACAGAATCATATACAATCATTGATGGATACAGCAGAGATAATGTATTAACTGCTACAGAAGGATATACAATCATTGACAGATACAGCAGAGATAATGTATTCCTCAAGTGTATGCCTCAAGTTTTTGAGCACAGCTTCACTAAAAAAGAACAGCAGTTAGTAACACTCACAGAATAAATTATTGTAATTTGAGACCAAGAGACATTGCAACGATTACAATTGTTAATTCAATTTTAATAGTTAATGTAGACAAAGTCAAATAGTGTTTAAAACAAATACCTCCTTTGGTTGGACTATATTTGAAAAATTACATTGTCCAGGTGTTGAGTTATATAATTAATTGCATTATCCACAGCAACAAATAATAATAGTAAAAGAATAAACATGGAAAAATAGAGCACTTAAATGGCACAGGCACTCAATACAACATGAAAATCAACATTCGTAAAACAAGTCATAAAGATTACAATATAAAAACAGAAAGTCAAAATGACGAAATGCAAACAATTAAAACAAGTGGAGGAATTTAAATATTTATTAAGTTTAGTGACACATGACAGTTCACAAGCAGCAGAAACAGACTCAAGATGCAGCAAAGCTTGTCAAATCATCGGACAACTATCACCACTGATGACCAACAAGGAAATATCACTAGAGGTAAAACGGGCATGCTAAAATGTAATCTTCATTCCATTGTTGTGCTACCAATGCCAAACTTGGACCTTAGACTCAAGGACAACAATAAGAGAAATAACCACTACCGAGACAACTAGTCTCTAGACTATTACCATTATTTTTTCTGTTGCTGATGAGGCTAAAGTGGTTATTTTTTAATTACCATCACTGGACGTTAGAAGGCTACCTCACCAGGCTCTTACATGGGAACTACCAGGTAAATGAAAACAAGGAAACTATCAGGTAAAAGAAAACAAGGAAACTATCAGGTAAAAGAAAACATGGAAACTATCAGGTAAAAGAAAACATGGAAACTATCAGGTAAAAGAAAACATGGAAACTGTCAGGTAAAAGAAAACAAGGAAACTATCAGGTAAAAGAAAACATGGAAACTATCAGGTAAATGAAAACATGGAAACTATCAGGTGAAAGAAAACATGGAAACTATCAGGCAAATGAAAACATGGAATCTATCAGGTAAAATAAAACATGGAAACTATCAGGTAAAAGAAAACATGGAATCTATCAGGTAAATGAAAACAAGGAAGAGCAAAATAAACTCTGCGTAGAAACACCAGCAAAGAAAGCACAGCTATGAGTCTCAGAAACAAGCAAAAACTAAAACAGGTTGAGATATGGAAGACTATGACCTCTGCTGGAAGACTATGACCTCTGCTGGAAGACTATGACCTCTGCTGGAAGACTATGACCTCTGCTGGAAGACTATGACCTCTGCTGGAAGACTATGACTTCTGCTGGAAGACTATGACCTCTGCTGGAAGACTATGACCTCTGCTGGAAGACTATGACCTCTGCTGGAAGACTATGACTTCTGCTGGAAGACTATGACTTCTGCTGGAAGACTATGACCTCTGCTGGAAGACTATGACCTCTGCTGGAAGACTATGACTTCTGCTGGAAGACTATGACCTCTGCTGGAAGACTATGACTTCTGCTGGAAGACTATGACCTCTGCTGGAAGACTATGACCTCTGCTGGAAGACTATGACTTCTGCTGGAAGACTATGACCTCTGCTGGAAGACTATGACTTCTGCTGGAAGACTATGACTTCTGCAGGAAGACTATGACCTCTGCTGGAAGACTATGACTTCTGCTGGAAGACTATGACCTCTGCTGGAAGACTATGACCTCTGCAGGAAGACTATGACCTCTGCTGGAAGACTATGACTTCTGCTGGAAGACTATGACTTCTACTGAAAGAATATGAATCTTAAAGATCTACAACAATTACTTAATGAAATAAACATGACAAGCAAAAAATAGGGACTAGATATGAATATCAAAAAGACTAAAACTATGATGATAAACAAAGAAAATACTCAAAACCCACAAGTGGATATCAAAATTGAAGGAATAGACCTGGAGACAGTTCAGAACTACAACTACCTTGGACATACTATAACCAGTGATGGAAAATGTACAACTGAAATAAACAAAGAATAGGAATAGCAAAAAGTAATTTTTTAAATCATGAAGAACATACTAACATCAAAACAAATAACATCTGGGCTAAAACTAAGAATAACAAAATGTTACATCTTCTCAATATTCCTATATGGTTCAGAAACATGGACATTAGACAAGAAAACAGAACAGAGAATTGAAGCCTTTGAAATGTGTATATATAGAAGAAAAGGTAGAATTGGATGGAAGGAAAAGAAAACAAACAATGAAGTCTTAAAACAACTAAAAATGAAAAGAGAACTACTAAACACAATTCAAACAAGACAAATGTGATTTTTGGGCCATTTTAAAAGACACAACAGCCTACTAAAAGTAATCCTGGAAGGGAAAATACAAGGTAAAAGAGGCAGCGGCAGACCAAGACTAACATGGATGAGTAACATCAAAAGATGGACAAATCAGCCTATGACAACCTGCACCATCAAAGCAAGAGACAGAGCAGAATGGCGCTCCATGATAGCCAACCTTCGTTGCGGAGAAGGCACTCGATGATGATGACTTCTGCCCTATGCACTGTATTTGACCCAAAAGGATAATCAATCAAATGTTTTTTACATTACATATTCTTATAACTCATTGTTACTATTAGCAATTAAGAATGTGTTACAAGCATACATCAGGTTGTTTATATGATGACCACTGAAATGTATGTGATATTATATACACTTTCAAAACGTTTTGCTAGCTTGAGTCTTTGTATGTCTTTTCAATGTTATTCTCAGCAAAATATGCACCATGTTCATCACAAGCCTAAGGTCTCTATCATTAATGTTTTGAGATTTATTAGATGTTCATTGTAAGTAAAACCAGCAAGGTCACATTTGATTACTTTCTTCTGTGTGCTTTTTTATGTTCATTAAGACTTGCTCTCTGAGCAAAACCAGCATAACACACATCAGCACATTTCTATGTTAATCTCTCCTGCATGTTTTCTTTTGTGTTTACTAAGAGTTCCACTCTGAGCAAAACCAGCATAACACACATCAGCACATTTCTATGTTAATCTCTCCTGCATGTTTTCTTTTGTGTTTACTAAGAGTTCCACTCTGAGCAAAACCAGCATAACACACATCAGCACATTTCTATGTTAATCTCTCCTGCATGTTTTCTTTTGTGTTTACTAAGAGTTGCTCTCTGAGCAAAACCAGCATAACACACATCAGCACATTTCTATGTTAATCTCTCCTGCATGTTTTCTTTTGTGTTTACTAAGAGTTCCACTCTGAGCAAAACCAGCATAACACACATCAGCACATTTCTATGTTAATCTCTCCTGCATGTTTTCTTTTGTGTTTACTAAGAGTTCCACTCTGAGCAAAACCAGCATAACACACATCAGCACATTTCTATGTTAATCTCTCCTGCATGTTTTCTTTTGTGTTTACTAAGAGTTGCTCTCTGAGCAAAACCAGCATAACACATATCACTACATTTCTATGTTAATCTCTCCTGCATGTTTTCTTTTGTGATTACTAAGAGTTCCACTCTGAGCAAAACCAGCATAACACACATCAGCACATTTCTATGTTAATCTCTCCTGCATGTTTTCTTTTGTGATTACTAAGAGTTGCTCTCTGAGCAAAACCAGCATAACACACATCAGCACATTTCTATGTTAATCTCTCCTGCATGTTTTCTTTTGTGATTACTAAGAGTTCCACTCTGAGCAAAACCAGCATAACACACATCAGCACATTTCTATGTTAATCTCTCCTGCATGTTTTCTTTTGTGATTACTAAGAGTTCCACTCTGAGCAAAACCAGCATAACACACATCAGCACATTTCTATGTTAATCTCTCCTGCATGTTTTCTTTTGTGATTACTAAGAGTTCCACTCTGAGCAAAACCAGCATAACACACATCAGCACATTTCTATGTTAATCTCTCCTGCATGTTTTCTTTTGTGATTACTAAGAGTTCCACTCTGAGCAAAACCAGCATAATACACATCAGCACATTTCTATGTTAATCTCTCCTGCATGTTTTCTTTTGTGATTACTAAGAGTTCCACTCTGAGCAAAACCAGCATAACACACATCAGCACATTTCTATGTTAATCTCTCCTGCATGTTTTCTTTTGTGTTTACTAAGAGTTCCACTCTGAGCAAAACCAGCATAACACACATCAGCACATTTCTATGTTAATCTCTCCTGCATGTTTTCTTTTGTGATTACCAGAGTTCCACTCTGAGCAAAACCAGCATAACACATATCACTACATTTCTATGTTAATCTCTCCTGCATGTTTTCTTTTGTGTTTACTAAGAGTTCCACTCTGAGCAAAACCAGCATAACACATATCACTACATTTCTATGTTAATCTCTCCTGCATGTTTTCTTTTGTGTTTACTAAGAGTTCCACTCTGAGCAAAACCAGCATAACACACATCAGCACATTTCTATGTTAATCTCTCCTGCATGTTTTCTTTTGTGTTTACTATGAGTTCAACTCTGAGCAACACCAGCATAACACACATCACCACATTTCTATGTTAATCTCTCCTGCATGTTTTCTTTTGTGATTACTAAGAGTTCCACTCTGAGCAAAACACGCACCACACACATTACATTTGTATGGCTTCTCACCAGTATGTGTTCTCATGTGTTCTTTAAGAGTTCCACTCTGAGCAAAACCAACACCACAAAGATCACATATGTATGGCTTCTCACCAGTATGTGTTTTCATGTGTTCTTTAAGAGTTCCACTCTGAGCAAAACCAACACCACACAGATCACATTTGTGTGACCTATCTTGCGTATGTGTTCTTTTGTGTCTTTTCACATCTTTCTTTCTAACAAAAGCAACACCACAGACATCACATTTGTATGGCCTTTCTCCTGTATGTATTTTCTTGTGTTCTATAAAACTTGAAATCCAACCGAAACTAGAACCACAGACATCACATTTGTATGGCCTCTCACCTGTATGTTTTCTCTTGTGTTCTCTAAGATTTACATTTTGAGCAAAACCAACACCACAAATATCACATATGTAAAGCTTCTCTCCTGTATGTGTTCTTTGATGTTGTTGTATATTTTTTTTACAACTAAAGAAAGCATTACACAAATCACATTTGTAAGGCCTCTCTCCTGTGTGTACTTTTTGATGTCTTTTTATATTTCTATAACAAGTAAACGGAGCATTACACAAATTACATTTGTAAGGCTTCTCCCCTGTATGTGTTCTTTGATGACTTTGTAGATTTCTATTACAAGCAAAAAAAGCACCGCACTCATCACATTTGTAAGACTTCTTCCCTGCATTTGTTCTCTTAAATCTTCTTTGGTCAGCATCTGTTCTCTTAATTCTTCTTTTGTCAGCATCTGTTCTCTTAATTCTTCTTTTGTCAGCATCTGTTCTCTTAATTCTTCTTTGGTCAGTATCTCCATGCGATTGAAAATCTGGCTCGCTTTGTGGTATTTGACTTGATGGACTGTCTGCTGCATAAATCTGAGGGCTGGTAACTTCACTACAGATTTCACCTTGGTTTGCCTGATAAAATATAATATTATATAAACATAATAATATGTACAACTCAACACAAAATATGGGTTTAATAAATTGAACAAGAGACCATGACCCCCACCAAAAAAAAAAAAAGAGCCATAAAGGATGTAATTTTATGGCTCTTAAATATTCTAAACAGAGTGTTTTGTGTGTGCCGTTAACTAAACTCTGTGGTAATAAAAAAAAAAAAAAGAAGGATTTATGGTGCATTTTGTAGACTATAACTGATATCATTATTTCTTATTCTGCATGAAAATATTTCCATTTGAATATGAAAACAGGCAATTGTTCCATTTGTTTTCATATTCTGTTTAACACAAATCTACTGGCAAAATCAAACACAATTATTATACATTTTATCATTTGCACATTACTTTTCTTCTTTCTTTTCCTTATTTGCCTTTCAGCAATAATTCATAATTTGAAGTCTTTTGCGCTTCTGTGTGCCTCTGCTGCTGTTATTTTTCCTAATGTTTCTAATATTCCATCAATTCATCTTTTTTTTTTTTTTTTTGGTCTGCCCTTGGGTCTTGCTGGTATGGTATTCTCACAATATTTATTGAAGGCTTGTTGTGTTTTGTCTTTTCTGTTATCACATGGCCACACTCCTTTTATCTGTTGTGTATTTATGTATTCTGTGGCAGGAATTATTCCTCGCTTTATTCTCCGTTCTTCATTTCTGATCTTATCTCTCAGACTGTATCCTATCATTCAACTAACACATATCTTGGTAATGGTTGTTTTTCTTCTTTCTCTCACATCTAGTGTCCAGGTCTGACATTGGTAGCACAATGTGGGGATGAAGATTGTATTGTAGAGTGCATATTTTGCATCTAGAGTTATATCCTTGTTGGACAATAGTGGTGATAGCAGGTGTTTATGATTTGACAAGCTTTGTTGCACCTTGAGTCTATATCTGCTCCTTGTGAATTATCGTTTGTCACTAGCCTCCCTAGAATTATAAATCCCTTTGCTTGTTTTAGTTGTCTGGTGCCTATAATTATATTGATGTTCTGTTTCTCATTTGCGATATTCATGATTTCTGTATTGTTGATACTCATGTTGCAGATTGCAAATGTTGTTGTAATAAATGTAAGGTGAAACCCATATCAGATAATGAAGTATCATTGGTTCTTTGGTTATGGAAGGCCCCGGTATCACTGCAAATGAATTCAAATCCATAACTGCTCAACCGCCTGTGCCAGTGGAATCATCCAAATTACTAACTTATCTCCCAAACAAAGAAAGGTAGCTGTAGTCCCCATCATAGCAGTCTCAGCACACACCAAAAGACATAAAGCAAAACCGCACAGAAAGTGAACACAGCCAACTGTTCCCTGTCATACGATATCATCATGTTCCCTGTCATACGATATCATCATGAAGTGTCTATGACTTCATTGTACTAAGCTTCAGCTTCAAGAGATGGGAAGGCCAGGTCACTTTCTTGCTGCCCTACTTTCCCAGAGAATATCTCACTGTATGGGGACCTCGGCAGCCTAAATGGAAAAACCACCCGAGGGCAACCGACATTCGGACAACACTTGTTCATTCCTGCTGGAAACAGTGAGAATTGTACTCATGGTTAGGGGAAAAAAAATACCACCGCAGTCAACCAAGCAGGTGGAAGAGAGGGGTACCAGGGTATTACTCTGGGAAGGTGAGTAATTCCACCTCGCATCGTGAGTTTTGATGCTTGAAGCGACACTATCCAGAAGTCTCTAAAAACTCCTGGATAGGTGGCCAAGCATATATATATATATATATATGGTGAAATCTTGTGTGTCAAGACACAGCCAGCTGTATGATTACTATCTACTTGATATTAGTACCAATCTTCAGCTGTATGATTACTATCTACTTGATCAAGAGTACCAAGCTTCAGCTGTATGATTACTATCTACTTGATCAAGAGTACCAATCTTCAGCTGTATGATTACTATCTACTTGATATTAGTACCAATCTTCAGCTGTATGATTACTATCTACTTGATATTAGTACCAATCTTCAGCTGTATGATTACTATCTACTTGATATTAGTACCAATCTTCAGCTGTATGATTACTATCTACTTGATATTAGTACCAATCTTCAGCTGTATGATTACTATCTACTTGATATTAGTACCAATCTTTAGCTGTATGATTACTATCTACTTGATATTAGTACCAATCTTCAGCTGTATGATTACTATCTACTTGATCAAGAGTACCAGGCTTCAGCTGTATGATTACTATCTACTTGATATTAGTACCAATCTTCAGCTGTATGGTTACTATCTACTTGATCAAGAGTACCAAGCTTCAGCTGTATGATTACTATCTACTTGATATTAGTACCAATCTTCAGCTGTATGGTTACTATCTACTTGATCAAGAGTACCAAGCTTCAGCTGTATGGTTACTATCTACTTGATCAAGAGTACCAAGCTTCAGCTGTATGATTACTATCTACTTGATATTAGTACCAATCTTCAGCTGTATGGTTACTATCTACTTGATCAAGAGTACCAATCTTCAGCTGCATGATTACTATCTACTTGATATTAGTACCAATCTTCAGCTGTATGATTACTATCCACTTGATATTAGTACCAATCTGTAGCTGTATGATTACTATCTACTTGATATTAGTACCAATCTTCAGCTGTATGAAGCAAACAAAAGAGTTCTATTATAATGAATTATCTGGAAATAACTAATCTGGAAAACAACAAGAGATATAGAAACAAAGTTGAACGCATTCGAAAATAAATGTCTAAGGAAAATACTTGGTATAGAATGGAACGAATTCAAAACAAACGAGGAAATTAGAGAAATCGCCAATCAACCACTAATATCTTCAGTAATAAAGAAAAGACGATGGTCATACGTTGGACATGTGATGAGAAGAGATAATAATCGAATAGCAAAGCAAGCCCTCATATGGGAAACAACAGGTAAAAGAAAAAGAGGAAGACCCAGGGAGACACTGAGAAGAACATTGATGAGAGAGGCAAGAGCAGCAGGAATCGGCTCCCTCAATGAGATAGAACTGCTTGCACAGAACAGAGACAGATGGCGAGATTTAATAAAATATCTTTAAAAGAAAACTGCTAGAACAAAAATTCATATAGGAGAAGGTGTATCTTGGTCTACGCCCTATGGGCCGTTACGGCTCGAAAGGTCAATAGATAGATAGATAGATAATGAATTATCCTGGTACCCATGGCAGCAACATTGCTTTAGTAAAGTTGTAGTAAAGAAGTAAATGAGATGTAACTTCATGGTTGGTATCTATGAATGTCTTGGTTTAAAGTACTTTAATCATCTGAAGCTCTAATTCTGTATCAGATAGTAGAAGTGCTTGATTGATTAAATTAGTTAAGATTAAATTAATGAATAAACTTACTTCATCGAAGAGTTCTTTCTTCAAATATTCTCGAAGGAAAGGAATATTTGCTTCAACTTTTACTGCAGACTGCACAAATAAAAACATCAATTAATGCATTGGCAGCTTACTTTCTGGTAACTTTTCTGTAAGAAATATCAAACTTTACAGCCTGAGCATGGATCAGAGAGGGAAAGCAATCTGGTACTCAAAAATGCCAGTGGATGCATCTGGCCAAAGGTAAAGCAGGTACAAATGCATGCTGTAAACTAACACAACATATTCAAATTCACATAGCATCATTTAAGGCTTCAACAATAACTGAAAATATCATCCAGCTTTTCCACTTTGCAATGAAGCCATTCTGTTCTAAAATATAAAATATGTGCAGACGATTTATGCAATAGCAATACTTGTCTGCAACAATATGTTCAGTCAAATGCTTCTGAACTTACGTATTGTGTGAAAATGTAATGAGATCATTCATCAAGAATAGGCCTCCTCAAGTTTCAAGTCAACTGTCCACTGCTGCTTTTCTGATCTTTCCCACTTTTATAATTTGCCAATAAAATGTATTTCATTTATGCTTTAGTTTGACTTCAATCCACCTATTATACTGAATTTTGATTTCATAAACACCTTCCAAGCTGTTCCATTTCTGGCCATTCTTTTAAGATTATTCATGTCTTCCCATCATCTTCATCTCTGTTTCTACCTGTCTTCTCCAAGTATAATTTGGGCTTCCTCTTTCCTCTTCCCCTAGGGATTTCAAAAAGGGGACCTGTTGTGTAATACTGTCAGTTGGCTTCTACAGTGTCATGTTCAGTGCCATTGTCTTTGTTGTATCTTCTTGTCCACAGATATTTAACTGCTACTTTCCCATTCTATGTTACTGATTTTGTCCTGCCATTTCCATCCTTATATTCTGCACAAGCATCCATGAAAATGTATTTCTTCATGATTTGTTAGTTTTGTTGTTCTCCATGTTTCACAGTCATATAATACGACTGATTTAACATTGGAGTTAAACATTTTTATTTTTTTTATTTAACCTAATTTCTTTAACCTGTGGGCTAGTATGTTGCTATGCACCACTAACATTCATTCTCCCGCTCTCTCATATATTATGTTTTTTGGCCAGTCAAATGCTGTTTTTTTTCTGTTTGTTCTTGACAGATGTCCTGTACAGCAACATCTTTTTAGTTACATCAATTCAGGTAGAAGCATAATCTTTATTATTTCAAATAATTATGATTGTTACTACAAGCAAAATTTAAAAAAGTACATACATTAACTCTAGATTATGATACCTATCAGTAACTCTACAAATTATGATACTATAGTAAAAATTACTACCACTTAAATGTAACATATAATCAAAATTTTAGAAAGCATAAACGTAGACAGCAATGATCTAAGAGTAATAAAGAACATGTAATGGCAACAAACAGCAGCCATAAGAACTGGAAACCAATTGGGAATGTTTCAACAAATAAAACAGGGTGTTAGACAAGGTTGTGTGCTGTCACCAGATGTGTTTAATATTTATAGTCAGATTATTTTAAGATCCATAAGGGGCATACCTGGAATAACAATCAGAGATCATAATATAAATAATCTAAGGTATGCTGATGATACAGTCTTAATCGATAAGGGTGAAAATGAGTTACAAAAAATGTTAGACATTATAGTGAAAGAAAGCAAAAATAAAGGACTCAGCCTTAATAGCAAAAAGACAGAAGTAATGGTAACAACAAAGAAAAAGACATCACCTCAGTGCAAAATAAAAACAAGTGGAACAATATTAAAACAGGTAAATGAATTTAAATATCTGGGAACGATGTTAACCTCACATGGTAGGTGTACAACAGAGATGAGATGCAGAATGGCTCAGGCAAAAGCAGCTTTCCAAAAAATGAGGAAGATACTGTGCAATTCATTTTTTGACAATAGAAACAAGAAAAGAGTTCTTAAATGATATGTAGAACCAGTTTTAACATATGGATATGAATCATGGACAATAGGACAACAGACAAGAAAATCACTGGAGGCTGTAGAAATGTGGTTTTACAGAAGAATGTTGAGAATACCATGGACAGCTAAGAAGGGTAATGAAAACGTTCTGAAAGAGGCCAAAGCAAAAAGGAGAGCTAATTTCCAATATTAGGAAGAAACAATCATCATTTTTTGGCCATGTAATGAGAAGAGAACAACTGGAATTTATTGTAACAACTGGGAAAATTGAGGGACGAAGAGATAGAGGGAAGCAAAGAGAAAAGATACCAGACAGCTTATGAGAATGGCTTGGCAGTAGGTCAACAACAGAAATTATAAAAACTGTCGTGAAAGTTGTGGAGAGACATGATCATCTACGCCAGCAGGCTTGGTACTTGATGATGATGATGAAATGTAACATTAGATGCTCTAAAAATAGTAATTTCTCAGAACTTTTGACACAGTCTCGTGTATTCACACTAGGCAAAACATGGGGATTTGAAATTCAAATTTTGAGGAATTGTGCAGTTTTTATGCAGTAATTTTTTTTACTGTTGTATCGTAATCTATGGCTAAGCCATGACTGTACCCAAATTGTTATATATATTCCTAGCCTTTTAGTTATTAAGTATTTAACCAAAATTAAAAAAAAAAACTACTCACTTCATAATCTATCTCCTCTTTCATATTACCACCGTGTGTTAAGCTCTGGGTTTCCATATTTCTGTTAACCTGCAAAAGAGTTGCATGCTAGTAACAGGATACTAGATAACAGTGTAATACAACATCGACGAGTGATACAATAAATAAAGCTCTTTCAAATACAATGTAGTTACAAGGAAGAAAACTTTTAAAATAACTTTTCCTACTTTTTTTCACTAAACAGCCTGGTCCATCCCATCAAAAAGTATATCCTCTTAATAAAGGCAAACTGGTATAAATGTTGTAAAGAGTTTAATCAGATTATGCAAAATTGCTTCAAAATGTTATTAATTGTAAGTTGTATTTAAGAAGAAACAACAATTTAAATGACTACTTGTATTATACTTATAATCTATCTTCTTCTTTTCTCTTTTCACTGATACCGAAAAGGTGTTGTGGTTTATATCATTTGTCGTTCTTGAGCTGCCCGAACTGTCCGAAGTAGTGATTTTCCTTTGTTGTTACATGTCTCTATCACTGCATCTATCCATCTTCTACTAGGTCTTCCTCTTGGTCTTTTTCCATGCATTCTCGAGAAGAATGTCCTTGATGGTGATTGGTGAGGATTCATTCTGATCCATAAAGTTGTTGTTGCTCTGTATATTCTTGGCAGGGTTTTATTCCTACCATTTTTCTTATGGTTTCATTTGGTAATCTATCTCTTCTTGTGTTGTTTGTTATCTATCTCTTCTTTTGTTTTTTGTTATTTGTTACTTTTCTCAAGCATTACATCTCACATGTATTGATCTTTCTTAAATGTGATTTAGAAAGGGTCCATGTTTGACTTTCATAGCACAAAGTTGGTATGAAAATGTTATTTATCATTTGTTGTTTAGCTGCCATAGAAATGTTTGGATGTCTTAGCAATGGTGAAAGCTGGTATGTGATAGCATTTGATTTTGTATTCTCATGTCAATTTCTCTGTCTAGTTTTCCATCTTCTGTGAACATTGTGCCCAAATACTTGAATTCCTCTACTTGTTTTATTTCTTTATCTTTGATCTTAATGTTTAGTGGGTGTCTTATAATAGAGATAATAACCGAATAGCAAAGCAAGCCCTCATATGGGAAACAACAGGTAAGAGAAAAAGAGGAAGACCGAGGGAGACACTGAGAAGAACATTGATGAGAGAGGCAAGAGCAGCAGGATTCGGCTCCCTCAATGAGATAGAGCTGCTTGCACAGAACAAAGACAAATGGCGAGATTAGATAAAATATCTTTAAAAGAAAACTGCTAGAACAAAAATTCAGATAGGAGAAGGAGTATCTTGGTGTACGCCCTATGGGCCGGTTACGGCTCGAAAGGTCAGATAGATAGATAGAAGTTTTTATTTGGTTTCTCCTTATTGTTGGTAGTTTAATAATCTATACATTCTGATATTAAAATGCATTTGCTGACATTTTGAAATATATTTTTTAAAGTATATTTACATGATCATGTTAGACACAAGGAACTCTAACATGAATCTCCAACAAACAATAGAGAACACCAGACGTAGATGAAGAGACCACCAACCAAGAAAAAAGATGGATAATGGAATACTAGAAACACTATGAGGTATTACAATAGAATAGGCCAATAGAAGAGCAAAAACCCACAAACCATATTTCCCCTCAGCAGCGAAATGCAAATATGGAAGGAAAGAAAGAAAAAAGACTATTTAAATACATATATCATATTGCCTATGGTATATTCATATATTATTTATCATTATTTTTTTTTTAATCCCTGTTAAGAAGTCCTATTTTTTCCAAAAGGGTTATATAGAGTATAAACAAGAAATACATGTTAAGCTTTATAAATAAAAACTTTAGAAACACATCAACCATGTGCTGAGAATGAATGAAGAAAGACTTCATCAGGTACTTATGTGGAAACCATCTGGTAAAAGAAAGCAAAGAAGACCCTGATAATCGTTAAACAGAACACAATTACTAGGAAAGGCTCAACCAAGGAGGAATAAGAAACAACCAAAAATAAGCAGCAAATTGTCAACGATTGAGAACTTACATTTCAATTTTCATTATCATGATATGATGATTATGATTTATTGATTACATCTGTCAATGACCAAGACCCGGTCCCGAGACTCCTGCGTTAGCTAAACCAACCCAACCATCATCTAACTACAAACTATAATATAATCCTTGAAAAAATGTAATTAAATACACAAAAACTAGAAGCCAGAAGCAGTTGTGTTAATAATCAAATCATGTAATAATACAATCACTACCTACCCCTGTATTATTTATTATAAGTGATAGTCTATCCACCTTAAATTATTTAAATTAAACAAAACACAATACAAAATTTGCAAATTTTGAAATTATTCTTACTAACATCATTATCATTACTAACAATAAATTCTCTCTCTCTCTGCGATCAGGACTCAATCAGAGTAGGATTCCAGACTCTCACATGAAGTCAGCTGTCAGGTTAAGTGTGTTGATCGCCCCTACAGGCAGAACATCACAATTAGAGTCTGCCAGATCCACTCTGATTGAACACCCGTTAAAACGTTGCACTGTGTTCTGCGTCAGTGGCCCAGTGCATCCGATTTCAGCCAGCATTTTATTTAGGTTTGCATTCCTTAGCCTTTGATTGTCCCCAATCTTCCTGTAAGGCAGCAGATGATCTTTTCTGTAGGGGGATTCTGCCCTTAGATGGTCGGCCTTCCCAGGTTTACGAGCACCATCTGCCCCAGTCACTAGAGGTGACTAACACAGACATGCACACACAAAGATAGGAGATGTGACCAACACAGAATTGCCCTTCAGCGATACGAGGCATGACTAACACTGACACACATCAAGATATATGACACATGACTAACATAAACATGCACATAAAGATATGAGATATGATTGACATAGACATGCACACACAAAGATATGACACGTGCCTAACATAGACATGCACACAAAGATATGAGATATGATGAACACAGACATGCACACACAAGGATATGAGATGTGACATACACAGACATGCACACACAAAGACATGAGACATGACTAACATAAACATGCATACATAGATATGAGATATCTAACCCAAACATGCACACACAAAGATATGACACATGACTAACACAGATACACGTTAAGATATGAGATATGACTAAACACATACACATAAAGACATGAGACATGATTAACAAGGACACACCAAGATATGAGATATGACTAATATGACACACACCAAGATATGAGCCATGGCCAGCACACACACACCACAAGCTAAGATATGAGCCATGGTAAGCACAGAAACACATCAAGATATGAGCCATGGCCAGCACACACACACACAAGCTAAGATATGAGCCATGGCAAGCACAGAAACACATCAAGACATGAACAATGGCTTCACGGAAAAACACCAAGAAATGAACCATGTCCAGCACAGAAATACATTAAGGTATCCATATGCTTGGGTTTGTTGTAGTACTCTTCTTAACGTGGGAATCATCGACATACGAGGCGCAGGCCCTGATTAACTGTTCACAGGTTTTGTTCAAACAGTTGTCCAGAGATTTGAGAGTGCAGTCTGACCCGTAGAACGTTCCCTTGCATGTACAGTTCCCGGTTGACTGTCCACAGGTGTCGTTGAAACAGTTGTCCGGACATTTGAGAGTGCAGTCTGATCCGTAGCACGTCTCCTTGCACGCACAGTCTGTACCCACCGGTCACACATGACATGGATGTCATTATGATGTCAATGTCACAGCCATCAGAACACGTCTGTCCGCACCATAGCCTAAAATTACCATCGGGACATGTGTCACTACAGATATAGCCAGGACGTTTACATTGTAGGCATTTTCCGGATTTTTCCTCACATAAAGTATAAAGACAGACACTAAGTTGACTAAGACACGACCCAATAAATCAATAAATACTAATTAATTACTTCACTTCAACTTCAACGTGGAGTCATCAGTCAGGGTAGATTAGATCGTTCCTTTTTTTAGCAGAAATTTGAGAAATGGAGTATGACCCTAACTAGTAAATTACCAAAAGAATTATAAAATGAACACTTACATTCGACTCTTCCTGGTTTAAAAATCTCAAAGTTATCAAAATTGCACGAGACTCATCATATCATAACACTCAAGTCAGACCTGGTCGTTGAATCAGAAGGGAAGGAATCGGAAGCAATGGGTACCAGGGTTGCCAGATATATTTTTGGATTTTAGGCCAAAAAGTGTTTGGCCTAAAAAAAAGGCCAAACATTTCTGCTATACTCACATCACATGAAACTCTCCAGATCAAGATTATTAACGTCATCCGCATCAGAGCTACCTGATTCTACAGCATACAAATTCTCTGATGTAAATTCTTTGAGCATTTTTGCTGATGGGATGAAGTCTTTACAACATTTGTTTGAAAGCAACAGTTCTGCTCTAATCCTGACAATAGAGTCAAGCAAATGCAGTTGCATCTTATTCCTTGCTTTTGTCTTCACTGACGTTACAATGGAGAAAATTCTTTCAACTATGGCATTGCTGCATGGGGTGATCAGACAAGTTAGGGCAAAGTTGGCTAACTCTTTGAATGACTGATGCTGATGTATGCCAATCCAAAACTGTTCACTGTCAGTAGGAAGTCCATCTTTCTTAAACATGGTATCTTCTTTCCCAATCAATCAATATAATTTTCTGTATTGTTCTTCAATAGTGCTGATGTTACTTCCTGCTAGGTGTAAGAAGGGTAAGTCTGAAAACGTTGCTCTCGAAGCTTGATTTAAAATAATCCGTGGACTCAGCTTTGATAGATTTTGAAATATATTACTCGCCGAAGGAAGTCTACATGTTATTTGATTGAGAGCTTCCTCTAGCATACACATACATCTTTCTTTGACATTTTTAATTTCGTGATGAGCGTCAGTGTTGTTGTTCTTTTGTAGGAACGTATTACATTCTGCTAAAAATTTGATACCAAAATCAACTTGATTTATATCCTTTCTTTGTCCATTTGTATCATACAATCTGTTCTGAAGACTTGCCTTTTGTAAAAATAATTCTTGACACAGTTTCATGAGGATCAGCTTTAGTTTGTTGAAAAAGGCCATTGAGTCTTTCAAATTCCTGCACAACGGGTGTTGCGAAAACAAAGAACAAGTAATTGTTATAATCTAACATCATGTCCTTTAACAATCGTGCTTTGTATTTTGTGTCAAACTTTGACTGGGCTAATTCAGTACTCATGAAATAAGCCTTTAGCTCTTCCCAATTCATCAGAATATTAAACATAACTTTTCCTCGCACAAGCCATCGAGTAGCTGATGGTTTCTCAAAAGGCAGTGGAGCAGTTCTGGTTGACTCATATTCTGTAGGTGTATTCATCACTGTAAATAATTCTTTGTAGGCTTCTCGTCTTAGGCTACTGTGGGAAACCATTGCGGTATTTCTGATAGTAAAAATCCTATATTTGACGGTAGCTTAGCTACTGCATAATAAATGCAAAGTGCCAAAGAATGACAAATACATTTCAGCTGTACACATGAAGAGATACATTTCTTAATCTAGACCACACTGAGTTGTTACAGCCAACCATGTTTGACGCTCCATCTGATGCAAATCCAATGCAATTTGTGAGACTCTGGCCACATTTTTTTATTTCACCATCAATCAAATTAAATATGCTTTCTCCTGTTGCTTCTTGCACGGGAATTAGCCCAGATACCCTGTTAGAATTTCCTGTTTTCTTTCACTGAAAAACCGAATTAAGATACACAAGTATTTTTGTGTGGAGACATCTGTAGATTCATCTAAAATGATGGCGTATTTCTTGTCCTGAAAGTCATGGATGAGATCCGTTTTTAGTGCTGGCGATATTATATTTTTTATTAAGCATGAACATTTAGTTCTGTGCAATTTGATGTTTCCTAATGTACTGCCCTGGCCATGTGCTGTCATAATTTCACTCAGATGGTCAATTGTGCGAATTGCACAGTGGCAGGTCATGCTTACAGCAATTTGGAGCTCTGCTGTTTTAACTTATCGTTATTTTGTCTAGGACTTTGAGTGACACTAAGTTGTGTCTGACTATTTGATGGAACTCTCATCATGTGCTTAGATAATTTCTCATGATTTGAGATGTTTCCTCTTTTTGGTACAATCGTACACCGGCAGAGTTTACAATATGCTGCCTCTGATCCATCAGAAGCTTTCATGAGCCATGGGTATGTTTCTTCCCAAACTATTGTACTTACGATTGCTATCATAAGATGCTTTCCATTTCTTTGATGAAGAAGCCATGAGTAACACAAACAAGTAATATCTTTATCAAACACAGCGTAGACTAATGTAAATAATTAGTCGACTTGTTAAGCGCACGTCCTAGGCACACTCCTGTACCACGACTCCACGACACGTTCGTTTTGTTTCAATTTTGAAAATGAACTATTTTGAAGAATATTCCTAGAATGAAACATTAAGAATTAAGACCTATGGATTCTGAAAGTGAAAGTAATTTGCAAAAGTGCGCCAAATTCTTATTAAAGTCAGATGATTTGATGCATTTTTGGAGCAAAATAATTATATTTTTAAAGAACTTTTACTGAAATTGTGGTTTATACTTTTTTTTTACTACTGGTTTAGAAAAAAAAGCCAGGATAAGCCAAAAAACCCAAAAAAGCCAAAGAATTTCTTTAGGTCAAACAAAAACCAAAAAAGCCAGATTTGTGGAATTTGGCCTAAAAAAGCCAAATTGGCAACCCTGACGGGTACATCCCGCCCGCCGTCCAGATTTCTATTTCCACGCTACGGTTGCCAGATACAATTGAGATTTTCGGCCACACAATCCTTCCAAATCCTTCCGGAGGCGAAGGCGCGCCTCCCAGCACCAGAGCTGGAAGTTGTCAGCGACCCACTGCTGATGGCTTGCGCCAGGATCGGTGAACCAAAACCATCCAGACCCTGCTCCACCTCTCCGCAGTGCCTCAAGTAACAGACTAACCTGTCTAGTCTGGCCAAGCGTGCAGGGATCGAAGAGGGAAGACAAACCGGTACTCAAAAATGTCATGGTGAAGTCGGATGTGTTGGGCCGAAAGGCGCAAATATAACAGTTATACTGCAGACCACAGCACAACGTAGACACGTCCACTACGTCCTTGTAAGGGCGGATGATGAAGAGGAATATTCTAGTCTACTACGATACTCTAGAATACTTTAATCATCGGGGGAACGCCGCCGAACGCAAGCAACCAAAATCCTTCCTTGTCGCCACTGACATGAGATGTCTGAGAAACGTGCTTCGAGGGACTCGAAATACAGAATCGGAAATGTTATAAGAGAAAGAGTAGGCATTGAATCAATCGTAAACTGTAAACAGTACCTACAAATAAATTGGTTTGCTTATCTAGATAGAATATGTGATATTCCTTAGCAATCTATTTGATTCCTCTTTCTATCTCCAGGGCTTTTCCATGTGTATAATTTCCTTTTCTCTTGCTCAAAGTAGGTGTTACATATTATTAGCCTGTTTTCTTCACAAATTGAATTGATCTTTCTCCTCTGTTATTTATTTTTCCTAACCCATGATTTCCTATAATGGTCTTATATCTGCTTTTTCCTACTTTTGCGTTCATGTCACCCATTACAATCAAGATGTCTGAAGATTTCACTTGCTTCATAACTGTATTTAGATCTTCATAGTATGCTTCTATTTGTTCATCTGTATAGTCTTGAGTAGGTGCGTATGTCTGTATTATTGCTATGTCAAATGGCGTTGCCTTCATTTTTATTAATATAATCCTATCATTGTATGTTAAGTGAGTATTTATATATTTTTGTAGTTCTCGTTTTATTAGTATGCCTACCCCTCTTTGGTGTTCTGTAGTGTTACCTGAGTATATAAATGTATATTTATCGTCTTGTATGTATCCACTTTCCTTCCATCTTTTTTCTGATATGCCTAACATATCTATATTAATCGCTCTGCTTCTACCATAAGATTTTCTAGTTTTCCTTGTTGGTATAAGGTCCTAACATTCCATGTGGCTATTTTTAGTTCGTTCCTAAAACAGTAGTTGGAATTTTCTCTCCATGGCTTTCTTTGGACTGTTACGTGATGAGGTCTCCAATATCTTTCACGGTGGTCTGCCATATTCGTCTTTCGTGTTCTGAATATGCCTCATGTGTACCACACACTTTGCTGTTTTCGCTTTCTGGGCCGTTAATTATTTCAAATTCTTCCGCCCCATCCACCGTCACAGACTTTTCACATACGGGTTGAACACACTCGGCTAATGGCGCCACTGTTGTCGAACCATGTGCTTGCCTATCGAACCGCGAACACACGACACAAAGGAAGAATAAATCATATTCCACTTAAATATCGATAAAGTGCACAGTCCATCCACCGTCAGAAGTAAAACATACACCAAACGGGGAATAGCAACACATAATTCCACAACTAGACTGTCGCGTAAATCATTTTAAAATATCAACAAGAGCCGAATTATAAAAACAACAACACGTAGTCGCCATGACAATATCTACATTTATATCTTTTATGCAGTCTATAAGTTAACTATATATAAGCTGAGTATAATTAAACTCTCATCATCATCATCATCATCATCGTGTGCCCTCTCCGCAACGAAGGTTGGCTACCATAGATCGCCATTCTACTCTATTTCTTGCTTTGATGGTGCAGGCTGACAGATTGACTTGTCCATCTTTTGATGTTACTCGTCCATGTTAGTCTTGGTCTGCCTCTGCCTCTTTTGCCTTGTATTTTTCCTTCCAATATTACTTTTAGTAGGCTGTTGTGTCTTTTAACATGCCCCAAAAATTTAATTTGTCTTGTCTTAATTGTATTCAGCAGTTCTCTTTTTATTTTCAGTTGTTTTAAAACTTCATCGTTTGTTATCTTTTGTTTCCATCCAATTCTACCTATTCTTCTATAAATCCACATTTCAAAGGCTTCAATTTTCTGTTCTGTTTTCTTGTCTAATGTCCATGTTTCTGCACCATACAGGAATATTGAGAAGATGTACATTTTGCCATTCTTAGTTTCAGCCCTGCTGATATTTGTTTTGTTGTTAGTATATTTTTCATGGCATTAAAATTACTTTTTGCCATACATATTCTTTTGTTTATTTCAGTTTTGCATTTTCCATAATTGGTTATAGTATGTCCTAGGTAGTTGTAACTCTGGACTGTCTCCAGATGTATTCCCTCAACTGTGATATTTAATTGTAGGTCTTGAGAATTTTCTTTGTTTATGATCATAGTTTTAGTCTTTTTGATATTCATTTCTAGTCCATATTTTTTGCTTGTTGTGTTTATCACATTAAGTAATTGTTGTAGTTCTTTAGGATTTTCTGCTAGTAGAACAGTATCATCAGCATATCTTAGGTTATTGATTATTTTTCCCATTAATGTTTAGGCCTGGTATCTCTGAGATGTTTTTAAAGATTTGCTCAGTGTATAGATTGAACAAGCTTTGTGATGTGATGCATCCTTGTCTTACTCCTCTTTTTATGTCCATGGGTGTAGAGTTCTCCTTGTTATATCTTATTATTGCTGTTTGCTCCCAGTACAAATTACATATTAGTCGTATGCCTGCGTCGTCTAGGTTTATATCCTTTAGGCAGTCTATAAGTTGGTTATGGTGTATTCTATCGAAAGCTTTGGTGTAGTCTATAAAGCAGGCATATATTGGTTTGTTTACTTCTGTGTACTTTTCAATCAATGTTCTCATGCTGAATATGGCTTCTTTTGTCCCACTGTTTTTCTTGAATCCAAATTGTTGCTCATCTAATTCAGTATTGATTTTATTCTGAATCCTTCCCTGTATAACTTTAGTAAAATTTTTGTTACCTGGCTCATTAGGCTTATTGTTCTGAAATCACTGCATTCAACTGCACCATTCTTTTTAGGCAATGCAATGAAAGTTGATGTTTTTAGATCGTTTGGTATGTATCCTGTGTGGTATATGTCATTGCATATGTCTGTGATCACTTCGACGCCAAACTTTTCTAGAGCCTGTATCATCTCTATCTGTATATTGTCAGGCCCTGCTGCTTTTCCCTTTTTCATTGTTTTTATGGCATTTTCTACTTCGGATGTCAGGATTTTATAGTGTAGAATATATATAATTTAACTCTACTCGGAATATTTCCTGGAAACTCCGGTAATAACAGGTGTTACATCACTTCCGTTGTATCCCAAACAAGACCTACGAGTGCAGACCCGTATACGTATAGTATATAATAAGTGTATCATAGTGTATGAAATCTGAAAGTGATCTGTCAATTCTGGTATGTCTAAATAAATTATTAACTGTCAGGGGCTATCCCCTTTATAAACCATTGTGCCATCATAATGATAATCGGCCCACTCTCAATTTTCCAGGCATGGACAAGTATCCAAACGGGCCCAATGATATGATTATATAATATATGATATTGATATTTTAAATATTTAAAATTTTCACTCTATGTTCCTCTTAATATCTTAATCAATTTAAGTCAAAATTAATTTATTAAAAAAATTAATAATTAATAACTTTTTTCTAATTGCCCTACAGTAGCCATAATTAAAGTATCATTGTTTAGCTTGCATCTTTAAATCACAACAAACTATTTTGACATTTGTATCAAAGTACAGGAAGTACATATTATGATATTATAATATAATACTGGGTAGTTAATTGATTGTTTATTTTTTTTAAAATCACTCTTCTTGATGCCATTTTAATAGTAATAAGATTTAAAAGTCATTGATATCAATTCATTGAAACACATCTACATATCATATTCTCAAAGAAGCCAGTCTGAGTCAAGAAGTAAGAACAGTCTAAAAGCCTTCCTTCGTTTTTCTTTCAACGACCTGTGGAGCATAGGCCATCAGCAAACACTTTCCTAGCTGCCCTATTTCTTGCCATTTTCTTGAGATCATTCCATGTCTTCCAATCCTCCTCATCTCTGCTTCCTCCTGTCTTTCTCGATGTATACTGTACTGAAACTTAAGGGCTTTCCTCTTTGTCTTCTCCCCCGGGAATTCCAGAAAATAGCTTGTCATGTTGGATTCCACAATTTTCTCCTAGTTATCACCTTTAACTTATCTCTTTGTCCATTGCTATTTGTTTGGTACTTCCAACCGTAGTTACAACCCAGAGATTGGGGGGAGACTACAACCAAGAAAACCTTCGGTTTGAAAAGACAAATTCTCACTGCCTGAGGCAGGACCTGGACCTGACAACTTCTTGTCCAGAAGCCAATGTTTGACTTTTAGACCATCCAAGAGTATGAAATATAAAAATATTAACTAAACACTCAATTTTGTCATTCACTTATTTGAAATAATTTTATTTTAGAGAGAAACAATCTTCTGATTTAAAAATGGTGCATGTTCCCCTTACATGAAAGTGAATACAGATGTTTTGACAAAAGGTATGCTAGTCAGACCTTGTGTTCATCCTGGTTCAATACATTTACAAGGTAGTTCTAAACATAACTGCTACTTCATAGCAACCACTGCTCATATGTCAGCAGTATTATTATCATCTCTCACTAATGTTATTTTAAAATGATTTCATGTCATTAAATATTAAGCTTTCCTCTTTAGATACCAAGTCAGTAGAATGGAAATGCAGAATAACATGTCAATTTGGCAAGTAAAGCTGGAGCCAGATAATGATGTGAGTTAATTGGTTAATTTTAGAAGCCAAATATACTTAGCTAAACAGAGACATAACACACCTCCAGAAAATTCTCAACATCTTTTGGAAAGCAGTAAAGGTGTCTCATAAGTGGAAAATATGAATTATTGTTAAAATTCTAAAAAAGGGCAATCTCAGAGATTGTAACAACTAGAGAGGTGTGACACTTTTGTCAGTTGCCTCAAATTTACTCTGCAAAATCAGCATGAATAGAATAAAGGATTTAATAGATACAGTAATGCGTGAAGAACAAGCTGAGTTTAGAAAAGGGAGGGGCTGCCTGAACCACATTTTTACTCTACGACTTATATTGGAGGAACACATTGAAAAGCAAAACCTTTTGTACTTAACCTCACTGGCTTCAAAAAAGCATTCATAGAGATTCTATGTTGAAAATTCTGAAGCAATATGGCTTACCATAAAAAACCATAAATATTATCAAAGACCTGTATGATGGCTACACATGTGCAGTTCGTACAGAGGAAGAACTGAGCGGATGTTTTCCAATAGAAACTGGGTTTAAACAAGGATGTACTTTTTTGCCCTTGTTATTTGGAGTTGTTGTGGACTTAATAATGAAGAAATGCTGCACTGGTAACAAAGGCATTGAATGGATACAAGGAGACCATTTGGAGGACCTTGACTTTGCTGATGACACAGTCCTTATCAGCAGTCAGATAAAAATGATGCAGGAAAACACAAATGAACTATCATCAATAGCCAGCAAAATTGGGCTTGAGATCAATCATGAAAAGTCTAATTCCAACAGATGACAGATTTGACAATGAAAACAAACCAGTGGAAGAGATCTATCACTTTATCTATCTTGGAAGTCACATTGATGGGGAAGGGGATACAAGTAAAGAAATTAGAATCAGAATAGCTAAAGCAGCAATGTCTTTCAGAAGCATTGAAAAGTTGTGGAAATCAAAACTCATCAGCACAAGCACAAAACTTAAATATTAAAATCAAACATAGTCAACATTTACATATGCGTGTGAGAGCTGAAAACAAGAGACATAGAAACAAAGTTGAACGCATTAAAAAATAAATATCTAAGGAGAATACTTGGTATAGCGTGGAACAAATTCAAATTAATTACTAATATCTTCAGTAATCAAATCAAGAAAAGACAATGGTTATATGTTGGACATGTGATGATGAGAGATAATAACAGAATAACAAAGCAAGCCCTCATGCGGGAAACAACAGGTAAGAGGAAAAGAGGCCGACCCAGAGAGACACTGAGAAGAAAATTGATCAGAGAGGCAAGAGCAGCCGAAGTGGCTCCCTCAATGAGATAGAGTTGCTTGCACAGAACAGAGACAAATGGTGAGATTTGATAAAAGATCTTTACAAGAATTGAAAACTGCTAGAATACAAATTGAGATAAGAGAAAGAGTTCCTGGGTCTATGCCCTATGGGGCAGCTACAGCTCGAAACATCAACCGATAAGATAGATAGAAACAGAGACATGTCATATTTATTGACTGTATCTTGGTTACAGTGCAACATTTTTCTTGTGACGTCATGGGACGCACCAAAATGGCAGCTTATTTATATTCGAGCTATGGACCAAGCAATGTTTACATTGAACAACACGATAAATGTTATTGCTGCGAGTTGGCAGATTTTTGAAAATGTTTTCAAGGGTTTGAACATAAATGTTTGTTCACAGTTCGTTAACCTTCGCTAAAGATAAAGTCGTTAATTGGATGGCTTCGTTTCAGACATTTTTGACGTTGGTAGCTAAGGACCTAACTTGTGCAAACGGATGACATTGGCAAGGATCATTTTGAATCTATGAAGTGGGCTCATTGTGTGTTTAACTCAAACGCATATGTGCTTTTTAACCAAAGATCTTTTTTTTTGGGGGGACTCAATGCAGTTATCCCCGATGGAAGAATAAATTGGACTAGTAGTCCCATAAATGATTCGCTTCCAGAGGTTTATGATGTAAACAAAGCAGTTTTGTCATTGCAAGTGAATAATGTCCACACCTATAATTGGTCAGGATTGCGTAGCAGCAGCAGCTTTATAGCGAACACAGAAAACATCACAGGATTGTGCTGTTCTGAAACAGCATTGCCATGCTACCCTAGAATTGCCTTTAATGGGATTACTGTGACCACAAACCACTCTCCATGTGTGTGCCACATATTTACACCCCAGAAAGAAATACTGAATATAACAACACCATGTGCCGTCTGTGATATTAATGACCACAGACCAGGAGCCTCCAGTATGATTGATACAACTGTTGCACCAAGCATTTCATCAGCAGAGCCATATCTATGGAATGTTAATCTGACATTGTTCTTGAATGATGCCCAAGTTAATGAGACATCAGAATCGTGTGGCAGCAGCTACAAGAAGGGAGCGGAGAACATCAAGTTCTGCTGCTATAAAGGAGACTTGCCTTGCTATCCCAGAATTGCCTTAAATGGAATCACTGTAGTTGAAAACTTCTCCTCTTGTGTAAACTACACATTCACATCTAAGAGTGAATCAGTGAAGGTCACAAAATCATATTCTCTCTGTGGTTTTACTAACTACAGTTCATGTGGCTTCTGTTGGATTGAAAATGAAAAATTACCACCACTGTGTGTCTATATGTTTGGAATTGGAGTCATCAATGACGGCCTAACATCATCAAGTGCTATGACGATCATCATTTTCGGGAGGACGTGAACTCCCATGGTATATGGTGGATAGGCGGCAGGAACCATTGAAGGCTATGTCTGAAAAGTGTTCCTTCTTGCAGTTTCCTCATATTCCAAGTCCGGCTTGTTGCAGGAGCTACTGAGTTAAGTGCTCTGTGCACACCGTGAGCTGTGTGTCTCATCCGTTTTGATCCTGCTTCGATATCCCGCTTGTTTACGATGAATGATGATATCGTATGACAGGGAACAGTTGGCTGTGTTCACTTTCTGCGCTGTTTCGCCTTATGTCTTTTGGCGTGTGCTGAGACTGCTACGATGGGGACTACAGTTACCTTTCTTTGTTTGGGAGATGAGTTGGTAATTCGGATGATTCCACTGGCACGGGCGGTTGAGCAATTATGGATTTTAATTCGTTTGCTGTGAGACCGAGGCCTTCCATAACCAATAACCAATAACCAATTTTTCTTTCCTTTTATTGATCAACTATTCCAATAATAAATTCTCAGATATAACTCTCTGTATGATAAATGATCAAAACTATATTGGAATTCTATACTGATCAAATTAATATCACCCTAAAAACTGTACACACATGCTTAACCATTTTGTACACAGTAGATAGATTGTCTTGTTTCTTTTATTTCTTGACTTTTTAGAAAAAAAAAAACAATTTAAATAGTTTGACATGAGGAAACAAAGTTTTAACATTGATATTTATACTAGATTGCCTTTGTCATGATAGATTTCTTGTTAATTTAGACTAGACTGTCTGATCAATACTGATAAATAGTTTTCAGAGTTCAAATGCTATAGATATGTATATACTAGATGTGTAATGTTCACTGTACTTCTCATTTGTTCATTGTCCTTGTATTTCAAAGACATTACTAACATAGAACATAGCTTTTCATCTTTAGACTGCTGGTTTTATGGAAACCAAAAGTCTGATACCAGCTGAAAAGATAAAACAGGAACCACATTATAAAGTGAGTTGATTGGTTAATACTCAGTGCTTGCATGCTTATAGGTTGGGATTAACTCTTTCAGTTTGGAAGGTTTTTAATCAATGCTTTGGAAGAGGATCTTATGAATTTAAATATCAATTTACATGATTTATCATTATCTAACACATATCATATTATGTATTAATTTTTATATAATGGAACAAGGAATAAGATCTTGTTCTGCTTTCCTCCTTCATTTGCCTTACATCGTCAAGGGGAGATATAATTTGTGGTCTTTTGTTCTTCTGTTTGCCTGCTGCTGTTATGTTTCCTAGTGCTTCTAATATTCTGTCAATCCATCTTTTTTGTGATCAACTCTTTGGTCTGGTATTCTCACAATGTTTATTGAGGGCATGTTGTGTTTTGATCACTCCACCTTGTCACATTGGCAAACCATTTTATCTGTTATTTCTTTATATATTCTAAATAGAGAGTTATTCCTAGCTTTTTTCTCAGTTCTTTATTTCTGATCTTGTCTCTCCTGCTGTTTCCTGTCATTTCATTAAACACTTCATCTTAAAAGAGATTATTTTACTTATTGTTCTTGCATCTAGGGTTCAGGACTGACATTTAGAGCACAACTTTTGGATGAAGTTTGTAATGTAGAGTGCCAATTTAGTCTTTAGAATTATTTCCTTGTTGGACATTAGTGGTGATAGCTGTCCAATGATTTGACAAGCTTTGTTGCATCTTGAATCTATCTCTGCTGTTTGTAAATTGTCATTTGTCACTAGACTTCCTAGGTAATTGAATTCCTCTACTTGTTTTCATTACAAATAAGATTTCACCAACAAAAAGAATAACAATGATATATTTTATATAATATATCATTATATGAACACAAATTTCAAAAATAAAATGCTACACAACATAGGAAAGGAAAAAGGGGGGGGAGGGGTAAAATAACAAAAACATAAAATTGAGACCATCATTGCTAACTTATCAACACAAATATCAGATCAAAAGCAATCCAATATGAATTATTTTGTGGAAATAAAATGATTATCAATTTGTCTTTGAGCAGCGGTGGAAGTTTTTTTGATGTAGCATAAAATTAACTTACATTCTGTCATTCACTATTGCAATATTTTGTTTTCCTTTTCCTTGTAATCTTTTTGATTATTCTAAATCACTGAAATCACTGCTCATGTTGTTGATATCAATACTTAGATACTATCATTTTTTTGAAGCATTAGCAAAAAGTTAATCAGTTAATTTACTGGCTTCATCAACCATCACAATTTGAATTCTAGCATTAGAATCACTATTTCTATACGCCATTTCTGGCAACTAATTTTTGTTGGTGATAAAACTGCTGATCCAAATAAAGAAAAGCACAGTCTGTGACACATTTTCTATGTAAGCACCTCATGTAGAAGAAAGAAGGAACTCTCTAACTAAAGAATGTTTATAATATAAAATAGCTAATATAAAAGTTGAAATATGCTTTCAATTAATCAAATTGGGAATGAAAAGTAGAGTCTTTCATTCTTAAGACCAAGGCATTCAATTAATGTGTTCTACAGTCTCAAAAGGTTACCCATATTTTCTTTACTCTGGTGAATGGTTTGAATTTATTATATTTTAGTAAATTGTTACTATTAATAACAAAAGTTTGAAAGGACATGGTTTTTTGAATGGGGGTGCTTTAAAGTTATAATATTTTGGAAAGTTGTTGCTTTTAATAACACAAGTTTGAAAGGATTTTGTTGTTGCTGTGTCTTACGTTATTAGATGTGCTGGTCACTGATTGGACTGTTAGTCTGCTGCTGAGACAATATGTTAAAGAAAACATTGAATTGGTCCATATCAGAACTGGTCCCAACTCTGTAACCTCCACCTCAAACATGCATGTGTTTTGGTCTTTTACCCTTTTGGCTCTAAAATGGGAGAGGGGGGAGATGAGCCTAATAAAACATCATCTCCCTTCCATCTATGAGTTAAATAAATTCATCACCGGATGGTTTAGCCTGAGTATTCTCAGTTCTATGGAGTTATCCCTGACAGGTCTGACATCTTCTCTGTATAAATAATATGCTTTTGAGCCAATGATGAGGATTCCAACATCTTGTGCCTCCATGTCCTAGTGTCATTTTTCTTTGTTGGAGTTTGTCAGTCTCTGTTCTGTCTATTAGTGGAATAATCATGTAAAAGTGTTAAGAAACTTTAGATATAGATCTTTATAACTTTAGATGGTCTGATCAGCAGAAGTTGTTCCCTCATTAATCATGTAAAAGTGTTAAGAAACTTTAGATATAGATCTTTATAACTTTAGATGGTCTGATCAGCAGAAGTTGTTCCCTCATTAATCATGTAAAAGTGTTAAGAAACTTTAGATATAGATCTTTATAACTTTAGATGGTCTGATCAGCAGAAGTTGTTCCTCCATCAAGAATGTGTTTCAACCCTTTAGACTCTTGACACTCTTAGTGGGCCTTCATGATTCAAGTATGTTGATCATGGATTGCTTTTGTGTCTTCTGCCAAGACAAGATGATAAAGAAAGCTTTACAGAACTGACCCAAGACATGAACTATCCTCAAAGTTACCATTACTCTTGTTACCTGGATGGTTGCTATACAATTATAATGTCTCATTTGTCAGATTTATCAGTGTTTTGATGGCATGGTCTCACTCAACACTGTGATAAAACTGGAACATGGTAATTAGCATGTTAAAAAAGAAAAAAGAATATGGAAGACTATACACAACCATGCTTGCATGGTTCAATAAAAAAAATATTTCAAAAAAATTATGTGTAATGGACATAGTTCTGTTTTAACACTTCATAGCAATAAAATGCACAAAATTAGCAGATTTTAGTCATGCTAATGTGTTTTATATACCCAGATGATTTATCTTTCATTCGCCTGAAGTATTGTCTATATCTGCAATGTCGTTTCCTGTATAAATGTTACTGTCTTTTGTAATTCTTGCAGTGGTCCATATAGATTTGTCTGTAGTGTTGTATCTATGGGCCAATGTATTTTCCTCAGTCTACTATATTCAGTGGGGGTGTCCGGTTAGCGCAATCGATAGGCGGTTGGCTTACCACGGCAACAGCCGGGGTTCGTAATCCTGGCGAGGACACCTGGGTTTTACTAATTCCCTAAAAATTAGTAGGAGCCGTGATAGCTCAGTGGTTAGTGAACTGGACTACTACGGACAAGGGGTAGGGTTCGATCCCAACCGACGGCTCCGGGTTCACCCAGCCTTAAATGGGTACCGGATTTTTTCTGGGAAAGTAAAAGCAGCACGGGCGTAATACTGACCACATTACCCCAAAAAATCATGTGCTGAAGGTCTGTAAAATATAAGGTCACTAACACCATATTTCCCTATACGCCACTTGGCGTGACGGGGGTACTTTACTTACTTACTATATTCAGTGCAATCTTGAAGTATATGTTCTTGCGCCCCTCGGGCATCTGTCCACATGTACATGTATTTGAGGTGCCGATCTCGAATTTTGTATACATGTGACTGTGGAGTCGTGTTCTGAGGCGTATAATGATAACTTGTTCATATCTATTCATATTATGAAAACCATCCTGATTTGGGGGTTGTGGGTCCTCTGATTGATTTGTTTATCTGTTTCTTATGATGGTATGTATCTTGTGCATCTAGTTGTGTGCCTGTTGAACCTTTTTTTGCCAACTGATCTGCTTTCTCATTTCCTGGTATTCCATAGTGAGATGGGATCCACTGCAGGACAACCTTGTAGTGCTAGCAGAGTTCAGTCAATAACATCAGATAATTTTTCTGGATTGTATTGCCTGGAGTGCTGATCTCGCATCTGTCAAAAAACACTACAGGCTGTGGGCTAAAATTACTGTTCAGCAGTTTTTCTAGAGTGTAAAGTGTAGTACTGCATTTGTCTGTATTGATGCTGATACACCATCTATTTGTCCATGAATTCAGTGCATTCATAGCTCTTTTGCAACAAATTGGAGGCCTCTGTTGCATACTCCTCTGAGCACCACATTACCAAGTCATCTGCATACATTGCCACTTTGACCATGTTGTAGTTCAGTAACTAGGTCATTGGTGTAGACTAGAAAAAGTGTTGAAGATATTGCCCCTCCCTGTGGGACGCCCTGGTGCAGTAAGACCTACTTACTCTTAAGACCATCCAGTTGCACTCTGGCTCTCCTGTTATGCAGGTATGCTCTGACTCATTTGTACATCCTGCCATTTACTCTGTAATTTCTCACTCTACCTGTGATCCAGCAATTATTGTAGATCTGCAGTAGTTTTGTTTTAGCTGCAGTTCCCAAGTTCTTAATCATTTCCTTTAAGCCCTATCCCCATCAAGGCCAGCTCCTTGTCAGAGGGATGGGGCTTAACAGTCACCAGGGACTAAAAACCAAGATTGGCCAGCCTTCCTACAACCAAGCAAGACCAAAGTCTGCTCTAGCAAGTTTAAGTGCTGAAGTTGAAGGCAACCAGCCAAAAGGCACGCTACAACAATCAGGATGATACGCACTCATGCCAATGGAAAGTATTTCTTTAACTACCCAGATGGTAAATTATACCTCAATCCCCAGGCATTGAAAAGAGTAGACCACTATATATATCTTGGTAGCAATATATTTGAAGAAGGTGAGACAAAGAAAGAGATCAGAAGCAAGATGGCAAAAGCAGCATTGATTCTTAAAAATCTTGACAAGATCATCATCATTATGTGCCATACTGGTTGGCGTAGGTGATCATGTCCTTCCACAATCTTCTATCTACAGTGCATCGTATCAATTCTGTTGTTGACTGTTTTCCATGCCATGACACCAAGCTATCCAGTATTTTCTCTCATTGTCGTCCGTGATCTCTCTTTCCTTTTATTTTGCCAGTTGTAACCAAGTATTCCAACATTCCTCTTCTCATGATATGCCCGAAAAATGTTGATTATTTCTTTCTGATGTTTTTTAGGAGCTCCCTTTTTGTGTTGGCCTCTTTGAGAATTTCCTCATTGGTCTTTTTAGTTGTTCAGGGAACCTTCAACATTCTTCTGAGAAATCCCATCTCTGTGGCCTCTAATCGTCTTTTCATTTGTTTTTCTACTGTCCATGATTCGCTTCCATAGGTCAGAATCGATAATATATCGCACCAATTAACTCTATTTCTTATTTCTATTGACATAGATTTGTTGCATAAGATATTTTTCATTTTCTTATTCCTGTGGTGCTTGAAAAGCTATAGACAAAAAAAAATTATATAAAAAAAAAATCAGTTTAGGATATTCAACTCAAATGTATTATTAGCACTTACATTTGCTTGTGATGAAAGCTGGAAAACATCAAAAGAGAATGAGAAAAATTAAACGCTTTTGAAGACAAATAAGATAAATACTCTGTGAACATAGGAATGAATTCAAGACTAATACTGAAATAAGAGAAATGGCCATGCAACCAAAGATCTCATCTACAATTAAGGAAAGAAGATTGACATATGTTGGACATGTGCTGAGAAGAGACAACATGAGAATTTTAAAACAGGCTCTTCTATGGAAAATGTCTGGTTACAGAAAAAGTGGAAGATCTAAAGAACACTTATAAGAGAAGCAAAATTTGCAGGCATAGACTCATTAGATAAGATCTCACCCAGAGTAGAGTTGGGTGTTAAAAAACATTCCAAGTCCTATGTAACATTTAATAGCAATGTAAGGGCCAAGGATCAAGAATATGTTTCATGCTGATTGAGGTGGATCAGGGATGATGAGAAGTTCTCCTCTCATGCCCATATTACTCTTCCTTCTTCTTCCCCCCCCCCAACCCCCTTTGTCCCCCATTAATGCTTTACAGAGGTTGCAATAGTTATGATTAGAGTGGAACAAAACTGTATTCCACAATGATTTTTGTATATTGCAAGATTGTGTGGATCAGTAATAATTTTAAATTATTCAATTCAGAATGAATCCCTTTAAATATATGTTACTTTATATATATATATTATATATATTATATAATTATTTAACAGTTTATTGTAGATAATTCTCAAAATATTTAATTTAAATTTGCCTATAATGATAAGACTAAGACCTTATATTTTATCATAATAGATGTTTGAAGTATTTTAAGTAACTATTTAATGCAAACATTTACATCATCTTATCTTCTCAGGGTGCAGTGAAAAATGAAGCAAATATACCATTTCTTCGAGATTATTTGAAGCAAGAACAGGATAATAATGTTAGTTTGTTTATCTTTATTTGTTTATAAATTGTAAACTAAACTTATATAAGTTCAATGGTTATATAATTGAGGGCTAAATGATCCATCTTCTATTGGAGGGAAACAGACTGTGGTATAATCCTAGAGTGACTGGCTACTGTTCCGGAGTAAATGTAATTGTTGTCTTGAAATTGTGACTGGCCTAGCAAGCTGGCAGTGGACCATACATTGCTTAAAGAAAATAAGACCCTGGGAGATTACAAAGCATTTGTAGATGATGAAATGAAGATATACTCTACTACACATGCTAAAGTTTTTAAAAATCCCTATTTTCTTTTGTGTTTTTCCAATTTGACCAAGTGGAAATCTTCAGCTGTCTGTGAAATTCTCTTTCGCTGGTTGTTGGCAAGACATTAAACAAACTCTAATCTTAAGATGACAGCGAGAGTTAGGTGAAAACTATCAACAATGAGCAGACAACATACATACAATGAATGGGCTGGTTGTGTCAACAGTGGGTCGACAAAGTATACGCCATATATTCAAAACATAATGTGGGAGCGTATTAGCAACAAATGGGTTGGACATGATTGATCAGCAATAGACAGACTGGAAGTGTCAGCAATAAATGGGCTGGACAAGTTGACAACAATTGGGCTGATCATGTCAGCAACAAATGGGCAGGGTGTGTAATTAACAAATGGGCTGATCATGTCAGCAACAAATGGGCAGGGTGTGTCTGCAACAAATGGGCTGATCATGTCAGCAACAAATGGGCAGGGTGTGTAATTAACAAATGGGCTGATCATGTCAGCAACAAATGGACAGGGTGTGTAATTAACAAATGGGCTGATCATGTCAGCAACAAATGTGCAGGGTGTGTCTGCAACAAATGGGCTGATCATGTCAGCAACAAATGGGCAGGGTGTGTAATTAACAAATGGGCTGATCATGTCAGCAACAAATGGACAGGGTGTGTCTGCAACAAATGGGCTGATCATGTCAGCAACAAATGGGCAGGGTGTGTAATTAACAAATGGGCTGATCATGTCAGCAACAAATGGGCAGGGTGTGTAATTAACAAATGAGCTGACCATGTCAGCAACAAATGGGCAGGGTGTGTAATTAACAAATGGGCTGATCATGTCAGCAACAAATGGATAGGGTGTGTCTGCAACAAATGGGCTGATCATGTCAGCAACAAATGGGCAGGGTGTGTAATTAACAAATGGGCTGATCATGTCAGCAACAAATGGACAGGGTGTGTAATTAACAAATGGGCTGATCATGTCAGCAACAAATGTGCAGGGTGTGTCTGCAACAAATGGGCTGATCATGTCAGCAACAAATGGGCAGGGTGTGTCTGCAACAAATGGGCTGATCATGTCAGCAACAAATGGGCATGGTGTGTAATTAACAATTAGGCTGATCATGTCAGCAACAAATGGGCTGTGTGTGTAATTAACAAATGGGCTGATCATGTCAGCAAAAAATGGGCAGGGTGTGTCTGCAACAAATGGGCTGATCATGTCAGCAACAAATGGGCAGGACATGTTCAGCAAAAAATGAGCTGGACCTATTGGCAACAAATGGGTGACATGTCAGCAAAAAATGTGCTGGACAAGTCTGCAACATTTGGGCTGATCATGTCAGGAACAAATAGGCAGGGTATGTGTTGGCAACAAATGGGCTGGAACTGTTAGCAAGAAATGGTCTGATCATGTCAGTAATAAATGTGCAGGGCATGTTGGCAATAAATGGGCTGACTGTGACAGCAACAAATGGGCTGGGCATGTGAGCAACACATGGGCTGGACCTGTCAGCAAAAAATTGGCTGGATGTGTCAACGTGCTAAGTATGCATTGGATAGCCAAAATGCAATGTGTTTAACAGTTAATAAATATGATCGATGCCAAGAAATAATTACCGCAGGCACATCTGAGTAGGGCAGTGCCACATCTGAGTAGGGCAGTGCCAGTTGTGTTTATCTGTGTGCAGGTAAAATTCTAAATCCTAAAAGTTTGTGCTATTCACTCATGAATCTTAATTGGGATTGATTTTGTTTCTGAGATACAGAGAATATTTTAGAACTGTTTTATGTTGAAGATAATTATTATTTCATTTTTAGTGCTTTATGTGTATATCAATACAATTTTACGTCTAGTAGGTTTATTTCTCCTAGTGTATTTGGTTAATGCTAACTACATTAATTCTCAAGATTTTGGTCTTATCTCTATTTATTTTCATTCCCAGCTGTTGTGATCTCTTGTCAAATATGTCCATTTTATCTTCAGCTTTCATAATTTAAAAATGTTATCTCTGAAATGGTTATTGGAGGTCACACTGCAGCCTGCTCTAAATATAAGAAAATAATTTTTTGTTTTCAGGATCAGAAAGTGAAGAATAAAGTAAAAGTTGAAGAAGACAGTAATATACCTACAGTCATAAAGAGAACATCTATTTCTTGTTCTGGTAAGTTATTATCTATTTAAGTTATTCCTTTTAATAACAGGGAGTCTTTATTCACCTTCTCATACCTTCTATATAATACGGGTAACACATTTTCATTATGTTTCTTATGTTTTTTCTTTCAATATTGAAGTATGTGCAATTAATACGAGTAAAGACCATTTTTGTGAAACTCCGTACAAGTAACATGTGATTACTATGTGTATATATATATATATATATATATATATATATATACAACACACACATCAGTCCTTTCATTTTTGGGTCACAATTGTTGTCTAATCTGGAAAACTTAGTCTGAAGATTGAGCACATTGTCTCATCCAGAAGTAGCCAACCCCAACAGGACAAAAAGATAATAGATATATGGTACCCAGCTGTATTCCCATGTGATGAAGAAAGCATTATTAATCTCCTAATTTACTAGTTGAGAAGAGATAATAACTGAATAGTAAAGCAAGCCCTCATGTGGGAAACAACAAGTAAGAGGAAAAGAGGAAGATCCAGAGAGACACTGAGAAAAAACATTGATGAGAGAGGCAAAGCAGCAGGAATCGGCTCCCTCAATGAGATAGAGCTGCTTCACAGAACAGAGACAAATGGCGAGATTTGATAAAATATCTTTAAAATAATTTAAAACTGCTAGAACAAAAATTCAGATAAGAGAAGGAGTATCTTGGTCTATGTCCTATGGGCCGGCTACAGCTCGAAAGGTCAATAGATAGATAGAATTTACTAGTGCAGAGTTAAAAACAATAATTTTTTAAATTGTGCACCCATTTAAACAATTTTAACAGAGCTGCTCAATACAAAGTGACAATAAACGTTACATTTTTGAATAAATTATTGGAAAGTGATCTGATCATTTGGTTTCAAAAACATTAACAATTACAATTTTTAATGGAAGCAGAGCATCTTTGCTAAAACAATTCTATGGCAATTTGCTAGTGCCATTTTTGCTAGTCAGTACATTAGGGTCATAAACCAACTTTAATGATAACCTATCATCTCCATTCAGATAGTGAGAATTATCTGCTGAAACAAGAAAGAAGCTGCTCTGATCATGGAATTCTCAACCATCTTGATAAAATTGAGGTAAATTATATAATTAGAGTTTTTTAAAAAAATTGAAGAGCGATCAGTTTTAACAATCATGTAAATATAGGTCTTTACCATGGCCACTTGAATGAAATGGAAGCTCATCAATTTAAATTGTCATTCTATAGATGTTATTGTGTCACACAATGGGAGCAGACACTCATTTTAATTGTTACATACACATGTTCATTATTAAATGTCTCTTGTTAAAGTTGACATCACAGAACTACTGACTATACAATATGTGCTCAGTTGAATAATAGTGAAAGTCTGGGCCAATATGTTTGCAATTGATTGGTGTTTCTTCACAAACATAAAACAGCAGTTGTCATTTTTCTTGTTTTATGTTGTATATGTGGTTTCAAATTGTTGCAGTTAGGCAGATGTATTTCAAATTGTTATAGTTGCACATTTGTGTTTCAAACTGCTACAGTCACACAATTGTGTTTCAAATTGCTACAGTCACATATCAGTGTTTCAAATTGTTATAATCACATAGCTTTGTTTCAAATTGCTAGAGTCACATAGCTGTGTTTCAAAATGTTACAGTCACATAGCTGTGTTTCAAATTGTTACAGTCACATAGCTGTGTTTCAAATTGTTACAGTCACATAGCTTTGTTTCAAACTGTTACAGTCACATATCTGTGTTTCAAATTGTTACAGTCACATAGCTTTGTTTCAAACTGTTACAGTCACATAGCTGTGTTTCAAATTGTTACAGTCACATATCTGTGCTTCAAATTGTTACAGTCACATAGCTGTGTTTCAAACTGTTACATTCACATAGCTGTGTTTCAAATTGTTACAGTCACATAGCATTGTTTCAAATTGTTACAGTCACATAACTCCATTCTCAATTTTGTTAGGTCAAAAGACACAAATAGCTCACCATTGCCTCAAGACACAGTTTATTGCATCTACATCAACTTAACATCCTTTTTAGGGTGTACAATGAAGTAGTCATTTGGTGAACATCAGGATGAAAGAAAAATAAAATGATTAATTACTATCAGTCAAAAGTTTGGAGCTACTAGTTTCACATGGGTGCCAAGATGTCCACTAGTAACTGGGCTGAGAGCAGACAGCTTATCACAGCTGACTGCCTGTGTCAAGATTGGAAATCAACAGAGCTGACTATTCTCACACACTTCTCTTTCTCTCTCTCCCCCCCCCCCCCCCCCCCCCCCCCCCCCCCCGGTGGTGGTATTCTTTAGTGCAGACTAACCAGTCAGTCCAGGCAAGTGAAGATGAAAATTAAAATTCAACCCAGTACTCAAAAATGCTGTGCTCAGGTGATCACTGGTAATCAGGTGATCACTGAATGAACAGAAATGACATACTGATCATAGTTAATGGTTACATTTTCAGACAGGCATCCATTAAAATTACTGCGTGTGGTATTAATTTTATTCTCCATTTATTGCCAGGTGGGTCAGGATGAGGGCTGCATTCAAGATTCTAACCCCCAAACTCTGGTAATTGACAGCCAGTCTAGAGAAGTGCCAGGAGGAGAGATGATAATTCTATCTCAGTTTTGTGATGCTGGAAGGGCTAGTCCTCAGTGCAGACATAAAAAAATACAGACACAAAAACTTTCTGGAGAGAAGTTGTACAAGTGTGACATTTGTGGAGCAGGTTTTATGCAGAAAAGAACATTAAAAGTACACATTAGAAGACATACAGGAGAGAAGCCTTTCATATGTGATGTGTGCGGTGCTGGTTTTTCACAAAATGGAAGACTAAAACAACACAAGATAACACATAAAGGAGAAAAGCCTTTCAAATGTGATGTGTGTGGTTCTAGTTTTTCACAAAATGGAAGTCTGAACAAACACAAGAGAACACATACAGGAGAGAAGCCTTTCAAATGTGATGTGTGTGGTTCTAGTTTTTCACAAAATGGGCATCTAAAAGAACATAAGAGAACACATACAGGAGAGAAGCCTTTCATATGTGATTTGTGCGGTGCTGGTTTTTCACAAAATGAAAATCTAAAACAACACAAGAGAACACATACAGGAGAGAAGCCTTTCAAATGTGATATGTGTGGTTCTAGTTTTTCACAAAATGGGCATCTAAAAGAACATGAGAGAACACATACAGGAGAGAAGCCTTTCATATGTGATATCTGTTGTGCTGGTTTTTTACAAAATGGGCATCTAAAAGAACATAAGAGAACACATACAGGAGAGAAGCCTTTCATATGTGATGTGTGTTGTGCTGGTTTTTCACAAAATGGAAGTCTGAACAAACATAAGAGAGTGCATACAGGAGAGAAGCCTTACAAATGTGATGTGTGTGGTTCTAGTTTTTCACTAGATGGAAATCTAAAACGACACAAGGGAACACATACAGGAGAGAAGCCTTTCAAATGTGATGTGTGTGGTTCTAGTTTTTCACAAAATTGGCATCTAAAAGAACATAAGAGAAGACATACAGGAGAGAAGCCTTTCATATGTGATGTGTGCGGTGCTGATTTTTCACAAAATGAAAATCTAAAACAACACAAGAGAACACATACAGGAGAGAAGTCTTTCATATGTGATGTGTGTGGTGCTGCTTTTTCACTAAATGGATGTCTGAACAAACACAAGAGAACACATAAAGGGGAGAAGCCTTTCAAGTGTGATATCTGTGGTTCTGGTTTCTTACAAAATTGGCATCTAAAAGAACATAAGAGAACACATACTGGAGAGAAGCCTTTCATATGTAATGTGTGTGGTGCTGGGTTTTCACAAAATGGAAATCTGAACAAACACAAGATAACACATACAGGTGAGAAACCTTTCATATGTGATTTGTGTGGTGCTGGTTTTTCACAAAATGGAAGTCTGAAAAAACACAAGATAACACATACAGGTGAGAAACCTTTCATATGTGATGTGTGTGGTGCTGGTTTTTCACTAAATGAAAATCTAAAACAACACAAGAGAACACATACAGGAGAAAAGCCTTTCAAATGTGATGTGTGTGGTTCTAGTTTTTCACGATATAGACATCTAAAACTACACAAGATAAAACATACAGGAGAGAAGCCTTTCAAGTGTGACATCTGTGGTTCTGGTTTTTTACAAAATTGGCATCTAAAAGAACATAAGAGAACACATACAGGAGAGAAGCCTTTCATATGTGATGTGTGTGGTGCTGGTTTTTCACAAAATAGAAATCTAAAACGACACAAGAGAAAACATACAGGAGAGAAGCCATTCAAATGTGACAAGTGTGATGCTTGTTTTACACAAAATAGAAGTCTGAAATGACATGTGAAAAAACATACAGGAAATAAGCTTTTCATATGTGGTATTGGTTTTTCAGAAAATGCAAATCTAAAAGCACATAAAGCAACACATACAGGAGAGATGCCTTAAAAATGTGATTTTTGTGACACTGGTTTTTGCAAAATGGAAATCTAAAGCTTTGCAGTTGAAATCATACATACAAGATAGATCCTTTCAAATGTAAATTCTGAGGTACTAGATTTTACAAAATATACAAACATAAGAGAACTTGTACATGAGGTTAAAATTTTAGGGATTTTTCAGCGCCCCTAGAAATGTTATTTTTTTTTTTTTACTTTCCTTTAATTTTTTTCTCTTCTTTCCTTTTGCCGTGTATTCTTTTTCTCTATGAATCTGTCTGCTTCTTGTTTGAGGTGGACCTTTAGAGTGTGTTTCCAGAGATTGCAGTCTGCAGTTTTGTCTTCCCAGGCTGCAGGGTTTATAATCAGACAAATTTCATATATTATGTGTTTTGTACAATTTTAACACATTTAAGATTAAAGCTGCACAAGAAAACATGCTCATGCCTGAGAGAAGACTTTCAAATGTGATGTTTGTTTTTATGTTTTATCACAAAATGCAATACCATATCCAATAGCCATCTCAGAGAAGACGGATTTATGGAGTATTTCAAAAACTAGGAAACTAACAGCAGGAGAGGTTATAAGAAGAAAAAAAAACTGCTAACTGTACCTTGAATCAACTCTGAAATGAATATGAGGAAGAAAAGAAGAAGGCCATTTGCTGTGTTCTGTGCATATTCTTGATTAACCCTTTCTGTACGTTCCACAGCATGGTGCACCATTTCCATTTCAGTTGCGTACATTCAGCCACATAGTGTGTCATGCTCTATTTGTTTCGTGCAAATCGTCAGCAAACTGTATTCCCATATTTTAGATTAACTATTTTATATAGATTCCTTCACTGGAGAGCTCTTTCCTTCTTCCCCACAAGGTTCAAGTAGAAAGACGTACTCTAACTACGCGTTTATCATAAAAAAAATTGTAAACAAAAATCAGCTGATGGAAATGGCTTCCAGTAGCAGTGATTGTAATGCTAAAAGTCAGTTGATGACGGCTGAAGAAGCTTGTCAGTTAATTTTTCTTGATGATTCTGATGATAGTTCAGACATTGTAAGTGTTGATAACAACAATTGGATGACAGTGATCCATATATAGATTTTTTAGCAGAGAAAAATGAGAGTCTCTTGCTGAATATTGACACATACATTCCTTCAGACCACATCATCATCCAAATGCATGCTTCAATGCATTTCATGGACAATAAAAAATGGAGAAAGTGTTTTTTGTGTAATTTAAAAAAAGTGTCAGTAGTGTGTATAGTGACTTTTGTGTGTGTAGTCAAACACAAATGTCTGTATTATGTTTATAGTGATTTTTGTAATGATGATGAACTGCAAATAACTCAGTTATCAACGTTTGATGGACTGTACTGCTGGCTTAATAAGGAAATTTAATGAACCTAAATGTATTTGTTCAACCAACTAAAGTTGAGGCTATTATAGAGTGTGTTTCAGTGCCTTGGGCTTTTGATACAGTGATAGAAGAAATTCAAGCTGCTTCTTTTGTAACCATGAGGCCATTATTTTTTATGCTTTAAACCATGGATGATTGAAAACATTCATCATCATTGAGTGCCATCTCCACTTTGAAGATTGGCTGCCATAGAGCACCTTCTGCTCTGTTTCTTGCTTTGGTAGTGATGGTTGTCATAGGTTGACTTGTCCATCTTTTGATGTTACTCGTCTATATTAGTCTTCGATTGCCCCTTATACCTTGTATTTTCTCTTCCAAGATTACTTTTAGAAGGCCACTGTGTCTTTTGATATGCCCTAAAAATCTCATCTGTCTTGTTTGAACTGTGCTTTTTTAGTTCTCTTTTCATATTTAATTGTTTTTAGACTTCATCAATTGTGTTCTTTACTTTCCACCCAATTCTTCATATTCTATGAATCCACGTTTCAAAGGTTTCAATTTTCTGTTCAGTTTTCTTTTTTAATGTCCATGTTTCTGCACCATATAGGAATGTTGAGAAGATATAACATGTTGCTATTCTTAGTTTTAGCCCTGGTGTTATTTGTTTTGATGTTAGTATATTTTTCATGACATTAATATTACTTTTTACCATTCACATTCTTTTGTTTATTTCAGTTGTACATTTTCCATCACTGGTTATAGTATGTCCAAGGTAGTTGTAGCTCTAGACTGTCTCCAGATCTATTCCTTCAATTTTGATATACACTTGTAGGTTTTGAGTATTATCTTTGTTTACGATCATAGTTTTAGTCTTTTTTATATTTATATTTAGCCCATATTTTTTGCTAGTCATGTTTATTTCATTAAGTAATTGTGGATCTTTAGTATTTTCTGCTGGTAATAGAGTATCATCAGCATATCTTAGGTTATTGATTGTCTTTCAATTAATCTTTAGCTTGGCATCTGTGTGATGTTTTTTAAATATTTGCTCAGTGTATAGATTGAACAAGCTTGGTGATAGGATGCATCCCTGTCTTGGTGCTCTTTTTTATATCAATGGGTGCAGATTTTTCTTTGTTGAAAACATTGGTTATCCTCTTTAGATATGTTAACATAAACAGAGAACAGACAAGTAATGTTCAAACTAAACTGATTGACTTTGCTGAGATTACAAAGGTAACAGCAGAAATTCTGTTACAGGTTTCATTGGAAACAGAAAAACAACTAGGCCTTGAAAATAAAATTGTAGCAGTTTTGGGGGGATAATACAAACACAAACTTTGATGGTTTGAAAAGAAAAGGAAAAAAATCAATGTTTTTACCAAAGTGAGGGAAGAGTTGCACAATTAGCTATTAATTCAATCCCCCTTGATGTTGAAGGAATTGTGAAGATATTTGGCTATTTGCATATATTTATTGTCAGAGTGGAAAGACTTTGAGTTATGTGACTCTATTGGACATTATCATCAAGTACTGGGCCTGCTGGCATAGGTGATCATGTCTCTCCACAACTTTTGATCTCCACAGTTATTTATCATTTCTGTTGTTGGCCTTCTGCCTAGCCATTCTCTTAAGTTGTCTGGTATCTTTTCTCTTTGCTTCCCTCTATTTCTTTGTCCCTCAATTTTACCAGTTGTTACAATTTGTTCCAGATATTCTCTTCTCATTACATGGCCGAAAAATGATGATTGTTTGACAAATGATGTTGCTATTGGAAAATAGCTCTCTTTTTGCTTTGGCCTCTTTCAGTACGTTTTCATTACTCTTCTTAGCTGTCCATGGTATTCTAAACATTCTTCTGTAAAACTACAGTTCTACAGACTCCATTGATTTACTTGTCTGTTGTCTTACTGTCCATGATTCACATCCATTTGTTAGGATTGGCTCGCTACTAGCTCTCAACTTTATTTGACAAGAATTTAAAAAGAAGCTGAACTAGAACAATGTTAGGTGGCTCTCCTTGCTACTAACAATCAAAGGAATCAGTCAAATGTACTCTGCACTTAAGCCATTCTTCCTCTCTGTAGAAAAGTGTCCAGTGATGTTAAAGAAGTGGTTCAGTGATCCTTGCACTTTGCTGTGGATTAATTTTTTGCTCATGTAACTTTGCCACTTTTTCATGATGTGATAATAAAAATTGAAGTTGAGGATATAACTGCAGTAGAGTTTTCCATATTTGTTATCAAGTTCCATAGTGTTATTGAGTTCCACATTGTTACCAAGTACCATATTGTTATCATATTCCATATTGTTATCATATTCCATATTGTTGTCATATTCCATATTGTTATCATATTCCATTTTGTTGTCATATTCCATATTGTTATCATATTCCATATTGTTATCAAGTTTAATTGAACAATTGAACTGTGGGGAGGAAAAGTTCATTCCATCATCAATTAAGCAAATTCTGACATCTAAAGAATATGGGACCTACTCCACAACAGAATTTCTCAGTGTTTTTTGTGAATTTGATAAAAAATGCTCTTATTATCTCAGTTGGCTGGTTTATTCATTCACAAAATAACAAAACAATGGAATGTATGCTGTTGAGATTGCCTCCTGAAAGGGAGAAATTTAAAGAAACTGTTCATTATGTTTCTTTAAAATTAAATGGCCTTGACTTGAATAAAGATAATTTGTCTGATGATTTTCTTTCCTATAATAGCAAGTGATATCAGAAAAAATAGTGAGGTAGAATTAAGAAAATGCCACTCTTTGTTCAAAATGTGGCAAAGATTTGAATTTCTCTGAAAAAAAATGATTCCATATAAAGAACTCTAGAAGCTCACTGAACTGTCCCTGTGTTGTCCTGAAAGTAAAGCTTCAGTGGAGAGAGTTTTCTAGTCAATGAACATGATGTGACACCCAAATGTCCAACATGTGTTTAAGGACTGCTTGAGTCATGCTTGCCATTTTAGCACACTTTAATCTGACCTGTTAAGAATTTGCCACAAAATCAGATCTGGATGAGATTTGCTGAAGAAAATTCACTCTTTAAAAAAGTACTTGTAGAGGTATGTAGTGTGTCTATCTATTGTCCTTTCCAGCTGAAGATGGCACATAGGGCAGAACCACAATCTCAAAAACAGAAACCTTGTGTGCCAAAAAGGCACATATTTCAGAGATCGCGTGTATTGTGTAGGTAGAGTTAATTTTGTTTTTTATTATAAATTGGTATTTAAATTCTTTAAATGGCTGAAACTATATAACCAAATGGCAAACTAACTATCCAATAACATACTAACTGTCCTTCTTGTTCTCTCTACACTATTGTGTCATTTGAACTGTCTAAAATATGTAGATGTAAACAGTTTCATGAGAAATCCCTAATAGATTACTGATATTGGCACACCTTAATTACAAGCAAGGGCAATAACTCACAATGAATATAATATTCACTTGTGTGAAGGTTTTTTTTATCCCATAATAGTCTACTGCCGTGGTTCTATTTTTATTTATTTTCAACTTTTACATTGTGTAATAAAAACTGCCAGCTGGATATTTATTAAAAGCAACATTAAGTTGTATTTTGTTTGATTGTCTTACTTTTCATGTTGTTCTCACATCTCTGTCCTTATCCACTATCTTATGTGTTCCATGTTTATGCTGTCTCTTTACCTATGGTCATTTGTACATTTCCCTGTCTACAAAAAAATGCTCACACCTGGCAATACAACCAGCTAATGGTGTAGATAATCCATTTCCAGTGGGTACACTAGTCAGTCTGTAATATTCTAGAAATGGAGACTATTACAATGTGTGCGTAGTGATAGAGGCAAGTGTTAAGTGAATGTCCAGAACCGCCTCACAGTGTGAGATAATTCCCATTATTAGTCTATCTCTAGTCTCCCTTGCCTAACACGTGAGACAACTTCCATTATTATCCTTACTGGTTAACAATCACATGATATCCCCCAGATCCAGATTCATTACTACGATCTTCATTGGAAGAAGTGGAAGCTGCCACATAAACCTTGTCAGCTGTAAATCCGTTTAGCATATTTGCAAATTGCATAACGTCCTTATATCATTTCTTTGACAACAATTCTTTTTCAATGATCATCTATACATTTAGACATTTATATGGAGGTGAAGGCGTGCCTCACATCAGCAGTGCTGGAAGTGGTCAGCTACCTATAGCTGATAGACAATTGGAAATAGTTTTTGATAGAAGTACTTCACAAACCATAGACAAACAAAAGTTAAACGAAGAAATAGTGCAAATGCGTCAGGATCGATAAAGCAGAACCATCCAGCTAGAACTGAAGATTAATAGAGATAAGACCAACATTATGAGAATTAATACAGTTGACAATAACCAAATAAAACTAGGAAAAATACCTCTACTAGATGTACAATCTTACATATATCTGGGCAGTAATATAGATAAAGAGGGGTGAACAGAAAATGATACCAAAATAAGGATATCAAAAGCAAGAGGAGCTTTCATTGCACTGGGAAACACATGGAAATCCAAAGAGATTAGGTTAAATACAAAAATAAAAATTTTCAACTCAAATGTTAAGGCGGTCCTATTATATGGCTGTGAAACATGGAGAACAACAAAATTGACAATCACGAAGATACAGACTTTCATTAATGTGTGCTTATGCAGTTATTATGTTTCCGGTTGTTTCCAAAATGGAGGAATTATTTTTCTCCGGCTTGGTATAGAACCGTTGATCAGAGGTTCAACAAGCCGCTATCGTAAAAACGATGTTGTTAATGAAACGTAGACCTGATACAGAATGTGTAAATTAGCAGTAGATAGTAGTGATAGTTTTTTCGGCCCTAAAACAACAACAAAAATAGGATTCTGGAATGTGCGAACAATGGCCGCTCCGACGAAACATGCACAGGTCGCGAGCGAGATGGACAGATACGATCTAGATATTTTAGGATTAAGCGAAATGCGCTGGCCTGGAACAGGTAGGAGATCTATTGATAATAAAATAGTAGTTTTTTCTGGAAGGGAAGATGGAAAACACCGTGAAGGAGTAGGCATAATGATGACAGACAAAGCTGCAAGAAGTTTATTAGAATGGGAACCGGTAAACAGCCGTCTGATACGAACACGATACAAAACAAAACATGGAAGACTTTCAATTATTCAATGTTATGCGCCTACTAACGAAGCTGATGATGAAGTTAAGGATGATTTTTATAACCAACTGCAACAACTTATAAACAAAATACCAAAACACGATCTTTTAATTGTAATGGGAGACTTCAACGCCAAAGTAGGACAAGATAACGCAGGAGTGGAACATGTGATGGGGAGAGAAGGCTGTAATACAACAAGTCAGAATGGAGAAAGATTAATAGAATTATGTTTAATAGAAAATTTAGTTATAGGTGGGACATTATTTCCACATAAAAATATCCACAAAACAACATGGATATCTCCTGATGATAGAACATCAAATCAAATTGACCACCTATGTATTAAACAACAATTCAGATCATCATTAATAGATGTAAGAGCATACAGAGGTGCTGATGTTAATAGTGACCACAACCTGTGCATTGGGAAAATAAGATTAAAATTTAGAAACCAACAGAAGAGGTCAATTACACATAAAATTGATAGTCATAAACTGAAAGATGAAGCAATAAAGGAAAAGTTTAACATAGAGCTAAGTAATTGTTATTCAGCACTTGGTGAAATAGACTTAGATATCAATGAAATGTGGGACTCACAGAGCAAAATACTAATGACAGCAGCAGAAGCAAGTGCTGGACTGAAGAAAATGGAAAAACGAGCTTGGATCTCAGACACCACATGGAAATACATCAAAGAAAGAAGAGAAGCGAAGAGAGCCATGACTAATGTAAAGACAGATCTTGGAAAGGTTCTGGCAAAAGCAACATACAAAGAATTAGACAACAAAGTGAAAAGTTCGGCAAGAAGAGATACAAGAGCTTATATAGACAACTTGGCAGAGAAAGCAGAGACAGCTGCAATTACAGGAGACAGCAGAACTCTTTATACTGTACAAAAGATGCTGACAAACACCTATACATCCAGTGGAACACCAATTCTAGACAAATCTGGATTAATGCTAACAACAAGCGCAGACATAAAAGCCCGTTGGGCGGAACACTTCAAAGAAATTCTTAACCGTCCACTACCTCACAGTTTAATAGATTTTGAAGCTGAAACACCAGCAGCAGAATTAGATGTAAATTTAGATGACTTCACCTTGAGTGAAATAGAAACCACCTTAAAGCTAATGACCAATAACAAGGCTGCTGGAGAGGATAAGTTAACAGCTGAGATCCTCAAGGCAATTGATAGCCATAATTTAATACATCTCCAAAAAATGTTCAACATCATTTGGAAAACAGAGAAGACGCCTCATAAATGGAAAAAAGGAATCATTGTTAAGATCCCAAAAAAGGGCAATCTTAGAGATTGTAACAATTGGAGAGGCGTGACACTTTTGTCAGTTGCCTCAAAATTATTCTGTAAAATCATCCTAAATAGAATAAAGGATTCAATAGATACAGTAATGCGTGAAGAACAGGCTGGGTTTAGAAAAGGGAGAAGCTGTCTTGACCACATTTTCACTCTACGACTTATATTGGAGGAACACATTGAAAAGCAAAAACCTTTTGTACTTAACTTCATCGACTTCAAAAAAGCATTTGATAGTATTCATAGAGATTCTTTGTGGAAAATTCTGAAGCAATATGGCTTACCATCAAAAATCATAAATATTATCAAAGACATGTATGATGGTTACACATGTGCAGTTCGAACAGAGGAAGGACTGAGCGAATGTTTCCCAATAGAAACTGGGGTTAAACAAGGATGTATTTTATCGCCCTTGTTATTTGGAATTGTTATGGACTTCATAATGAAGAAATGCTGCACTGGTAATAAAGGCATCGAATGGATACAAGGAGACCATTTGGAGGACCTGGACTTTGCTGATGACATAGTTCTCATCAGCAATCAGATAAAAACGATGCAGGAAAACACAAATGAACTATCATCAATAGCCAGCAAAATTGGGCTTGAGGTCAATCATGAAAAGACTAAAGTCATGAAAAGTTTAATTCCAACAAGTGACAAAATATACATGGAAAACAAACCAGTAGAAGAGATCGATCACTTCATCTATCTTGGAAGTCACATTGATCGAGAAGGGGATACGAGCAAAGAAATTAGAATCAGACTGGCTAAAGCAGCAATGTCTTTCAGAAGCCTTGAAAAGTTGTGGAAATCAAAACTCATTAGCACAAACACAAAACTTAGGCTATTCAAATCAAATGTACTATCAACCCTTACGTATGCGTGTGAAAGCTGGAAAACAACAAGAGATATAGAAACAAAGTTGAACGCATTCGAAAATAAATGTCTAAGGAAAATACTTGGTATAGAATGGAACGAATTCAAAACAAACGAGGAAATTAGAGAAATCGCCAATCAACCACTAATATCTTCAGTAATAAAGAAAAGACGATGGTCATACGTTGGACATGTGATGAGAAGAGATAATAATCGAATAACAAAGCAAGCCCTCATATGGGAAACAACAGGTAAAAGAAAAAGAGGAAGACCCAGGGAGACACTGAGAAGAACATTGATGAGAGAGGCAAGAGCAGCAGGAATCGGCTCCCTCAATGAGATAGAACTGCTTGCACAGAACAGAGACAGATGGCGAGATTTGATAAAATATCTTTAAAAGAAAACTGCTAGAACAAAAATTCATATAGGAGAAGGTGTATCTTGGTCTACGCCCTATGGGCCGGTTACGGCTCGAAAGGTCAATAGATAGATAGATATGCAGAATAAAAGGATGGAAATGGCAGGACAAAATTACTAACATAGAATTATGGAAATGTGCCAGTCAAATACCAGTGGATAAAGAGATACAGCGAAGACGATGGCGCTGGATAGGAATCACACTGTGGAAGCCAACTGAGAGTATTACACAACAGGCCCTTTTTAGAATCCACAGGGGCAAAGACAAAGAGGAAGACCAAGGAATTCTTGGAGAAGACAGATAGAAGCAGAGATAAAGATGATGGGGAAGACATGGAATGATCTTAAAAGAATGGCAAAAAACAGAACGACTTGGAAAGTGTTTGTTGAAGACCTATGCTCCACTGGGAGCTAAAAAGGTAGAAGAAGAATAATTCTGCATGAATTCTTACAATAGCATCAAGCAAAATAAGCTCACTTTTATTACAATCGTCAAGCATACATTTTGTTTCTTGATTATAGCCCAACCTTTTGTCAATGTGATCTGAGGTGACGATGGTCCTTTTTGTTGGTGGAGACTTTCTCACTTCCAACGAGTCTCCTCTTCTCAGAAACCCAAAGCAAGTCTAATGGTATCAGATAATCAGAGAAACCTTGGCAAGCAATCAGATTAAAACATCTACAACATTAGAGGGAATACCTGGATCGCACCCTTCATACTTAAGCTTGACACGCTCCCAGACAATGTAAAGACTAATTAAGGGCTACCTGACGTCTTTATTTGTATCATCATTATCATGTACCATACCGGTTGGCGTAAGCATCCATGTCTTTCCACAATCTTCTATCTACCGCGCATTGTATCATGTTGTTGACTGTTTTCCATGCCATGACACCATGTTATCCAGTATTCTCTCACCTTGTTGTCCGCGATCTCTCTCTCTCTCCCTGTATTTTACTAGTTGTAACCAAGTAAGTAGTATACAATGTTCCAACTGGTCATTATTGTGGCGCTAAATTAACAAAGATATATAGAGCGGCGCGCCTTTCGCGCGAAATGTACACGAAAGACAAGGGGAGTTAACCATGACCGCGCGTGTCCGGATGTTGACCTCTAGTCTCGGTGACTCCGGAAGTGACCTACTTATGTCTGATGTGTGCTGACTTTGGAGCGCTTGGTGTACTTGAGCGATAGTGATAGGTTAGTAGATTATACAACATCAATGAAAAACGATCAATATAAAACAGAAGACAAAGATATATTTTATTCTTTATTATCTCAATAGGTGTATAACATACATTGATATTATATAACATTACAAACATATTTAGTACACCGAGTAAATATATAGTACAGGGATAACATTTATTTATAGCTATGTAGTTGGGTGTCTGCTTAACGTTGTACCATAAATGAAGCATAAGGGTGAAACAGTTAGAGATTACTGGTTAGTCTAAGCTGGTAGTGTAAATATGTTCCTCGGTGTTAGTGGTTCGCTATCTCTCTCTCTCTCTCTCTCTTCTCTCTTCTCTCTCTCTCTCTCTACTATTCCAGCCTAGATTTCCTTCCATTGAAACACTTACTCATTCTCTCCATTTATCCATATCATCGCGCCATCCTTCTCTCTCTCTCTCTATCTCTCGCTTTCTCCCCTATCCTCTCTTAGACTTCTAACCTATCACTCCACCCTCCGCCTCTCTCTTTAGCTCCCCCGCCCTCCCTCATATTTTTAGCGTCCCTCCTATTGTAACACTTGATTATTCTCACCATTAATACATAGCATCTCGCCTTCTTTCTCATAGGCTTCTCTCGCTCTCTCTCTCTCTCTCTCTCTCTCTCTCTCTCTCTCTCTCAGTTAGAGATTACTGGTTAGTCTTAGCTGGTAGTGTAAATATGTTCCTCGGTGTTAGTGGTTCGCTATCTCTCTCTCTCTCTCTCTCTCGCCCTCTTTCTCTCTCTCTCTCTCTACTATTCCAGCCTAGATTTCCCTCCATTGAAACACTTACTCATTCTCTCCATCTATCCCTAGCATCGCGCCTTCCTTCTCTCTCTCTCTCTCTCTCTCTCTCTCTCTCTCTCGCTTTCTCCCCTATCCTCTCTTAGACTTCTAACCTATCACTCCACCCTCCGCCTCTCCCTTTAGCTCCCCCGCCCTCCCTCATATTTTTAGCGTCCCTCCTATTGTAACACTTGATTATTCTCACCATTAATACATAGCATCTCGCCTTCTTTATCATACGCTTCTCTCTCTCGCTCTCTCTCTCTCTCTCTCTCTCTCTCTACCTCGCCTAGCGTTCCGCCTTCATTCGTATTTTTACCTTACCACCAGTGTAACACATTAATAACATTGAATATCAATTACAAAAAGACTTGAAATATCTACTTTTTAAAGAACCAATAAGATAAACATATGAAAAACGAAGGAATAATACACTCGACAAGGCGTAACATACGTACTTTATACACATCACCCATTAATACAACTGAAATTCCTTTAATGATAACCTATCACATCGTTATGAGCTAAGAGAAAAACAGAAAAAAATTCAACTTACACCGTAACATATTCCACTACAACACAGACCGCTAGACTGAACAGTACTACGAAAATAAACGTCCGTGAATCAAGCGCGCTTATAACACGAAGTCTCACATCCGACTAGTTTAATCTTGTAAATAAAAGTTAGGAGACAAGGGCAGAAACCTAGGAGGCAAGGGCAGAAACCTAGGAGGCAAGGGCAGAAACCTAGGAGGCAAGGACAGAAACCTAGGAGGCAAGGACAGAAACCTAGGAGGCAAGGACAGAAACCTAAGAGACAAGGGCAGAAACCAACGAGGGAAGGTCAGAAACCTAGGAGGCAAGGTCAGAAACCTAGGAGGCAAGGTCAGAAACCTAGGAGGCAAGGTCAGAAACCTAGGAGGCAAGGGCAGAAACCTAGAAGGCAAGGACAGAAACCTAGGAGGCATGGTCAGAAACCTAGGAAGGAGGGAAGGTCAGAAACCTAGGAGCAAGGGCAGAAACCTCCTAGAAACCTAAGAGGCAAGGGCAGAAACCTAAGAGACAAAGACAGAAAACTAGGAAGCAAAGGCTGAAAACAAGAAGGGAAGGTCAGAAACCTAGGAGGCAAGGGCAGAAACCTAAGAGGCAAGGGCAGAAACCTAGGAGGCAAGGACAGAAACCTAGGAGGCAAGGACAGAAACCTAGGAGGCAAGGGCAGAAACCTAAGAGGCAAGGACAGAAAACTAGGAAGCAAAGGCTGTTGGTCAAATCGAAAATATTTTACCCACAGAACACAAAAATATAGGCTCATACTCAAAAAATCGACCTCAACACCATAAAAAGGTACTCACATAGTCATACTAGTTAGACACATCGAACAGATAGTTACATCCAAAGTCCCAAAAAGAGTGGCCAAATCACTAACATTTTACCTCCAGAACACACAAAAAAAAATTTTAACTCATAAGCGAAAAAGTCGACCTCAAAACCCTAAAAATCTACTCACATAGTCATAATAGTTAGACACATCGAACAGATAGTTACAGCCAAAGCCCCCCCAAAAAGTTTGGTCAAATCGAAAATATTTTACCCACAGAACACAAAAATGTAGGCTCATACTAAAAAAATCGACCTCAACACCATAAAAAAGGTACTCACATAGTCATACTAGTTGGACACATCGAACAGATAGTTACATCCAAAGTCCCAAAAAGAGTGGCCAAAATAATAACATTTTACCTCCAGAACACAAATATGTAGGCTCATACTCAAAAAAAAGCGACCTCAAAACCATAAAAATCTACTCACATAGTCATACTAGTTAGACACATCGAACAGATAGTTACATCCAAAGTCCCAAAAAGAGTGGCCAAATCACTAACATTTTACCTCCAGAACACAAAATGTAGGCTCATACTCAAAAAAGCGACCTCAAAACCATAAAAATCTACTCCCATACTCATACTAGTTAGACACATCGAACAGATAGTTACATCCAAAGTCCCAAATAGTTAGGCCAAATCACTAACATTTTACCTCCAGAACACAAAAAATTTAGGCTCATATTAAAAAAGTCGACCTTAAAACTCTACAAATCTACTCTCATACTGATACTAATTAGACACAACGAGCAGATAGTTATATTCAAAGTAAAAAAGGTTTGGTCAAATCGCAAATATTTTACCCCCATAACACAAAAATTCAGGCTCATACTCAAAAAGTCGACCTCAAAACAATAAAAATCTACTCACATAGTCATACTAGTTAGACACAACGAGCATGAAGTTATATTCATGGTCCAAAATGTTAGACCAAAACACTAAGATTTTACCACCAGAACACACAAATTTAGGCTCATAATAAAAAAGTCGACCTAAAAACTCTAAAAAGCTACTCACATAGTCATACTAGTTAGACACAACGAGCAGATAGTTATATTCAAAGTAAAAAAAGTTTGACCAAATACCTTAATATTTTACTGCCAGAACACAAAAATGTAGACTCATAAGCAAAAAAAGTCGATCTCAAAACCCTACAAATCTACTCCCATACTCATACTAGTTAGACACATCGAACAGATAGTTACATCCAAAGTCCTAAATAGTTAGGCCAAATCGCAAACATTTTACCCCCAGAACACAAAAAATTTAGGCTCATATTCAAAAAGTCGATCCCAAAACCATAAAAATCTACTCACATACTCATACTAGTTAGACACATCGAACAGATAGTTACATCCAAAGTCCCAAATAGTTAGGTCAAATCACTAACATTTTACCTCCAGAACACAAAAATGTAGGCTCATGCTCAAAAAGTCGACCTCAAAACTCTAAAAAGCTACTCACATAGTCATAATAGTTAGACACAACGAGTAGAAAGTTATATTCAAGGTCCAAAAAAAAAAAAAAAACGTTATCTTAGACATCCCCATAGCAAAAAGGTACTTATAACTCACTTTCGAAATTGTTTCCCCTTACTATTTTTAGGGATACGCCCATAAAATCGGTAAAAATCGTAATTTTCACTCTAGGCATACCCCCAAACTTTATTTTAGACATCCCCATTGCAAAAATTTACATAAAAAACCACCTTTATGATTTTAACCCCTTAGCATTTTTTTTTAGGGTTACGCCCATGAAATCGGTAAAAATCGTACATTTTCACTCTAGGCATACCCCAAACTTTATTTTAGACATCCCCATTGCAAAAATTTACATTAAAAACCACTTTTAGGATTTTACCCCCTTATCATTTTTTGAGGGTTACGCCCATAGAATTGATAAAAATCGTACATTTAACACGTAGGCTTACCTAAAACTTTATTTTAGACATCCCCACACCAAAAATTTACTTAAAAAGCACTTTTGAAATTGTAACCCCCCTTACCATTTTTGAGGGTTACGCCCCTGAAATCGATAAAAATCGTTAATTTAGCACTTAGGCTTACCTAAAACTTTATTTTAGACATCCCCACACCAAAAATTTACTTAAAAATCACTTTTGAAATTGTTACCCCCCTTAAAATTTTTTAGGGTTACGCCCCTGAAAGCGATAAAAAAATTGAAATATAACCTCAAGGCATACCTCCCACATAATTTTTGACACCCCTACATATCAAATTCCAACAAAAAAACAACAAAAAGCTAGTAGTATAGGTGGCTGTGAACCCTAACATACTACTTCTCGTGCATGTTTTGGCACCGAAACAGTTTCGGTGCCAAATCTATTGTATTTCGGTGCATGTTATTCCACTTTTCTGTTGAGTTCACAGCCACCTACACTACTAGCTTTTTGTTGTTCTGGAGGTAAAATGTTAGTGATTTGACCTAACTATTTGGGACTTTGGATGTAACTATCTGTTCGATGTGTCTAACTAGTATGAGTATGTGAGTAGATTTTTATGGTTTTGGGATCGACTTTTTGAATATGAGCCTAAATTTTTTGTGTTCTGGGGGTAAAATGTTTGCGATTTGGCCTAACTATTTAGGACTTTGGATGTAACTATCTGTTCGATGTGTCTAACTAGTATGAGTATGGGAGTAGATTTGTAGGGTTTTGAGATCGACTTTTTTTGCTTATGAGTCTACATTTTTGTGTTCTGGCAGTAAAATATTAAGGTATTTGGTCAAACTTTTTTTACTTTGAATATAACTATCTGCTCGTTGTGTCTAACTAGTATGACTATGTGAGTAGCTTTTTAGAGTTTTTAGGTCGACTTTTTTATTATGAGCCTAAATTTGTGTGTTTTGGTGGTAAAATCTTAGTGTTTTGGTCTAACATTTTGGACCATGAATATAACTTCCTGCTCGTTGTGTCTAACTAGTATGACTATGTGAGTAGATTTTTATTGTTTTGAGGTCGACTTTTTGAGTATGAGCCTGAATTTTTGTGTTATGGGGTAAAATATTTGCGATTTGACCAAACCTTTTTTACTTTGAATATAACTATCTGCTCGTTGTGTCTAATTAGTATCAGTATGAGAGTAGATTTGTAGAGTTTTAAGGTCGACTTTTTTAATATGAGCCTAAATTTTTTGTGTTCTGGAGGTAAAATGTTAGTGATTTGGCCTAACTATTTGGGACTTTGGATGTAACTATCTGTTCGATGTGTCTAACTAGTATGAGTATGGGAGTAGATTTTTATGGTTTTGAGGTCGCTTTTTTGAGTATGAGCCTACATTTGTGTGTTCTGGAGGTAAAATGTTAGTGATTTGGCCACTCTTTTTGGGACTTTGGATGTAACTATCTGTTCGATGTGTCTAACTAGTATGACTATGTGAGTAGATTTTTATGGTTTTGAGGTCGCTTTTTTTTGAGTATGAGCCTACATATTTGTGTTCTGGAGGTAAAATGTTATTATTTTGGCCACTCTTTTTGGGACTTTGGATGTAACTATCTGTTCGATGTGTCCAACTAGTATGACTATGTGAGTACCTTTTTTATGGTGTTGAGGTCGATTTTTTTAGTATGAGCCTACATTTGTGTGTTCTGTGGGTAAAATATTTTCGATTTGACCAAACTTTTTGGGGGGGGGCTTTGGCTGTAACTATCTGTTCGATGTGTCTAACTATTATGACTATGTGAGTAGATTTTTAGGGTTTTGAGGTCGACTTTTTCGCTTATGAGTTAAAATTTTTTTTTGTGTGTTCTGGAGGTAAAATGTTAGTGATTTGGCCACTCTTTTTGGGACTTTGGATGTAACTATCTGTTCGATGTGTCTAACTAGTATGACTATGTGAGTACCTTTTTATGGTGTTGAGGTCGATTTTTTGAGTATGAGCCTATATTTTTGTTTTCTGTGGGTAAAATATTTTCGATTTGACCAACAGCCTTTGCTTCCTAGTTTTCTGTCCTTGCCTCTTAGGTTTCTGCCCTTGCCTCCTAGGTTTCTGTCCTTGCCTCCTAGGTTTCTGTCCTTGCCTCCTAGGTTTCTGCCCTTGCCTCTTAGGTTTCTGCCCTTGCCTCCTAGGTTTCTGACCTTCCCTTCTTGTTTTCAGCCTTTGCTTCCTAGTTTTCTGTCTTTGTCTCTTAGGTTTCTGCCCTTGCCTTTTAGGTTTCTAGGAGGTTTCTGCCCTTGCTCCTAGGTTTCTGACCTTCCCTCCTTCCTAGGTTTCTGACCATGCCTCCTAGGTTTCTGTCCTTGCCTTCTAGGTTTCTGCCCTTGCCTCCTAGGTTTCTGACCTTGCCTTCTAGGTTTCTGACCTTGCCTCCTAGGTTTCTGACCTTGCCTCCTAGGTTTCTGACCTTCCCTCGTTGGTTTCTGCCCTTGTCTCTTAGGTTTCTGTCCTTGCCTCCTAGGTTTCTGTCCTTGCCTCCTAGGTTTCTGTCCTTGCCTCCTAGGTTTCTGCCCTTGCCTCCTAGGTTTCTGCCCTTGCCTCCTAGGTTTCTGCCCTTGTCTCCTAACTTTTATTTACAAGATTAAACTAGTCGGATGTGAGACTTCGTGTTATAAGCGCGCTTGATTCACGGACGTTTATTTTCGTAGTACTGTTCAGTCTAGCGGTCTGTGTTGTAGTGGAATATGTTACGGTGTAAGTTGAATTTTTTTCTGTTTTTCTCTTAGCTCATAACGATGTGATAGGTTATCATTAAAGGAATTTCAGTTGTATTAATGGGTGATGTGTATAAAGTACGTATGTTACGCCTTGTCGAGTGTATTATTCCTTCGTTTTTCATATGTTTATCTTATTGGTTCTTTAAAAAGTAGATATTTCAAGTCTTTTTGTAATTGATATTCAATGTTATTAATGTGTTACACTGGTGGTAAGGTAAAAATACGAATGAAGGCGGAACGCTAGGCGAGGTAGAGAGAGAGAGAGAGAGAGAGAGAGAGAGCGAGAGAGAGAAGCGTATGATAAAGAAGGCGAGATGCTATGTATTAATGGTGAGAATAATCAAGTGTTACAATAGGAGGGACGCTAAAAATATGAGGGAGGGCGGGGGAGCTAAAGGGAGAGGCGGAGGGTGGAGTGATAGGTTAGGAGTCTAAGAGAGGATAGGGGAGAAAAGAGAGAGAGAGAGAGAGAGAGAGAGAGAGAGAGAAGGAAGGCGCGATGCTAGGGATAGATGGAGAGAATGAGTAAGTGTTTCAATGGAGGGAAATCTAGGCTGGAATAGTAGAGAGAGAGAGAGAGAGAGAGAGAAAGAGGGCGAGAGAGAGAGAGAGAGATAGCGAACCACTAACACCGAGGAACATATTTACACTACCAGCTAAGACTAACCAGTAATCTCTAACTGAGAGAGAGAGAGAGAGAGAGAGAGAGAGAGAGAGCGAGAGAAGCCTATGAGAAAGAAGGCGAGATGCTATGTATTAATGGTGAGAATAATCAAGTGTTACAATAGGAGGGACGCTAAAAATATGAGGGAGGGCGGGGGAGCTAAAGAGAGAGGCGGAGGGTGGAGTGATAGGTTAGAAGTCTAAGAGAGGATAGGGGAGAAAGCGAGAGATAGAGAGAGAGAGAGAAGGATGGCGCGATGATATGGATAAATGGAGAGAATGAGTAAGTGTTTCAATGGAAGGAAATCTAGGCTGGAATAGTAGAGAGAGAGAGAGAGAAAGAGAGAAAGAGAGAGAGAGAGAGAGAGAGAGAGAGAGAGAGAGAGATAGCGAACCACTAACACCGAGGAACATATTTACACTACCAGCTTAGACTAACCAGTAATCTCTAACTGTTTCACCCTTATGCTTCATTTATGGTACAACGTTAAGCAGACACCCAACTACATAGCTATAAATAAATGTTATCCCTGTACTATATATTTACTCGGTGTACTAAATATGTTTGTAATGTTATATAATATCAATGTATGTTATACACCTATTGAGATAATAAAGAATAAAATATATCTTTGTCTTCTGTTTTATATTGATCGTTTTTCATTGATGTTGTATAATCTACTAACCTATCACTATCGCTCAAGTACACCAAGCGCTCCAAAGTCAGCACACATCAGACATAAGTAGGTCACTTCCGGAGTCACCGAGACTAGAGGTCAACATCCGGACACGCGCGGTCATGGTTAACTCCCCTTGTCTTTCGTGTACATTTCGCGCGAAAGGCGCGCCGCGCGCCGCTCTATATATCTTTGTTAATTTAGCGCCACAATAATGACCAGTTGGAACATTGTATACTACTCAAGTATTCCAACTTTCCTCTTCTCATGATGTGCTCGAAAAAATGTTGATTGTTTTTTTTTGATGTTTTTAAGAGCTTCTTTTTGTGTTTGCGTCTTTGAGAATTTCCTCATTGGTCTTTTTATCTGTCCAGGGAACTTTCAACATTCTTCTGAAAAATCCCATCTGGTTAGTAGGGTAGAGTTCTGTCCTACCAAAGGATGAATAAGACGTCTCCTATCCTCCGCTAGTCTTCGGGACTCCCTTGGGCAAGGTGGAGCTCATGTTTAACCCCCACCTCTATCAGGGTTACGTGAAGCCATTGGAGCAGGTGGTAGATGGTGTTGTGGGAGCAGCTGACAAGTAGTGCCGGTTATGGTCCCGACTCCGTGATGGCAGGCAGAGGATTTCATTTATAGAGACAATGGCTGTGATCTGTGACTAGTATAGTCACAGCCATGAAGGAAAGGAATGACAAACTACCTTCTTATATTGCTAAGTGTATGTCAAAACACAATTTAATATCTACAGCTAACGACGCTAATGGGGACTCCACAGTCACCTCGTCCGGTAGGGAGCGTCATGTGCTACAGGTGACACCCGATCGTCAATAAGCTTCTGTTGGCAAGATAAAAAAAATAAAGAAACACAAGTAATAGGAAATTGGAACATTATGTGTATCACCAGCTGATATCTCTAGGCAAGATAAAAAAAAATAAAGAAACACTAGCAATAGGAAATTGGAACACTATGTGTATCACCAGTTGATATCTCTAAGCAAGATAAAAAAAAGAAAGAAACACTAGCAATAGGAAATTGGAACATTATGTGTATCACCAACTGATATCTCTAGGCAAGAAAAAAAAGAGAAAGAAACACTAGCAATAGGAAATTGGAACATTATTTGTGTCACCAACTGATATCAACGAGCAGATACAGCCCGTCATGTCTTGTTGCTTTACGAATTACGCAACACGCACTGGTCAGTGTGGACAAACAAGAGGGTTGATGTGGTCGGATAAAATAAAAAAGCAAAATTGGCAACCTTGGTTTGCTCAACAACGATCTCTATTCACTTATATATTTATTATTTTAAATTTTCAATACATATTTGTACGCGTGTTTGTTCTAGTTGAAGGCCTAATGTGCCGAACTGTTCTGGTATGTGTTGTCCACTTGTCACGTGAAGCTCTAACCATTCCGCTTTTTTTTTTCTATATTTTAAACATTTCTTCTCTATTCACTAACCTCATGACGGAAGTGACCTAAAAGAGTTTCACAACTGGGGAGAACCTATTGGCAAAGCAAGGAAACAAGACTAGAATACTGGAAGCACTTTAAAGAGTCATCAGCAGAAAATGAAAGAACAGCCGCCAGAATATTTTTCAAGGTAATCAGTTAATACGAAAAAAAAGAGAAATGATAACTTCAACCCCCCCCCCCCCCCCAAAAAAAAAAAAAAAAATTTAAAGTCAATGATACAGAGGAAAGATTAGATACATCTGAAATATTAGAAAAATGTCATCAGAAAGGAACATTACATGACGCCAAAGCTAAATAGTGCAAGAACCAGAAATATTTATCGTAATACAAATGATTATTAGGCTGTCGTTCAAAGATAAAGCACCAGGATCTGATGGGCTACCACCAGAAATAAGCAGCAGGACAAAGGTATATCAAATGGCTACATACTCGTACATGTGATATTTAATGTAGAATGGACCCAATACAATATATTCCTTGATTGGCAGCTTGCAATAATAATTTGAAAACGTAAAGGGGGCAAAAGAGAGTGCACACAATATCGAGGCATGTCACTTCTGAATTATGTAGAAAAATTGTGTGTTATGTAAGGTTCATCATCGCTCACTCCAGATAAAGGCGATCCTCTCTCCTCAGAATGTTCATCTGCAAGCATCGTTTAATTTTGCCAGTTCAGGATAGGTTAATGGCTGCTCTCCTACGTTCAGAAAATCGTTTCGTTCTGATAAAGCCAGTCTTCACCCTCGCATTCAGCTTTACTGCAGCTTCGCATTTGTATGCATTCATTTGCATTTCTTTACCTTAACCCCAGTCTTCACCCCTAGTTCATGCAGTCTAGGTGACGTTTAGTAAACGCCAAAAGAAACATTTGTTTAGGTCAGAGCTAACATCATCAATGCCCTCCGAGATGTGTGAAGAGCACAAGACGTCGACGACCACAAATCCACGTCACTCCTTCGGATGAAAGTGATGGGAGTTAAGATGGTGCTGCCAGAAATGAGAAACTTAGTGGGCATGTAAGAAGACTTATCAATCAACACAGATCTGGAGTCGTCAGTCGCTGGACACTGTGGGACATGCTGAGGAGGGGATCTGAACACCTATGGACATGTTCGGAGTGCAATGATGATGACCCGCAAATAATTCAATAGCTCAATAACTCTGTCTAGGAGTGATCATTTGGGCTATTTGTACCACTGCAGTGCGGATGGTTAGAAATAAGAATTAACTCTACATAAACGATGAGAACTAATTGCGAAGTGATGGAGACCTATAACTTGTGTCGCCTAATATGTTCCAAATGTTTGAAATAAATCACAACAGATGTTTCGTTATTAAAATGGGAAAATTACACGAAAACAACAGGAATATTAATAACTGGTCAAAGATCTTGGTGTGTGCTATAATAAACTATTCCCACGGTGCGAACCCTGCTAGATCGATGAGTGCCCCATTTCTAATTTTGTCTAGAATGTTCTCAATTAATCCTATCATCGTGTCCCATGCCTGCGGTTGTACTGACTATTTGCTGCAAAGCGTTCTGCTTTTGTAGTTGTATATCAACATTGATGTTGATCTCCTATCAAGCAATCTCTTAGTCTCTACATTTGTTATTCTATATCAACATTGATGTTGATCTCCTATCATGCAATCTCTTAGTCTCTACATTGGCACTTGTATACCAACATTGATCTCCTTTCGTGCCATTTCTTAGTCTCTACATTTATAAATCAACTCTTGTTGATTATCTGTCATGCCATTTCTTTAAAAAAAAAAAAAAAAAAAAAAAAAAAAAAAAAAAAAAAAAAAAAAAGCAAAGAGCCCCGTCACACCAAGTGGCGTATAGGGAATATGGTGTTAGTGACCATAATTTTTATAGACCTTCGGCACATGATTTTTGAGGTAATGTTGTCGGTATTACGCACATGCCGCTTTACTTTCCCAGAAAAAATCCGGTTCCCATTTAAGGTCGGGTGAATCTGGAAGTCGTCAATTAGAATCGAACTCGACCTCTTGTCCTTTGTGGTCCAGTTAACTAACCACTGACTTCAGGTCAATATGGTGGAATGGCGGCAGGAACCATTCAGACTCAGCCAGAAATGTTTTCATTGTTGCAGTTTCCTCATATTCCAAATCGGGCTTTCTGCCAGAGCTACAGAGTTTAATGCTCTGTGCACACCGTGAGCTGTGTTTTTCATCCAGATTGTGTTTCCATATTCCGATTGCTTACAATGAATGATGGTATCATATGACGAAGGACAGTTCAGCTGCGTTTACTTTCTGTACCGCTTGGCCTTATGTCTTTTAGCGTGTGGTGTAGGCGATATGTTGGGTACTGCATCTGCCTTCCTTTGTTTGGATCCTTCAATGAGATGAGTTTTAATTCTGATGATGGGGTGTCCGGTTAGCGCAATCGATAGGCGGTTGGCTTACCACGGCAACAGCCGGGGTTCGTACCCTGGCGAGGACACCTGGGTTTTACTAATTCCCTAAAAAATTAGTACCTCTGAAGTCGGAGTAAATCTGCCTGCATGGCGAGGGGGCATCCTGTAATGGGATAAGACAGACTTTACACGCAAAATTCAGTCCCACAAAATTGAGTGGGTGGGACTTCGTCAGAGTCCAAAAGCTGACGAAAGCGAACGAACGAATTCTGATGATTTCACTGGCACGGGTGGTTGAACAATTAATTCGTTTGAAGTGATACCGGGGCCTTCGGCTATCCATACATAACCATGAATGGTGAGCTCTCGTTCATTCCATTGACAACATTGGGTTGTGCTGTATCTTTTATTGAACTTTGGAAAGCATCCTTGTTTTTTTATTCTTCTTTCTTTACTTCCTTTTGTACCCGTTCTGTTGTCGAGGGAGATACACAGTTCTGGTTATCGCCCTTTTGGCGGCTTCACACATTTGTCAATTGATGCAGTTGTAACGTGGCTTTGATGTTTTCTGTCCCCCTCTTTGCCTGAGCTATTCTACAATTTCTGCATCAGCTATTCTACCTCTTTTGCCTCAGCTGTTTTAGATCTATTGGCTGAGCTAATCGACACAAATTGCCTGAGCTGTTCTATACTTGAGCTCTGGTGTACCCACCTCCCCATATTTTTTAGAACACTTGCCATCTCATCTGACTGCCTGGTCAGCCCACCTACCAGTTTTAGTTCATTCAATGTCTGGCCAAGCTTTGCATCTAAGGCAAGTGACTTTTTTCTTTCTTGTGAGTCTTGCATATTATCGCCATGTAATGAATTTTCTGTGTTTATCCTTATATATATATATATATATATATATATATATATATATATATATATATATATATATATATATATAATTTAAGGAAAACAGTAACCAACATCTCTAAAACATGTTGTGGAACGAAGCTAAGAACAAGAGAAGGTAAAAAGAGCACCCCGTGGTGGAATGAAACAATCAGAGAAGCAATTAAAGAAAAGAAGAAAATGTTAAAAAATTGGAGGGAGAACAGGAACCCAAAAAAATATGAAAAATATGCCTTAGTTCGAAAAAGAGTTAAAATGTTGATCAAAGAAGCTAATCAAAAGAATTGGACAGAATTCGGACAAAACATGAGCAGGGACTTCAAGACAGCCACAAGAGATTTCTACAAAGCAGTAAAAGCCACAAGAGCGAGAAAAGAAAACCATGATCCTACTGAGCTGATAAATGACAAAGATGGACAGCCAATATCAAATAACCAATGTATGCAACAGAGATGGAAAGAATATTTTGAAGACCTGTTAAACATACCAACTACCAATAAAACAACAAAAACCACGCTAGAACTCACAAATACTGAACCCAACATCATGAAAGAGGAAATCGAAGATATAATCAAATATGCACCAAGAAACAAAGCACCGGGGATAGATAACATAGCAATAGAAATAATAGCAGCAGCGGGAGAAACAGAAATGCAGTGGCTGCACAGAATATTTAATGCAGCATGGCACCAACAACAAACCCCAGAAGACTGGCAACAGGCAATCATCATACCAATATGGAAAAAGAAAGTTAGCAAAAGAGACTGCAATCAATATAGAGGTATATCTCTTCTCAGCCATGTAGGAAAGCTATACGCCAAAATCTTGGAAAAAAGGCCGAGAACAATAATAGAACTACAGTTAAGCGATTCTCAAATGGGGTTCCGAAAAACAGAGGATGTACCGACGCACTATTCACACTAAAACAGCTTGCAGAAAAAAACGGCAGAACACAATCAAAACTTATACATAGTCTTCATTGACCAGAAAAAAGCATTCGACAGAGTAAACAGAGAACAACTGTGGGAGATACTAACAACATACTGAGTAAGCCAACATCTAATTAACCTTATTAAAAGTCTCTACGTCAACAGCAGCTGCAGGGTCAGAACAGCAGAAGGCTACACAGACCACTTCGAAGTTAGATCAGGTGTAAGACAGGGGTGCGTACTACCCCCCCCCCCCCCCCCACTGTTTATTACATACATGGACCATATATGCAAGCTAGCCAACCCATCAGAGACAGAGGAGATCAACGAGCTTTTATTTGCAGACGATCAGGCACTAATACATGAAACAATAGAAGACCTACAAGAACACTTAAACAAACTCAACATCTCAGGCACAAAGTACAACATGAAAATCAACATCAACAAAACAGAAGTCATGAGTGTCGCTAAAAATAAACAGAACATCAACATAACTATAGAAGGCAGACAACTAAAACAAGTAGAGGAATTCAGATACCAAGGAAGCCTAATGACAAACGATAATTCCCAAACAGCAGAGATAGAATCAAGATGCAATAAAGCTTGTCAAGTCATCGGACAGTTATCACCACTATTGTCCAACAAGGAAATAACTCTGGAGGCAAAACGAGCACTATACAATGCAATCTTCATCCCAACGTTGTGCTACCAATGCCAGACCTGGACCCTAGATGCAAGAACAATAAGTAAAAAACCTCTACAGAGATGAAATGTGTTAGACGAATGACAGGAAACAGTCTGAGAGATAAGATCAGAAATGAAGAACTGAGAAAAAAAGCTAGGAATAGCCCCCGCCATAGAATATATAAAGAAACAACAGATACAATGGTTTGGCCACGTGACAAGGCAGAAAGAACAAAACACAACACAACGAGCCTTCAACAAACGTTGTGAGTACACCAGACCCAAGGGTCGACCACGAAAAAGATGGGTCGATGGAATATTAGAAGCACTAGGAAACATAACAGTAGCAGAGGCGAACAGAAGAGCAAAAGACCGCAATTTATATCTCCCCTCGACGCTGAAAGGCAGATGAGGAAGGAAAGAAGAAGAAGAAGATATATATATATTTATATATATATATTATATATATATATATATATATATATATAATATAGTATACTCGTATATAGCTCTGGAGTCTTCCTGACTTTGCGTGACAAGTGCAGCGTCGTCAGCAAATAACAGGTCTCTAATAGAGATATGTCTGACCTTAGACCTTGCCTTTAGTCTTGAGATGTTGAACAATCGGCCATCGGATCTAGTATGCAGATAGACACCTTCATTTGCATGTGAGAATGCACGTTTTAACAGAACAGCGAAAAAGATTCCAAATAGAGTTGGAGCAAGAACGCATCCTTGCTTGACACCGCTGCGTATGCCGAAGGGTTGTGATGTGCTGCCGTCATATTGGATGGTGTCCTTCATGTCCTCATGAAACGATTTGACTAGCGATAGTAGAGTATGTGGGCAGCCTTTTTTGGAAAGTATTTTTGAAAAGACCTTCTCTGCTGACAAGATCAAATGCCTTTGTAAGGTCGATAAAGGCGATGAAGAGAGACTTTTTCTGCTCTCTAGATTTTTCTTGAAGTAGACGTAAGGAGAAAATCATGTCTGCAGTTGATCTTCCGGATCTGAAGCCGCATTGCGATTCAGGATATACGCGTTCTGCGAGTTTTTGTAGCCTTTCTAAGATGACTCTGGCGAAGGTCTTGCCGGCTATGTTGAGTAAGGTGATGCCTCTGTAGTTGTTGCAGCCGCTTCTATCTCCTTTATTTTGTAGAGAGTTATATATATATATATATATATATATATAATGTATTTTTCTTGTTCCAGCTGAAGGCCTAGTTGGCCAAATCGTCGTTCGACTTTTGTTTTGTTTTTCACCTGCGTAAAACTGTTACCATACCGCGTTAAAAAGATATTAAATTGTCGTAAGTATGGTTGGCTTGATTTGGGGCTTATTAAGCACCGTTTTACTTTTTTCTAGTTTTTTTTTTTGTCGTTTGGTCTGAAATCAAAATTTCACCTGGCAACCCTGAATCAAACAAAAGACCGGCTGGAATGTATATTTATGTATATTTTTAGGGCTACACAGGAAGTCAATCCTTTTCTTATTTAGCGGATAGAGGAACGTATGTTCATGATTGTTGTTAATAACTGTTAAAGTTTACACACACACCTTTTCTGTTCTCTGATCCAACTTGTTTGGAATCAAAGCTTTCGTGTTGTTTATCGTTTATCATAGTAGTTATCTATTATCTATCTATTGACCTTTCGAGCCGTAGCCCGCCCATACTATGAAATATTATATATATAACTAACAATTATTTATATCATCATTATATAATGGTGAATTCGATAATAAATGATTATTTATATAATTCATTTATTTAATTATTAAATTATATATATATAATAGATAAGTGGCAGGACTTTGATAAATTGAATCTGGTAACTTTCGGGAGCTATGAAAAGCCAAATTCAATTTTTTTATACATCACCGCCATTTTCGGAAATTGGTTAAAGGTACACGCACTTTAACGCATTTTCCCGGAGATGTCACATGACCTGTATTCAGGGTTGCCAATTTGGCTTTTTTTAGGCCAAATTCCACAAATCTGGCTTTTTGGTTTTTGTTTGGCCTAAAGAAATTCTTTGGCTTTTTTGGGTTTTTTGGCTTATTCCTGGCTTTTTTTTCTAAACCAGTAGTAAAAAAAAAGTATAAACCACAATTTCAGTAAAAGTTCTTTAAAAATATAATTATTTTGCTCCAAAAATGCATCAAATCATCTGACTTTAATAAGAATTTGGCGCACTTTTGCAAATTACTTTCACTTTCAGAATCCATAGGTCTTAATTCTTAATGTTTCATTCTAGGAATATTCTTCAAAATAGTTCATTTTCAAAATTGAAACAAAACGAACGTGTCGTGAGTCGTGAGTCGTCGTACAGGAGTGTGCCTAGGACGTGCGCTTAACAAGTCGACTAATTATTTACATTAGTCTACGCTGTGTTTGATAAAGATATTACTTGTGTTACTCATGGCTTCTTCATCAAAGAAATGGAAAGCATCTTATGATAGCAATCGTAAGTACAATAGTATTTGGGAAGAAACATACCCATGGCTCATGAAAGCTTCTGATGGATCAGAGGCAGCATATTGTAAACTCTGCCGGTGTACGATTGTACCAAAAAGAGGAAACATCTCAAATCATGAGAAATCATCTAAGCACATGATGAGAGTTCCATCAAATAGTCAGACACAACTTAGTGTCACTCAAAGTCCTAGACAAAATAACGATAAAGTTAAAACAGCAGAGCTCCAAATTGCTGTAAGCATGACCTGCCACTGTGCAATTCGCACAATTGACCATCTGAGTGAAATTATGACAGCACATGGCCAGGGCAGTACATTAGGAAACATCAAATTGCACAGAACTAAATGTTCATGCTTAATAAAAAATATAATATCGCCAGCACTAAAAACGGATCTCATCCATGACTTTCAGGACAAGAAATACGCCATCATTTTAGATGAATCTACAGATGTCTCCACACAAAAATACTTGTGTATCTTAATTCGGTTTTTCAGTGAAAGAAAACAGGAAATTCTAACAGGGTATCTTGGGCTAATTCCCGTGCAAGAAGCAACAGGAGAAAACATATTTAATTTGATTGATGGTGAAATAAAAAAATGTGGCCAAAGTCTCACAAATTGCATTGGATTTGCATCAGATGGAGCGTCAAACATGGTTGGCTGTAACAACTCAGTGTGGTCTAGATTAAGAAATGTATCTCCTTCATGTGTACAGCTGAAATGTATTTGTCATTCTTTGGCACTTTGCATTTATTATGCAGTAGCTAAGCTACCGTCAAATATAGGATTTTTACTATCAGAAATACCGCAATGGTTTTCCCACAGTAGCCTAAGACGAGAAGCCTACAAAGAATTATTTACAGTGATGAATACACCTACAGAATATGAGTCAACCAGAACTGCTCCACTGCCTTTTGAGAAACCATCAGCTACTCGATGGCTTGTGCGAGGAAAAGTTATGTTTAATATTCTGATGAATTGGGAAGAGCTAAAGGCTTATTTCATGAGTACTGAATTAGCCCAGTCAAAGTTTGACACAAAATACAAAGCACGATTGTTAAAGGACATGATGTTAGATTATAACAATTACTTGTTCTTTGTTTTCGCAACACCCGTTGTGCAGGAATTTGAAAGACTCAATGGCCTTTTTCAACAAACTAAAGCTGATCCTCATGAACTGTGTCAAGAATTATTTTTACAAAAGGCAAGTCTTCAGAACAGATTGTATGATACAAATGGACAAAGAAAGGATATAAATCAAGTTGATTTTGGTATCAAATTTTTAACAGAATGTAATACGTTCCTACAAAAGAACAACAACACTGACGCTCATCACGAAATTAAAAATGTCAAAGAAAGATGTATGTGTATGCTAGAGGAAGCTCTCAATCAAATAACATGTAGACTTCCTTCGGCGAGTAATATATTTCAAAATCTATCAAAGCTGAGTCCACGGATTATTTTAAATCAAGCTTCGAGAGCAACGTTTTCAGACTTACCCTTCTTACACCTAGCAGGAAGTAACATCAGCACTATTGAAGAACAATACAGAAAAATTATATTGATTGATTGGAAAGAAGATACCATGTTTAAGAAAGATGGACTTCCTACTGACAGTGAACAGTTTTGGATTGGCATACATCAGCATCAGTCATTCAAAGAGTTAGCCAACTTTGCCCTAACTTGTCTGATCACCCCATGCAGCAATGCCATAGTTGAAAGAATTTTCTCCATTGTAACGTCAGTGAAGACAAAAGCAAGGAATAAGATGCAACTGCATTTGCTTGACTCTATTGTCAGGATTAGAGCAGAACTGTTGCTTTCAAACAAATGTTGTAAAGACTTCATCCCATCAGCAAAAATGCTCAAAGAATTTACATCAGAGAATTTGTATGCTGTAGAATCAGGTAGCTCTGATGCGGATGACGTTAATAATCTTGATCTGGAGAGTTTCATGTGATGTGAGTATAGCAGAAATGTTTGGCCTTTTTTTTGGGCTTTTTAATTGACTATTTGGCCTAATTTGGCTTTTTTTCAACACTTTTTGGCCTAAAATCCAAAAATATATCTGGCAACCCTGCCTGTATTCATCATCGACGAGTGCCTTCTCCGCAACGATGGTTGGCTACCATGGATGGCCATTCTACTCTGTTTCTTGCTTTGATGATGCCGGCTGTCATAGATTGACTTGTCCATCTTTTGATGTTACTCGTCCATGTTAGTCTTGGTCTGCCTCTGCCTCTTTTACCTTGTATTTTCCCCTCTAATATTACTTTTATTAGACTGTCATGTCTTTTAACATGACCAAAAAATTTCATTTATATATTTGTCTTGTTCTAATTGTGTTGAGTAGTTCTTTTTTCACCCTTAGGCTTAGTCCTCCTAAAACTTCCTCGTTTGTTTTCTTTTCTTTCCATCCAATTCTACCTATTCCTCTGTAAATCCACATTTCAAAGGCTTCAATTTTCTGTTCTGTTTTCTGGTCTAATGTCCATGTTTCTGCACCATACAGGAATATTGAGAAGATGTCACATTTTGCTATACCTAGTTTTAGTTTTAGCCCTGTTGTTATTTGTTTTGATGTTAGTATATTTTCCATGGCATTAACATTACTTTTTGCCATACCTATTCTTTTGTTTATTTCAGTTTTGCATTTTCCATCACTGGTTATAGTATGTCCAAGGTAGTTGTAACTCTGGACTGTCTCCAGATGTATTCCCTCAACTGTGATATTTAATTGTAGGTCTTGAGAATATTCTTTCTTTATGATCATAGTTTTAGTCTTTTTTATATTCATTTCTAGTCCATATTTCTTGTTTGTCATGTTTATCACATTAAGTAATTGTTGTAGACACTGTCCGTTTCTGGTTGTTTCCAAAATGGAGGAATTATTTTTCTCCGGCTTGGTATTGAACCGTTGATCAGAGGTTTAACAAGCCGCTATCGTAAAAACGATGTTGTTAATGAAACGTAGACCTGATACAGAATGTGTAAATTAGCAGTAGATAGTAGTGATAGTTTTTTCGGCCCCAAAACAACAACAAAAATAGGATTCTGGAATGTGCGAACAATGGCCGCTCCGACGAAACATGCACAGGTCGCGAGCGAGATGGACAGATACGACGATCTAGATATTTTAGGATTAAGCGAAATGCGCTGGCTTGGAACAGGTAGGAGATCTATTGATAATAAAATAGTAGTTTTTTCTGGAAGGGAAGATGGAAAACACCGTGAAGGAGTAGGCATAATGATGACAGACAAAGCTGCAAGAAGTTTATTAGAATGGGAACCGGTAAACAGCCGTCTGATACGAACACGATACAAAACAAAACATGGAAGACTTTCAATTATTCAATGTTATGCGCCTACTAACGAAGCTGATGATGAAGTTAAGGACGATTTTTATAACCAACTGCAACAACTTATAAACAAAATACCAAAACACGATCTTTTAATTGTAATGGGAGACTTCAACGCCAAAGTAGGACAAGATAACGCAGGAGTGGAACATGTGATGGGGAGAGAAGGCTGTAATACAACAAGTCAGAATGGAGAAAGATTAATAGAATTATGTTTAATAGAAAATTTAGTTATAGGTGGGACATTATTTCCACACAAAAATATTCACAAAACAACATGGATATCTCCTGATGATAGAACCTCAAATCAAATTGACCACCTATGTATTAAACAACAATTCAGATTATCATTAATAGATGTAAGAGCATACAGAGGTGCTGATGTTAATAGTGACCACAACTTGTGCATTGGGAAAATAAGATTAAAATTTAGAAACCAACAGAAGAGGTCAATTACACATAAAATTGATAGTCATAAACTGAAAGATGAAGCCATAAAGGAAAAGTTTAACATAGAGCTAAGTAATTGTTATTCAGCACTCGGTGAAATAGACTTAGATATCAATGAAATGTGGGACTCACAGAGCAAAATACTAATGACAGCAGCAGAAGCAAGTGCCGGACTGAAGAAAATGGAAAAACGAACTTGGATCTCAGACACCACATGGAAATACATCAAAGAAAGAAGAGAAGCAAAGAGAGCCGTGACTAATGTAAAGACAGATCTTGGAAAGGTTCTGGCAAAAGCAACATACAAAGAATTAGACAACAAAGTGAAAAGTTCGGCAAGAAGAGATACAAGAGCTTATATAGACAACTTGGCAGAGAAAGCAGAGACAGCTGCAATTACAGGAGACAGCAGAACTCTCTATACTGTACAAAAGATGCTGACAAACACCTATACATCCAGTGGAACACCAATTCTAGACAAATCTGGATTAATGCTAACAACAAGCGCAGACATAAAAGCCCGTTGGACGGAACACTTCAAAGAAATTCTTAACCGTCCACTACCTCACAGTTTAATAGATTTTGAAGCTGAAACACCAGCAGCAGAATTAGATGTAAATTTAGATGACTTCACCTTGAGCGAAATAGAAACCACCTTAAAGCTAATGACCAATAACAAGGCTGCTGGAGAGGATAAGTTAACAGCTGAGATCCTCAAGGCAATTGATAGCCATAATTTAATACATCTCCAAAAAATGTTCAACATCATTTGGAAAACAGAGAAGACGCCTCATAAATGGAAAAAGGAATCATTGTTAAGATCCCAAAAAAGGGCAATCTTAGAGATTGTAACAACTGGAGAGGCGTGACACTTTTGTCAGTTGCCTCAAAGTTATTCTGTAAAATCATCCTAAATAGAATAAAGGATTCAATAGATACAGTAATGCGTGAAGAACAGGCTGGGTTTAGAAAAGGGAGAAGCTGTCTTGACCACATTTTCACTCTACGACTTATATTGGAGGAACACATTGAAAAGCAAAAACCTTTTGTACTTAACTTCATCGACTTCAAAAAAGCATTTGATAGTATTCATAGAGATTCTTTGTGGAAAATTCTGAAGCAATATGGTTTACCATAAAAAATCATAAATATTATCAAAGACATGTATGATGGTTACACATGTGCAGTTCGAACAGAGGAAGGACTGAGCGAATGTTTCCCAATAGAAACTGGGGTTAAACAAGGATGTATTTTATCGCCCTTGTTATTTGGAATTGTTATGGACTTCATAATGAAGAAATGCTGCACTGGTAATAAAGGCATCGAATGGATACAAGAGACCATTTGGAGGACCTCGACTTTGCTGATGACATAGTTCTCATCAGCAGTCAGATAAAAACGATGCAGGAAAACACAAATGAACTATCATCAATAGCCAGCAAAATTGGGCTTGAGGTCAATCATGAAAAGACTAAAGTCATGAAAAGTTTAATTCCAACAAGTGACAAAATATACATGGAAAACAAACCAGTAGAAGAGATCGATCACTTTATCTATCTTGGAAGTCACATTGATCGAGAAGGGGATACGAGCAAAGAAATTAGAATCAGACTGGCTAAGGCAGCAATGTCTTTCAGAAGCCTTGAAAAGTTGTGGAAATCAAAACTCATTAGCACAAACACAAAACTTAGGCTATTCAAATCAAATGTACTATCAACCCTTACGTATGCGTGTGAAAGCTGGAAAACAACAAGAGATATAGAAACAAAGTTGAACCCATTCGAAAATAAATGTCTAAGGAAAATACTTGGTATAGAATGGAACGAATTCAAAACAAACGAGGAAATTAGAGAAATCGCCAATCAACCACTAATATCTTCAGTAATAAAGAAAAGACGATGGTCATACGTTGGACATGTGATGAGAAGAGATAATAATCGAATAGCAAAGCAAGCCCTCATATGGGAAACAACAGGAAAAAGAAAAAGAGGAAGACCCAGGGAGACACTGAGAAGAACATTGATGAGAGAGGCAAGAGCAGCAGGAATCGGCTCCCTCAATGAGATAGAACTGCTTGCACAGAACAGAGACAGATGGCGAGATTTGATAAAATATCTTTAAAAGAAAACTGCTAGAACAAAAATTCATATAGGAGAAGGCGTATCTTGGTCTACGCCCTATGGGCCGGTTACGGCTCGAAAGGTCAATAGATAGATAGAATTGTTGTAGATCTTTAGGATTTTTCGCTAGTAGTACAGTATCATCAGCATATCTTAGGTTATTGATTATCTTCCCATTAATGTTTAGGCCTGGCATCTCTGTGATATTTTTAAAGATGTGCTCAGTGTATAGATTAAACAAGCTTGGTGATAGGATGCATCCTTGTCTTACTCCTCTTTTTATATCCATGGGTGTAGAGTTCTCCTGGTTATATTTTATTATTGCTGTTTGCTCCCAGTACAAATTACATATCAGTCATATGTCTGTGTCATCCAGATTTATATCTTTTAGGCAGTCTATAAGTTGATTATGGTGTATTCTATCAAATGCTTTGGTGTAGTCTATGAAGCAGGTATATATTGGTTTGTTTACTTCTATGTACTTTTCGATCAATGTCCTCATGCTGAGTATGGCTTCTTTTGTCCCACTGTTTTTCTTGCATCCTAATTGCTGTTCATCTAATTCATTATTAATTTTATTCTGAATCCTTCCTTGTATAACTTTTAGTAAAATTTTGGTTATCTGGCTCATTAGGCTTATTGTTCTAAAATCGCTGCATTCAACTGCACCATTCTTTTTAGGCAATGCAATGAAAGTTGATGTTTTTAGTTCATTTGGTATGTATCCTGTATGGTATTTGTCATTGCATATGTCTGTGATCACTACAATTCCAAAATCTTCTAGTGCTTGTATAATTTCTATCTGTATATTATCAGGTCCTGCTGCTTTTCCCTTTTTCATTGTTTTTATAGCTTTTTCTACTTCAGATTTCAGGATTTTATAGCTGGATGTACATTTTATAAATGGTTTTTTGTCCCTATCGTCATGATACAATTCTGTTATGTATTCCTGCCATCTATCTATTATGTCTTTGTTGTCTGTTAGCATTCTTCCCTCTTTGTTTGCTATACATCCGTTTCCTGCAGCTTTTTTGTCTTTTTTAGTCATTCTTTTTATTTCTGTGTGCATTCCTCTTAAATTTTGTTTACTTTCCATAGTTTCAACTTGTGTTACTATTTATATATTTTCGGTAAAAGGTCAGGAAATACTCTACTGTCTGGTGAAAGAATTATTCGAATTCTCAATGCCTATAGCCGTTTTCAAAATATTAGTGTTTGAATGCATTGTTTGTATGTTTTTACTGATTTTTTCTATATTAAAACAATAATTTTATTGGTTAATAATGACAAAACACAGATTTTTAAATTCATAACATAAGCATGCACACATTTGAAAGTGATTTGTCTTGGCATGCATCATGTCAAAATAATAATTTAAAGGGAGCATCTCCATGGGTAGAAATCACGTCGCCTGCCATATTTGATAGTCAAATCTCCCAATGGGGCAAATCTCACAGAATAGCTCTGTTTTTTTTTTTTTACAATATTTTAAAATTACTTAACTAGATAATAAAACAATGGATTTGTACAATTCATTTACGTGTAAGTTACAGGGATAGAAACATTGTATGAATGTATGTGTTCTCATGACTGCTGAGCTTTTATTGCACACAGAACCTTGACGTATCTCTTCTATCTGACAATATAATTACACCTTGCCAGGGATCCTTCTCAGGAATTGGAAAAGACTGCATAAAATACATTTATAAAATACAATTTATACAAGGGGTTTTTATAACTAAGTCGCTGTAACTGTACTGTAAGTGTAGTGTGTAAGTGTGATAGCTGCAGTAAAAATATTTTTGAAAATAATCGGGAAATTGTCACGTAAATTGTTATTATTCATCTAGACACTACTGCTCTTGGCTGGCTAGTATTGGGTTCGTTCGTTCGTTCGCTTTCGTCAGCTTTGACCTCTGACGAAGTCCCACCCACTCAATTTTGTGGGACTGAATTTTGCGTGTAAAGTCTGTTTTATCCCATTACAGGATGCCCCTCGCCATGCAGGCAGATTTACTCCGACTTCAGAGGTACTAATTTTTAGGGAATTAGTAAAACCCAGGTGTCCTCGCCAGGGTACGAACCCCGGCTGTTGCCGTGGTAAGCCAACCGCCTATCGATTGCGCTAACCGGACACCCACACTAGTATTGGGTGAAATCAAATTCCTAACGGCATTGCGGGCCTGTGAGTCTGGAAATTTCAGCACAAATTGTTGAATGTCTTTTCCAGTTTATTGCCACTATTGGAGAAGACATCTTCTACCTTTTAGCTCCCAGTGGAGCATAGGTCTTCAACAAACACTGTACCCTACCAGGCATGTTCGTAAGAGGCGAGAAAGGAGGGTTAGGCATGGGACTGGCTATCCCATACTGTAAAAAAAAAATAAGCCGAAGAAAACTTCACAAACATTGGAGAAGACATGTTCAAACAAAAACACCATGTTTTCAGTTTAACACCATTTCCTTTCAGCAATGAAACTGTGAATATAACAACGGCTTGTTGTGTTATGCTGCAGACAGGATTGTGGACACAGAATATTATGACAGATTTTTGTTTCAAGTCACTGCACAGTAACTTTACAAACATCATGTATAATAATCAATTATTATAATCTATCCTTCTGAGCCATGGTTGTGAGTTACTCACTGTGTAGAATGTTGTAGAAACAAATCCAAGTAAAGGTACAGGTAGAGTCCCAAATCATTTTTGCTAAACTAGGGATCTCTCCTCACTGACCTGACCTACTTGAAATATCAACTGTTTCTAGTTTTTGCTCATTTAATTTAATTTTTTTTCAGTAAGATTAAGGTTTGTAGGCTGTTCTAAGTATTTCAAGCTTTAAACCTAACACAGGGGTTTTCTAATAACAAATTTGAGAGCAACCAAATAAAGTGCAATGGGACGTTACTCTGAGCAGAAATAACTATGGACTCTAAACTCAACCTTTACCCAAATCAAAACATATAATATAATAGTCATTTATGAGTTTTGTAAATTACTTCTACAATTTAAGTGATTTCCCCTGATTGTTAGGTTATATAGGTTAGGTTAGTTGAAAGCCCCGGTTATTGAGTTATTTGCTGGTCATCATCATTGCACTCCGAACATGTCCATAGGTGCTCAGATCTCCTCCTCAGCAATTCCCGCAGTGTCCAGCGACTGACGACTCCAGTTCTATATTGGTTAATAAGTATTCTTTCATGGCCACTAAGTTTCTCATTTCTGGCTGTGCCCATCTTAACTCCCATTTCCATCATCCGAAGAAGTGATGTGTATCTGTGTTTGTCGAAGTCCTGTGCTCTTCCCACATCTCGGAGGGCATTGATGATGTCCGCCCGCTCCATTGGTTGCCCGTCCTCAACGACAGTGCAGCTAGCCAACCTGTCCACTCTTTCATTTCCACATATTCCCGCATGTCCAGGGACAAAGACAAAGGTGACCTTAAGTATTTTGGATTTCTGCAACGACTCTACCAATTGCATGCGTACAGAGCCCGCCTCCACTTTTTTTATCATGCTCATCGAATCACTCAGTATACATGCGTGGGTGTAGTCTTGTGACTCTAACCATTTGAATGCCTTGGTCACTGCCATCGCCTCCATTGTCATGCTATTCATGGTCATGACGTATGCACCACTGTCTTCCTTGACTATTCTGCCTGCCGAGCGTGCTGTAAATGCCCATGCACTTCTTTGGTGTCGCCTTACAGATCCATCTGTATAGATGACTACATCTTTCTCATCGGTGTTATCGCAGATGAGACGGTTGACCTCAGCATTAACCACGACCGGGTTCTGTTCCCTACTTTTCCTGTCAAGTGTGACAATACACGAGAAAGTCCCTTTGAACGACGGAGGCACCGGTATCCACTCCTCACCAACGCTGATATTGGTAAACCCACAGACCTGTTTGATGACATCTTCTGCTCGGCCCACCCATGATTTGCCTCTTTTTAGCCTGGCACCTTTCCCTGTGTTGAGCATGTGGTGCAATGGATGCTCTTTATCTGTACTAATCTTCAGGTATGCCCAGGTATCACTGCAGATAAATTAAAATCCATAATTGCCAAACCACCTGTGCCAGTGGAATCATCCAAATTAAAACCCATCTCAAGGAAGGATCCAAACAAAGAAAGACAGCTGCAGTCCCCATCAAAACAGCTACAGCACATGACAAAAGATGTACGGCCAAGCAGCACTGAAAGTGAACACAGCTGAACTGACCTTCGTCATATGATATCATCATTCTTTGTAAGCAATTGGAATATTGAAACATGATCTGGATGAAAAACACAGGTCATGGTGACAACATAGCATCAGTAGCTCCGGCAGCAAGCCAAATTTGGAATATGAGGAAACTGCAACAAGGAACACTTTTCTGACACAGCCTCAATGGTTCCTGCCGCTCATCTGCCATATTGACCTGAGGTCCCTGATTGTATTTAATATGAATGTATCAACTGCTTCTAGTTCTTTAATAATGAGTTTTAATTTGGATGATTCCACAGGCATGGGCAGTTGAGCAATTATGGATTTTAATTCATTTGCAGTGATACCAAGGCTTAACTGTCCTGCAACGTATTAAGATCCCAACAATCATGTCGATGCTCAGTGTTGAAGACTAAGATGGCTGGGGCATGTCCAGCGAATGGAAGAGAAGTGCATCCCCAGGCAAATACTATATGGTGAACTAACTCACGGAAAAAGACAAATCGGCAAACCTAAACTACAATATAGAGATATCTGTAAATCATCTCTGAATGACTTCTCCATATGTGAATATGACTGGGAACATCTGGCAAGTGATCGCACATCATGGAGAGCATGTATAAGGAACGGTATAACATCATTTGAAACTGTGTTACAGCAGAACTTAGAAGAGGAAAGACTCATGAGGAAGGATGGAAAACCCTGTGGACCAGTGGGCCTGACTTGTTAATTCTGTGATCACGTGTGTTTGTCAAACATTTGTAGAATTAGCCACAAGAGAAGCTGTTCGACAAAAACAAAACCTAAAAAAAAACACAATAGCCTCCACTAGACCGTCTGACAAGGTGAAAAGGGCCATATATACCGAGGCCTACGACTAAACATAACCATGGCATCCAATAATTCTGTGTGGTCACAATATTGAGTAATCACAATACTGTGTGGTCACAATACTGAGTAATCACAATACTGTGTGGTCACAATACTGAGTAATCACAATACTGTGTGATCACAATACTGAGTAGTCACAATACTGAGTGGTCACAATACTGAGTAGTCACAATACTGTGTAGTCACAATACTGAGTGATCACAATACTGAGTAGTCACAATACTGAGTAGTCACAATACTGTGTAGTCACAATACTGTGTAGTCACAATACTGAGTAGTCACAATACTGTGTGATCACAATACTGAGTAGTCACAATACTGAGTAGTCACAATACTGTGTAGTCACAATACTGAGTAGTCACAATACTAAGTGATCACAATACTGTGTAGTCACAATACTGAGTGATCACAATACTGTGTAGTCACAATACTGAGGGATCACAATACTGAGTGATCACAATACTGTGTAGTCACAATACTGTGTGGTCACAATACTGAGTGATCACAATACTGAGTGATCACAATACTGTGTAGTCACAATACTGAGTAGTCACAATACTGTGTAGTCACAATACTGAGTAGTCACAATACTGTGTGGTCACAATTCTGTGTGGCCACAATACTGTGTGGTCACAATTCTGTGTGACCACAATACTGTGTGGTCACAATACTGTGTGGCCACAATACTGTGTGGTCACAATACTGTGTGGCCACAATACTGTGTGGTCACAATTCTGTGTGATCACAATACTGAGTGATCACAATACTGTGTAGTCACAATACTGAGTGATCACAATACTGAGTGATCACAATACTGTGTAGTCACAATACTGAGTAGTCACAATACTGTGTGGTCACAATTCTGTGTGGCCACAATACTGTGTGGTCACAATTCTGTGTGGTCACAATTCTGTGTGGCCACAATTCTGTGTGGTCACAATACTGTGTGGCCACAATACTGTGTGGTCACAATACTGTGTGGCCACAATACTGTGTGGTCACAATTCTGTGTGGTCACAATACTGAGTGATCACAATACTGTGTAGTCACAATACTGAGTGATCACAATACTGTGTGGTCACAATACTGTGTGGTCACAATACTGTGTGATCACAATACTATGTGGTCACAATACTGTGTGGTCACAATTCTGTGTGGCCACAATACTATGTGGTCACAATACTGTGTGGTCACAATACTGTGTGGTCACAATAATGTGTGGTCACAATACTGAGTAGTCACAATACTGAGTAGTCACAATACTGAGTAGTCACAATACTGAGTGATCACAATACTGTGTGGTCACAGTACCTATTCTTATATTATTATTATTATGTTTATTAACATTAACACTGAAATATTTATGTTGCTATATATATATTTCATAGCTCTTTTGTTTCTTAAACAGTCCAGAAATATGGAAACGAAGAGTCCGATAGAAATTTGTAACATAAAACAGGAACAAGAAAATAAAGTGAGTTTTGTTAATTTATTGTTATTGTTTGTGCTTGTTATTTTTCACTTTCATTTCATCATCATCAAGTACCGGGCCTGCTGGCGTAGGTGACCATGTCTCTCCACAATTTTCAATCATGACAGTTATTTATCATTTCTGTTGTTGACCTTCTGCCAAGCCATTCTCTTAAGCTGTCTGTTATTTTTTCACTTTGTTTCCCTCTATCTCTTTGTCTCTCAATTTTCCCACTTGTTACATTATATTCTAGCTGTTCTCTTCTCATTACATGGCCAAAAAATGATGATTGTTTCTTCCTAATATTGGAAATTAGCTCTCTTTTTGCTTTGACCTCTTTCAGAACATTTTCATTACTTTTCTTGGCTGTCCATGGTATTCTCAACATTCTTCTGTAAAACCACATTTCTACAGACTCCAGTGATTTTCTTGTCTGTTGCCCTATTGTCCTTGATTCACATCCATATGTTAAGCCTGGCTCTACATAACATTTAAGAACTCTTTTTCTTGTTTCTATTGTCAAAAATGGATTACATAGTATCTTCCTCATTTTTTTGGGAAAGCTGCTTTTGCCCGAGCCACTTTCATTTACCCAGTTTGTAATATTATATTCCCTGCCTGTCATGACTGTCAGCATGAAATGTTAAAATGCAGATTTTTTTTTTTAAATAAAAAAAATGTTGGCAATTTCTATTTGACCAAATTTATTTCAAATCGGAAAATTGAAGCCTTTGAAATGTCGATTTATAGAAGAATAAGTAGAATTGGATGGAAAGAAAAGAAAACAAACGATGAAGCTTTAAAACAACTGAAAATAAAAAGAGAACTACTAAATACAATTAAGACAAGACAAATGAAATTTTTGGGGCATGTTAAAAGACACAACAGCCTACTAAAAGTAATATTGGAAGGGAAAATACAAGGTAAAAGAGGCAGACCAAGACTAACATGGACGAGTAACATCAAAAGATGGACAAGTCAATCTATGACAGCCTGCACCATCAAAGCAAGAAACAGTGTAGAATGGTGATCCATGGTAGCCAACCTTCGTTGCGGAGAAGGCACTCGGTGATGATTTCAAATCAAACCATAAAAAAATAATAAAAAACTATCCTTACCTCAGATAATACAATTGCTGGTGTATGTCGGTGGGTCCATGATAGAACCAGAGGGATAAAGGCAACTTGGTAAAAACAGTCGCCATGATGTGTGAGACTCGGGATTTTTATTTCACCCCCGACAGAAAAAATCTCTACTGTCTACAGCGGGTTTCGAACACAGTGCATCGACTTTTCAGCCAGCAAAACAGTAACCATAACAGAAATAATAAATTATTTTATTTATTGCCTAATTGGACTTCTATGAAACATTTTGACATAATTCCCACTTGCTGAGTTTGAGAAGCCTGCCCTGAACAAAGTCTTGTGATCTGGCACATGGCAGGTCCTGTTCAAAGTTAAACAAAGCTGGAGGGATAACAGCAGGAAATCATGGAACTTGGAGAGTTTTGTTTCTTTATTTCTGTCCTATTATCCAGGTTTGGTTCAAAAGGCTACTAACATGGTTATGGAAGGCCTCGGTATCATTGCAAACGAATTACAATCCATAATTGCTCAACCACCCATGCCAGTGGAATCATCCGAATTACTATCTCATCTCCTAAATGAAGTAAGGTAGCTGTAGTCCCCATCATAGCAGTCTCAGCACACGCCAAAAGACATAAGACGAAACCGCACAGAAAGTGAACACAGTCAACTGTTCCTTGTCATACGATATCATCATTCATCGTAAACTATTGGAATATCAAAACATGATCAAAACGGATGAAACACACAGCTCACGGTGTGCATAGAGCACTTAACTCAATAGCTCCTGCAATAAGCCAGACTTGGAATATGAGGAAACTGCAACAAGGAACACTTTTCATACATAGCCTTCAATGGTTCCTGCCGCCTATCCACCATATTGACCAGAAGTTCACGTACTCCTGAAAATGATGATCGTCATATTTTTAAAAATGTATAGTGCTTGATGATGTTAGGACACCGTTTTTGACTTCAATTCCAAACATATAAAACACAGTTAGTCGTCAGATTATCCCCGTCGTATATCAAACAACAGACCATAAGATTAGCATATGACCGGTTTAGGGATAATACGATGAGCCATTATGATGATGTAGCACACACAACAATGGCTTCGCCCATAGATTCCCGATTACTCTAGTGAATGCAGCCTACAATGAATGAAACACGGTGCAAATTCCCTAAAGAGAAAAAAAAACTTTGGCTGACTTGATGGAGCAATCCACATTAATGAGTAATATGTAAATAACTTGCATCAAATAATTCCAACAATGGTCATTGAACAGCACTCAATGTCATGTAAACCGCAGATCAACTCTAGACGGTGGAAGGTCGCATTCATAACACTTGACTTGTCAAAAAAGGATATTGCTGTGCGTACGACTTCGCTTCATCTGTGCAGATTTGTTAAGTAGAACATCATTTTGACTTTAATGCAGAAAATTGCAATGGAGAGCAGAAATTAATCAATCCCCAAATGCTATTTCTGAGGCGATCAAGAGAACATGAACTCTATTCCACCATCGTGGAAATGAAATGACTAATATAATCCCACCAATTGATTGAAATTATACCAGACTGCCTTTAACAAGAGGAAATACATTTCAGTGGATTAGTTACAACTTTAATCAATAATGAAAACAAATGTTACAGTTTAATCGTTATAGTTTAGTGCAACCATGTTAAGTTTTAGTATCTATGTTCTGGTACTTCCTGTTACTAACAAGTGATCCTCATTCACAGACTATCAGAAATATGGAAACCCAAAGCCAGATACCAGCTGGAAATATAAAACAGGAAACAGATTATGAAGTATGTTGATTGGTTCATATTGTATGTTTGTAGTAACTAATCATCATCATCAAGTACCGGGTCTGCTGGCATAGGTGATCATGTCTCTCCACAACTTTCGATCTCGGCAGCTATTTATCATTTCTGTTGTTGACCTTCTGCCAAGCCATCCTCTTAAGCTGTCTGGTATCTTTTCTCTTTGCTTCCCTCTATCTCTTCATCCCTCAATTTTTCAGTTGTTACAATATATTCCAGCTGTTCTCTTCTCATTACATGGCCAAAAAATGATTAATAATAATTAGTAATGATTAATAACTGAGAATAAATGTTGCATATTCAGTATTTTTTCTGCGTGCACCTCCAGACACCCGTAAGTTAGAAGAAAGCATTTGTCAGATCAAGGTTGGTAACAACATTTCCATGGAAACTTGTCCTAGTGTGTTATTGTATCAGCGATGGCCGCAAGAGCCTTCTCTGTTCATCATAATGGGGCATGATTCCACAACACAGGAGGAGGTAACCATCAATAGCATTGGTTGGATTTTTTCTGCTCATGGAGGCCCAGAACTCTTGCTGCCTGGTAGAACTCTCTCTCTCTCTCTCTCTCTCTTTCTCTCTCTGCAACCAAGACTCAATCAGATTAGGATTCCAGTCTCTCTCATGAAGTCAGCTGTCTGTTTAAGCAAATTGATTGCTCCATATAGTTTTTCTTCCAGGGAGGTGGCGTGGACCACATTGCTCTTCTCAGGTCCGTGTACTGGGGGCAATTCCGTAGAACATGTTTTGTAGTCATATTGTCCAGTGTACAGTGGCATAGGCTGGTAGTTCCTTTTTTGAATTTGGTGAACATGTGATTTCTCATTCTATTGTGGCCAGTGCGGAGGCGAAGTATGATGACTTGATCCCTCCTTGATAGTTGGTGGTATCCATCACTCTCATTATACTTTTGGTGTTCTCGTTTCCATTTTTCATGGAACTGACCCTTGAGGATGGATTTGACTTCATCATAACTGAGCAGATGGTTCTCTTGTGGTAATCTCCCTCCCTCTTTAGCTAATTTGTCTGCGCGTTCGTTCCAGTGTATATTACAGTGTGATGGTATCCACTGAATGACTACTCTCTGGAAGTTATACAAACTGGCAGAAATCAACTGAATGAGATACATCACTTTATCCTTGACTGTGAAGTCTTCGTGCTGAGAATTACATTGCACTGGCATGTTAGGCATGTAGCCCAGTGCATTCAATTTCAATGACAATTTAAAAAAAAGAAAAAAGTGGTATAGTAACAGCTTCACGTTGGTGAGAAACAAAACAAAAGTCAAAAGACATTTTGGTCAATTAAGCCTTCAGCTAGAATAATAAACAACAAGACAAAAAAATATATAAGGATATATTTATATATATACACACATACATACAGATTATATACATCACATATTACCCCAAAAATCATGTGCTGAAGGTCTGTAAAATTTATGGTCACTAACACCATATTCCCGATACGCCACTTGGCGTGATGGGGGCTCTTTACTTTACTTACTATATGAATGTTACTGTACTAATTAAAAAAGTAAAAAAGAAATATTGGGGATAAATGACCAAAACCAAACAGACAGAAGGATGCAAAGAGAAAAGATACCAGAGAATTGCTTAAAATAAATGTACCTCACTGAATAAGCTAAAAGTTATGTGTATGGGTCCTTATATTTTAATTTGCTTGAAATGATTCGCAATAAACCAAGACATGGACAGAAATGCATGATTTAGTGAGATAGGGACGTGAGGTCACACAGTAACCCCATTCTAATTGTTTTCAGAAACTGAGAGTTAAGGAGGAAGCAAATGAAGAGAAAGAAATTGATATATGCAGTGTCACAGGCAGGGAAAGGACAAGTTCTTGTCCTGGCAATCTTTGTAAGCTTTTACTTGCTATCAAGTCGAATTTTTGTGTGCATGTGTGTATGTGTGGGGAAGGGGTGGGGGCATTTTGGTATTTAAAAAATCATCATCATCATCATGTGCCGTACCGATTGGCGTTGGCAATCATGTCCTTCCACAATCTTCTATCCACAGTGCATCGTATGAGTTCTGTTGCTGACTGTTTTCCATGCCATGACACCAAGCTATCCAGTATTTTCTCTCTTTGTCGTCCGCGATCTCTCTTTCCTTTTATTTTGCAAGTTGTAACCAAGTATTCCAACTTTTCTCTTCTCATGATGTGCCCGAAAAATGTTGATTGCTTCTTTCTGATGTTTTTTAAAAGCTCTATTTCTATTGACATAGATTTGTTGCATAAGATATTTTTCATTTTCTGAAATGCTATTTTGGCCTGAGCTATTCTGCTTTTTATTTCTGTGTCGCATCTTCCATCTGATGTTATCACTGTGCCCAAGTATTCCAAACGTTGCACTTGTTTCAGATTTGTCTTGTTTATTTTTATGCTGCATGATGGTAATGATTGTTTCTTCGATATAACCATTACTTCTGTTTCCTTACTATTCAGACTGAGACCTTTCTTGTTGCTTTCTTTTACTATTATATCTATCATTTCTTGTAGCTCATTCTCTGTCTCTGCTATTAAGATGTGTCATCCGCATTTCATTAAAAAAATACCACACCTAAAAAAGGATACAAAAAAAGCAAAAGTAGCCTTCATGGTACTAGGAAACATATGGAAATCCAAAGAAATTAGGTTGGATGCAAAAATACAAATTTTCAATTCCAATGTTAAGTCAGTCTTATTAAGTGGCCGTGAAACATAGAGAACAACAAAAATGATAATCTTGAAGAAACACACCTTCATCAATGGATGCTTGTACAGAATCAAAGGATGGAAATGGCAGGACAAAATCACAAATATAGAATTATGTAAAAGTACCAGTGGACAAAGAGATACAACAAAAGAGATGGTGTTGGATAGGGCACACACAGCATAAGCCAACTGGGAGGGATTACATGACAGGCCTTTTTTGAATCCCCGGGGGGGGGGGGGGGGGGACAAGGAGGAAGACCAAAATATTCTTGGAGAAGATGGATGCAGAGATAAAGATGATAGAGAAGACAGAAGCAGAGATAAAGATGATAGAGAAGATTGAAGCAGAGATAAAGATGATAGAGAAGATATAAAATGATCTAAAAAAAAATTGCAAAACAGAAGAGCTTTGAAAGTGTTTGTTAAAGACCTATGCTCCACAGGGAGCTGAAAGTATTTGTTAAAGATGTATGCTCCACAGGGAGCTGAAAGTATTTGTTAAAGATCTATGCTCCACAGGGAGCTGAAAGTGTTTGTTAAAGATCTATGCTCCACAGGGAGCTGAAAGTGTTTGTTAAAGATCTATGCTCCACAGGGAGCTGAAAGTATTTGTTAAAGATCTATGCTCCACAGGGAGCTGAAAGTATTTGTTAAAGATCTATGCTCCACAGGGAGCTGAAAATGTTTGTTAAAGACCTATGCTCCACAGGGAGTTGAAATGAATAAAAAGAAGTCTGTTTTTAAATTTTGTCTACATTTAAACTATCTTATGGACTACAAAGGACAAGAGGTAGGGTTCGATCTCAACCGACGGCTTCCAGGTTCACCCAGCCTTTAATGGGTACCAGATTTTTTTCTGGGAAAATGAAGCGGCACGGGCCTAATACCAACCAAATTATCCCAAAAATAATGTGCTGAACGTCTGTAAAATTTATGGTCATTAATACCATATTCCCCATACGCCACTTGGCATGACGGGGCACTTTTCTTTTTTACTTTAACTATCTTTTCAGCATTTTCCCCATTTTTTGGGTCTACGTGGGGGCTTTATAGGTCTGCATTTAGTTGATTTTTATTTAATTATGTCTATTTTGTCTATTTTTACTTGATTTATTAACAGTTGTTATTGTTTCATACTTTGTGTCCATCTTTACACACATTTTTTCAAGTCAGTTCATTTAAAATATCTTTAAGATTGTGAGAAATGTTATCTGAAATTTAAAGAAGGCTGCCCTGAGCATGGACTTGTCACCTGTGTTGACAACACTGAGGTAAAGTACACAGCAAAACTTTAATTCATTTAAATAACTACAAATATATGCTGTTATTAGAAACACTGAGGTAAAGTACACAGCAAAACTTTAATTCATTTAAATAACTACAAATATATGCTGTTATTAGAAACACTGAGGTAAAGTACACAGCAAAACTTTAATTCATTTAAATAACTACAAATATATGCTGTTATTAGAAACACTGAGGTAAAGTACACAGCAAAACTTTAGTGTGATAGTCACTCATTTCAATAACCACAAATATGTGCTGTTATTAGAAACCAGTGTGATAGTCACTCATTTCAATAACCACAAATATGTGCTGTTATTAGAAACCAGTGTGATAGTCACTCATTTCAATAACCACAAATATGTGCTGTTATTAGAAACCAGTGTGATAGTCACTCATTTCAATAACCACAAATATGTGCTGTTATTAGAAACCAGTGTGATAGTCACTCATTTCAATAACCACAAATATGTGCTGTTATTAGAAACCAGTGTGATAGTCACTCATTTCAATAACCACAAATATGTACTGTTATTAGAAACCAGTGTGATAGTCACTCATTTCAATTACCACATATGTAAACTATTATTAGACACAAATGTGGACTTCCGTTTCTAAAATGGCGGATCTAGTCCACGTTCTCTCGATCGCTGCAGAAAGTGCATTCAATGTCTGATTAATTTCGGTTCTAAATTGCACTCCTATGCGTTAAAATCAAGATGATGATCTACTTATTACATCTGTGCCGATAAAGAAATGTCATACGCCGGCAATATTCCATTTATGACAAATCAAGTTTTGTGAATGCGACCTTCCATCATCTAGGCTTGTTCTGCGCTTTACATCACATTGGTGCTGTTCATGACCGTTGTTGGATTTGCTTGACGCAAGTTATTTATATGTTCTTATTAATGTGAACTGCTTCGTCTGCCGCAGTTTTATCTCTTTAGGGAATTTGCACCGTGTTCTGTTATCGTAGGCTACATTCACTAGAGTAATCAAGAATCTAAAGGGCGCGACATTGTTATGTGTGCTACATCACCGTAATGGCTCATCGTAAATCTCTAGACCGGCCTTACGCCAATCTTACGGTCTGTGATTTGATGTGCATTGGGGATAATCTGACGACTAACTGTGTGTTTATATGTTCGAAATTGGAGTCAACAACGATGGCCTAACATCATCAAGCGCAATACATTTTTAAAGAAATATGACGATCATCATTTTCGGGAGGACGTGAACTTCTGGTATATGGTGGATATGCAGCAGGAACCATTGCAGGCTATGCATAAAATGTGTTTATTGTTGCAGTTTTCTCATATTCCTAGTCCATGGGGGACTGGTTGGTCTTGAGGCAAGACGCTGGCCTCAGGACAGAGAGTTTGTGGGTTCAAATCTCGGCTACACCGGTTGGGATTTTTATTTATGATTTCTCTCTGCGACAACCACCCCTGGTCTCAGCAGTGAGGCCCGGCTTGAATTGTCAGATACTCATTGATGGAAAAAAACATGAGTACCTCTGAAGTCAGAGTTTTCTGCCTGTGCGGCAAAGGACCCCTGTGCACACGGCTGCCAGGGAAAAATGGATTAACACGCAAAATTCAGTTCCTAGTCTCTAGGGACTTCGTCAGAGTTGAAAGCTGGTGAACGCAACAACAACAAGACACAAATGTGATAGTCACTCCTTTAAATTACCACATACATATGCTGTTATTAGACTCATGTGTGATAGTCACTCATTTAAATTGCCACAGACATATGCTGTTATTAGACTCATGTGTGATAGTCACTCATTTAAATTGCCACAGACATATGCTGTTATTAGACTCCAGTGTGATAGTCACTCCTTTAAATTATCACATACATATGCTGTTATTAGACTCATGTGTGATAGTCACTCATTTAAATTGCCACAGACATATGCTGTTATTAGACTCATGTGTGATAGTCACTCATTTAAATTGCCACAGACATATGCTGTTATTAGACTCCAGTGTGATAGTCACTCCTTTAAATTACCACATACATATGCTGTTATTAGACTCATGTGTGATAGTCACTCCTTTAAATTACCACATACAGCTCTTAATTATGGCTACACAACTGAAAGCTTTTATAAATTCACCTAACAATATTGAAGCTGTTATTTTCCACTTCAGCATTTGGCTGAGTAATTATCTCTTTCACAGTTATTTTTGACTGATAGCTGATATTAAATTTCTTGATGAAAGAAGAAACAGATAAAATGTACACATGCTTCCTATTTAAACATTCAAAGTGATTAGAAAAAGCTGTATTTTAACACTTTAAAATTTATGGGGTTAATAATTGAATATTGCATCCCAAAAACCTTCAGATTTGCCAGTCTTTGATCATTTTGCTATGAAAATTATATATATAGTCTTTGGCGTCTTGACAGATGGTTGGTGGCAAGCAATCATGATAAGTCGGTAGTTTGGTAAAAATGTTAGTGTCTTATGTCGGATGCTGCTTTTCTGAACAGCTTCTCTCGTGGTTGAATCTGCCAATATTGGATAGACAGATCCAGCCACAGAATGACCAAGATGATTCATGATGTCTGGCCCCATCTCCTTTATCGTGCACCTTTTCTCTTCTGAATTTGATATCAGCACTGCCTTGAAAGTTGCTGTGCCATTTTGTATTTTTGTTCTCCATGTGCTACGATCTTCAGCCAGATTTTCCCAGTTTCTTTCACTGATAGAGAATTCCCTCAAGGAAGCCCTGCAAAAATCTTGATATCTCAGCACAGGTTTGCCCTTTGGTCTCTTCATGTCCTTAAGTTCACCATACAATATTTGTTTGGGAAAACGATTGTTTGCCATTCTATGAGAATTTACTAAAATATCTTTCATACAAAAATATTGACTTTAGTTGCAAATGTAATATTTTGTGTGTGGTATCGCAAATTGAAACCGCTGAAATAAAATATAAATATTATCAATGAGTGGTATGTACTAGATCCAGGAATTTTTCATCTTTAAATGTTTCTAAATCTCCAAGATTATAATGAAAATGCCACATTCAGATTAAAACAATAAGCTGTGATTTTCACATTTTAAACTCTGTCTCTTCTCAGACTGGTCAAGATGAGAGCTGCACTCAAGAAACTAATGCCCAGGTTCATGCAATTGACAGATTTTCTAGACAAGTTTCTGAAAGAGAACAGTTGTTTCAGTCTCTTATTTTAGAGGCTCAAGGTTACGATCATGATGAAGGCATAGATCAGAAAGTTCACAAGAGAGTACACATAGGAGAGAAGCGTTACAAATGTGATGTGTGTGGCGTAGGTGTTACCCGTAGTGGACAGTTAATAGCACACATGAGAACACATACAGGAGAGAAGCCATACAAATGTGATGTTTGTGGTGCAGGTTTTGCTCAAGGTGGACAGCTGTTAATGCACAAGAGAACACATACAGGAGAGAAGCCTCACAAATGTGATGTGTGTAGTACTTGTTTCGCAAATAGAGGACATTTAATAGCACACAAAAGAACACATACAAAAGAGAAGCCTTACAAATGTGAAGTATGTTCTGCAGGTTTTGCTCAAAATAGCAATCTAGTGAAACATAAGAGAACCCACACAAAGGAGAAGCCATACAAATGTGATGTGTGTGGTGCCAGCTTTTCTGAAAGTGGACATCTCAAAGGACATAATAGAACACATACAGGAGAGAAACCTTACAAGTGTGATATTTGTCATGCTGGATTTGCTCGTAGTTACAGCCTATTAACACATAGGAGAACACATACAGGAGAGAAACCTTACAAGTGTGATGTGTGTGGTGTTGGTTTTGCTCAGAGTTACAATCTAAAAAAGCACATGAAAACACATAAAGGACAGCTGTTTGGAACCAATGGCTGAGAACAGAACTAGGTCAGTTCTGATCATATTTTATAAAATGAGTTATGTTGAAGTCTTCAACAAACATATTCCAAGCCGTTCCATTTCTTGCCATTTCGTTTAAGATCAATCCATATTTTCCCCCTTCATCTTCATCTGTGCTTTCACCTGTCTTCTCCGAGAATATTTTGACCTTCCTCTTTGTTTGTTTTTATTGGGGATTCCATAAAAGGGCTTGTTGTATAATACTCTCAATTGGCTTCTGCAATGTGTGTCCTATCCATTGTCATCATTTTCACTGTATCTCTTTATCCACTGGTATATGACTGGTACATTTCCATAATTCTAAGATAGTGATTTTGTTCTACCATTTCCATCCCTATTAGCTCAGTGGTTAGTGAACTGGACTACAAAGGACAAGAGGTAGGGTTCAATCCCAACCAATGGCTTCCGGGTTCACCCAGCCTTTAATGGGTACCAAATTTATTTCTGGGAAAATAAAGCGGCACGTGTGTAATACCAACCACATTACCCCAAAAATCATGTGCCGAAGGTCTGTAAAATTTATGGTCACTAATACCATATTCCCTATATGCCAAGTGACGGGGGCACTTTAGATTTTAGATTTCCAACCCTACACCCTGTGCAAACATCCATCAATGAAGGTCTGTATCTTCATGATTGTCATTTTTGTTGTTCTCCATGTTTCACGGCCATATAATAGAATGACTTAACATTGGAGTTGAAAATTTTACTTTTGTATTTAACCTAATTTTTTTTTAATTTCCATATGTTTCCCAGTGCAACAAATGCTCCTCTTGCTTTTGATATCCTTATTTTGGTATCATTTTCTGTTCCTCCCTCTTTTTCTATATTACTGACAGATATATGTAAGATTGTATGTATGGTAGAGGTTTCTCTCCTAATGTTATTTGATTATTGCAAACTTCATTAATTCTCATAATTGTGGTCTTTTCTCTATTTATTTTCAATCCTAGCTGTTGTGATCTCTCATTAAGTATGCTCATTTTATCTTGCATCAGTTGATGGCTGTGTGATAGGAGAGCTATGTCATCAGCATTTTGGTTATATTACTCACTGTTATATATACAATCTACATAGTGGGTAAGAGTGAAAAAGGTTCTCCATCTTTATGACCATCCCAAATCCAGAGTGTATATAATATGTGTTAGACTCTTATCATAGACAGTAACAGTCACTACCTTCCGATTCTTCTTCTACCTATCAGCTCCCTGTGGAGCATAGGTCTTCAACAAATACTTTTCAAGCTGTTCTGTTTCTTGCCATTCTTTTAAGATCTTTCCATGTCTTCCCCATCATCTTCATCTTTGCTTCTGTCTGTCTTCTCCAAGAATTTCTTGGTCTTCCTCTTTGTCTTTTCCCTTGGGGATTCCAAGAAAAGGTCTGTTGTGTAATACTCTCAGTTGTTCGTTTAGGGTACGTACATTCCAGGTGACAATTATGGAGGATTTCCTGGTAGACAAAAGGTGAGTCAGCAACCCGGATTCCTTATGGCTTTCTCCGGCTTGTGTCATACGTATCTTAGACAGAGAGCCTTTATCTTTCCTGGATGGCGGAATTACTTTTATTCTTTTCTTTGACTTGTCCATATTTGTGAAGTTTTTTCGGCTTATTTTTTTACAGTATGGGATAGCCAGTCACATGCCCAACCCTCCTTTCTCGCCTCTTACGAACAGGCCTATCTTCCGATTACAAATACAGTTTGTTCCCCTTGAACAAACATCTACATAGTATAGCTAAACATTGCTCCAACTTTGTTAGTCTACAACTGAGTGCTGAGATTATTGCATGACAAGCTTTTTTCTGGAATCCCCTGCGAGGGAGACAAAGAGGAAGGCCCAAAATATACTTGGAGAAGACATGCAGAAGCAGAAATGAAGAGGATGTGAAAGACATGGACTGATCTTAACTCTTTCCATATGGAAGCTTTTTATCATTGCAATGGATAAGATTTCAGAGACAAAATTTTTCATAGTTTTAAGAATTAATCAACATATCTATATTTATCTAACATGTAACACATTAATTTTTAGATAATTAAACAAGGTATTAGATTTCTCCAATACCAAGATAATACAAGACATGTAAAAAGAATATGGTTTCATGACGGTTCACACTAATCAAATTGAGATTGACACACTATGTGTGCAACTGAAATAGGCATGGTGCACAGTGTGTCAAAACATACAGAAAGAGTTAAGAGAATAGTGGAAACAGGACGGATTGATAAGTGTTTGTTGTAGACCTTTGCTCCACAGGGAAATGAACGGAAGTAATCACAGCGCTGATGAGCCATGGAAAATGGAAATGAAGACCTGAATAATGTAAGAGAAATACTCTATGAGCTCTGTCAGAGATGTATTAGAACAGTAATTCAGTGGATTCCATCTCACTCCAAAGAAGACTACAACTTTGCACAACTGCCCAAAAGAAATAGTCACACATCATATTCTTTGAATGCCCATCTATTATTAATTAGAGGCAGTAGTATCTCCGTTCATCACCAGATATGAGGGACTGGTACTGGGTGAACTCGAGACAGAGAGGCTGTGAGTTCAAATCCCGGCTGGGCCAGTTGGGATTTTTATTTATGATTTCTCTCTGCTGCAACCACCTCTGGTTTCAGCAGTGAGGTCTGGCTTGAAATATCAATGGAATAAACATGAGTACTCCGAATTTGGAGTTATTTGCCTGTATGGCGAGGGACCCCTGTGCACATGGCTGCCAGGGAAAAATGGATTAACATGCAAAATTCAGTTCCTAGTATTAAGGGTCTTCACCAGAGGTGAAAGCTGACGAACGAAAAAGAAAAAAAAAAATCCCCAGATATCAGAAGCTCTTTCAACATGGGAATACCACAACCTAGATAGGTGTAGATATTCTGTCTTGTAATCAGGTCATGGTGCTCATTGTCAAATAACTGCTGGTTCATGAAGATATTATATCAAATCTGTGAACAGCTAGAAACAGTTGGCTTTGTTGTAAATTCATTCTCTTTATAGTTTTGATTCAGTGTTTTGACAAAGTATTCACATGTCTTTACAATGTTTTTGTCAGTGTATTCACATGTCTTTACAGTGTTTTTGTAAGTGTATTCACATGTCTTTACAATGTTTTTGTCAGTGTATTCACATGTCTTTACAGTGTTTTTGTAAGTGTATTCACATGTCTTTACAATATTTTTGTAAGTGTATTTGCAGAGTATTTATATTTCTTTACAATATTTTTAAACATGTTATTATTGTTCTTTCATTACATACCATTTTGAATGTAAGTAGTCAAATGGACAACCTGTCATTCTCCAAATCAGAACAACGATTGTTAGAAGAACAATAAGCACTCTGTCTCTTACTGACTCTATCTCTCTCTCTCTCTCTCTCTCTCTCTCTCTCTCTCTCTCTCTCTCTCTCTCCACACTTTCTCCCACACCCCAATAGGTGTTGAGGGAGATACAAAGTTGTAGTTCATGCCCTTCTAACCACCTCAGCCATTATCAGTTTATGTAGCATTTCTCTGATGTTTTCAGTCCATCTTACTCTGGGTCTACAACTGGCTCTTCTTCCATCTCCTTTTTGAGTATGTTTTGTATGGTATAGAATCTCTTGACATTCTGACAGCAGTGTCATCTAGCAATTATACTTTCCGTAGTCTCCCCTGGTAACAGTCTACATCAAAACAGGCTGGCTAACACTGTTTCAGTGTCACGCTGGCGAATAAGCAGGATATTAAATTAGAGCAGAGCAGTGTAGCTTCATGAACAGTTAGAGACAATGGAAGAAATAGTCTCAGTGATTATGCTTGAACCTACTTGTGATATTTAGTAGTGCTGTGTAATTTAACTGTGTAACAGAAGCTAGGATCGCCGTGTTCCCTGTAGTGGTGGCTGTTACTGATATAGAGGACCCAGTATTGCAGTACCTCTGGGCTCTGATAGTAGTTTCTCAGCATGGCCTGGGACAGACGAACTCCAACTTCTCCAGTAAAAGCTAGGAATGTCAAGAAAGCCATTACGACCCACCACATCAATGAGTCAAAGGGCACAGTACCCGCATCAACTCGTGGCATTACGTTAACAACGACAACAACAACAGCAGTGTCAAAACGTTTTTATTGTGAATCAATGACATACTCACTATAATACATAAAATAAGAGCCAGTAACTGTAGTGATAACTTGTCAGGCTCCAAAACATTTTTGTTTTCTATCAGGAGTGAAATAACAACTCAGATCCAAACACCAAACAGAACAATTAGCCTGTATTCTGCTGTCCTATACAGTTGTGTTTTCTATCAGGAGTGAAATAACAACTCAGATCCAAACACCAAACAGAACAATTAGCCTGAATTCTGCTGTCCTATAAAGTCGTGTTTTCTATCAGGAGTGAAATAACAACTCAGATCCAAACACCAAACAGAACAATTAGCCTCTATTCTCCTGTCCTATAAAGTCATGTTTTCTATCAGGAGTGAAATAATAACTCAGATCCAAACACCACACAGAACAATTAGCCTCTATTCTCCTGTCCTATAAAGTCATGTTTTCTATCAGGAGTGAAATAATAACTCAGATCCAAACACCACACAGAACAATTAGCCTCTATTCTCCTGTCCTATAATTCATGTTTTCTATCAGGAGTGAAATAATATCTCAGATCCAAACACCACACAGAACAATTAGCCTCTATTCTCCTGTCCTATAAGGTCTCCTCGGCAGAATCCAGTAATGGGAATATGCCGTCAAGCCACATTTTAAAAATGATAATTTATACATAACTTTTCCTAATGCTAAAGTCCAAAGAATGCTTCATGTTTACTCACTTCTTCTGTTTTGTATTAGCAAAATAGTTATCTTTATAGACAAGGAGCCTTACCTTAGTATTTTTCTGCACATCAATCTGCCCCAGTATGTTCTCTTTCTCTGCCCATTGTATCATTTCCCTGTATTTGCTTCTGTGACTCTTCCCATCTATCTGCGCTTATATCTTCCCCTTTGTGTCCATGTGTTCACCAATGTAAATTTATCGTTGTATCAAAGTTATTTTTAAGATTGAGTTATTTGTGGGTCATCATCATTGCACTCCGAACATGTCCATAGGTGCTCAGATCCCCTCCTCAGCAAGTCTACCAGTGTCCAGCAACTGATGCCTCCAGTTTTGTGCTGGTTGATAAGTCTTCTTACACGCCCACTAAGTTTCTCATTTCTGACTGTGCCCATCTTAACTCGTGAGGAGAAATGACAAAAAACAGATGCAGAAAAAAATTAGAAAAAACGGTATGGCTAAAGCTTCATGTAAACCATACTGTATTTTTTAAAATATATCTATTTTTTTTCATTTCCCCTCACAATTAGCTTCATTGCAGCGTCACAATTCGTGCGTTTTTTTTGCCTTGGCCCATCTTAAATTCCATCTCTTTCATACGAAGGAGTGATGTGCACTCATGGTTGTCAAAGTCCTGTACCCTTCCCGCATCTTGAAGTGCATTGATGATGTCCGCTCGATCCATTTGTTGACCATCTTTAATGACAGCGTTGAAGATGTAACAGGACACAGTGGACGATTTGGAGCACGCCTACACAAAATAGAACTTGGTGACACTGCAACATGCAATTTCAGAGCATCCAATAAAGTTCAAGAGAATGTTCTTCAAAACTGCAACACTCTAAGACCACAAATTTGGTCTTCAGAAACAGCCCAGCATGAAGTGACAATCTTTGGGGCAACCAGTGAAGACCTCAAATGCATTTCTTGTTTGTGATCCATGCTGGTCTAAATGAATTGAAAAAGCTGATCACTAAAGAAGATACTGTAGTTGCTTTTTTTTTAAATTTTTAATAACAAGAATAGAGAAAACAACTTAGAAATAAGACATGGAGACACCTGCTAGCAACTGTTCCTAAACTATAAAAAATAATGTGCTTTTCATTAGATTAACTCATCTCTATTTAATCCATAAACATCCTTTCATAAAGTGTGTTTCGTCCGTTTTGATCATGTTCTGATATTCTAATTGTTTACGATGAATGCTGATATCGTATGATAGGGAACAGTTGGCAGTGTTCACTTTCTATGCGGTTTCGCCTTATGTCTTATGGCATGTGCTGAGACTGCTATGATAGGGACTACAGTTACCTTTCTTTGTTTGGAAGATGAGTTAGTAATTCAGATGATTCCACTTGCACGGGCAGTTGAGCAATTATGGATTTTAATTCGTTTGCAGTGATACCGGGGCCTTCCATAACCAAATAACCTTTCATATGGGTACCATCCTCATTATTGAGTGTCGTCTCTGCATCGAAGGTTGGATACCATGGAGCGCCATTTCGCTCTGTCCCTTACTTTGATAGTGCAGGTTATTATGGGCTGACTTGTCCATCTTTTGATGTTACTCGTCCATACTTGTCTTGGCCAGCCTCTTTTCCTTTGTGTTTTCCCTTCCAAGATTACTTTAAGTAGGCTGCTGTGTCATTTAACAAGCTCCAAAAATCTTACTTGTCTTGTTTGAATTGTGTTTAGTTCTTTCCATTTTTAACTTGTTTTAAGACTTCGTCATTTGTTTTGTTTTCTTTTCTTTCCATCCAATTCTTCATATTCTTCTATAAATCCACATTTCAAAAGCTTCAATTTTCTGTGTTGTTTTCTATTTTAAGAATTAATGTAATGACTCTGAATAAGTTCACTTCTTTTTATTTTGTATAATGTACTCTTCTTCTTCTCTTCCTCATTTGCCTTTCAGCATCGAGGGGAATTATAATTTACGGTCTTTTGCTCTTTTGTTTGCCTTTGCTGCTGTTTTGTTTCCTAGTGTTTCTAATATTCCATCAATCCATCTTTTTCATCGCTTGCTCTTGAGTCTGATGTTCTCGCAGCATTTATTAAAGGCTCATTGTGTTGTTTTTTGGTCTTTCTATCTTATCACATGGCCTAAGCATTTTATCTGTTGTTTACTTATTCTGTGGTGGGAATTATTCCTAGCTTTTTTTCTCAGATCTTCATTTCTGATCCTATCTCTCAGGCTGTTTCCCGTCATACGTCTAAAAAGATTTCCATATCACTGAAATATCAATATTCACTGCAGAAAGCAAGTAAAACAAGTAGAGAAATTCAAGTATTTAGGCACAATGTTCACAGAAGGTGGAAAACTAGACAGAGAATTTGACATGAGAATACAAAAAGCAAATGCTGTCACATACCAGCTTTCACCATTGCTAAGACATCCAAACATTTCTATGCCAGCTAAACAACAAATGATAAATAGCATTTTCATACCAATTTTGTGCTATGAAAGTCAAACATGGACCCTTTCTAAATCACATTTAAGAAAGACCAATACATGTGAGATGCGACGCTTGAGAAAAGTAACAAATAACACAAGAAGAGATAGAATACCAAATGAAACTATAAGAAAATAGGAACAAAACCCTGCCAAGAATATATAGAACAACAATTTAAATGGTTTGGCCACCTGGTCAGAATGAATCCTTATCAATCACCATCAAGGGCATTCTTCTCGAGAATGCATGGAAAAAGACCAAGAGGAAGACCTAGAAGAAGATGGATAGATGCAGTGACAGAGACATGTAACAACAAAGGAAAGTCACTAATTCAGACAGTTCGAGCAGCTCAAGAACGACAAATGATATAAACCACAACACCTTTTAGGTATCAGTGAAAAGAGAAAAGAAGAAGATTGCAGAAAGCCAACTGAGAGTATTACACGACAGACATTTTTTTTATCCCCAGGAAAAAAGATATAGAGGAATTACCAAAATATTCTTGGTGGAGGGAAACAGGTGGAAGCAGAGATTAAGGTGATGGGGAAGACATGGAATGATCATAAAAGATTGCAAGAAATAGAAGGACTTGTAAACTGTTTGCTGTGTTGAACACCTATGCTCCACGTGGAGCTGAAAATGTTTGTTGTGTTGAAGACTTATGCTCCACAGGGAGCTGAAAGTGTTTCTTGTGTTGAAGACCTATGCTCCACAGGGAGCTGAAAGTGTTTGTTGTGTTGAAGACTTATGCTCCACAGGGAGCTGAAAGTGTTTGTTGTGTTGAAGACCAATGCTCCTTGTGGAGCTGAAAGTGTTTGTTATGTTGAAGACCTATGCTCCACAGGGAGCTGAAAGTGTTTGTTGTGTTGAAGACCTATGCTCCTAGTGGAGCTGAGAGTGTTTGTTGTGTTGAAGACCTATGCTCCACAGGGAGCTGAAAGTGTTTGTTGTGTTGAAGACCTATGATCCACAGGGAGCTGAAAGTGTTTGTTGTGTTGAAGACCTATGCTCCTCATGGAGCTGAGAGTGTTTGTTGTGTTGAAGACCTATGCTCCTCGTGGAGCTGAGAGTGTTTATTGTATTGAAGACCTATGCTCCACAGGGATTTGAAAGGGAAAAAAAAGTGTTTCAAGCATGTGATTCTATCTATATTTCGTTCGTCAGAAGTATTGTCTTTATCTGCAATGTTATTTCCTGTATAAATGTTACTGTCTTTTGTAATTCTTGCAGTGACCCATATAGTTTTGTCTGTAGTGTATCCATGGACCAATGGTTTTTCCTGTCTACTATATTCAGTACAGTAACATCATCAAGCGCTATACATTAAAATATATATATATATATATATATATATATATATATATATATATATATATATGACGATCAACATTTTCAGAAGGACGTTAACTTCTGGTCACTATGGCAGATAGGCGGCGGGAACCGTTAAAGGCTGTGTGTAAAAAGTGTTCCTTGTTGCAGTTTCCCCTTATTCTAAGTCCGGTTTGCTGCCGCGGACACTGAATTAAGTGCTCTGTGCACGCCGTGAGCTGTGTGTTTCATCTGTTTTGATCGTGTTTCGATATTCCGATTGCTTACGATGAATGATGATATTGTATGACGGGAACAAGTGGCTGTGTTCACTTTCTGTACGGTCTCGCCTTATGTCTTTTGGCGTGTGCAGAGACTGTTGTGATGGGGACTACAGCTACCTTTCTTTGTTTGGGAGATGAAATCGTTAAATCGGATGATTCCACTGGCGGTTGAGCAATTATGGATTTTAATTCATTTGCAGTGATACTTTGATTCATTTGCCTTCCATAACCATAAATGAGAAATGGGAAGGTTTAACTTTCGTCACATCTCAGAATGCAGATCTTAATTGGAAATTTGGAAAAAAATTGTGAGATTAAGAGTTCTCAAACGGCTGGAGATTCAGGGGAGATGATCCTGGTACCCGCAAATAAAACCTGTTACGTCACTTCCGTCAACTGTCAACAGGATTAAACTGAACTGCCAAAAATACCAGATTTATTCTGTTGCTGCATATACGCAAAAGTATGTTATTATTATTGCTAAAACACCCATTTAATTATTATGTTACACAATATTTTACTCGAACTTTCATGTTTGAGTGCAAATAACCAAGCAAAGTAGGTCGCACGGTAACGGTCCGTCCGTCGGTCGCCCCAGTCGGTTGAGTGATTCGGTGCGGGTGCGTGTGCCTACACGACGGTTAAAACCTAAAAGTAGCCTAGTTAATCAGACTAGACTGTAGTGTAAAGTAAGTTTTAGTTTAGTAAAAGTGAGTACTCTTTAGTTTAGTAATAGGTACCACTTGCCTTGGTTGATCCTGACCTGGTCACTATAATTTATGATAGTTCACAGTGACTGAGCTCAACTTTCAAGGCTCAAGGTAAACTACTAAACACTTTAACTTTAATATACAGTTACAGCAGCATATGGATCAGTGATCAGATATAAACCCAAGTCACGAACTGGCAGTGAATGCGAGCAATGGTCAAGTCAGTCAGACTACTAAAGTAACAAAATCAAGTCAATAGATGATTGAGTGCCAGTTCAGCTGAGCATGAACATGCATCGATAACGTTTATAAAGTATAAAGTTATAAAGCTACATGGATAAAGTCCTAGTTTAGCATCATAAATTATATCTGCTAAACGAGTAGTCTGTCTCTCCTGATCAACCTCACATATTAACATATTTCAGTTTATTAACTTTTTCTAGCTTGTGTGCATAATTTAAATATATTTTTTTCATCAAAGTATTGAAGATTTAAGAAGGTTAGGTTTACCAGCAGGTTTAGTTTAGGATATTACTAATCCATTGAGGGCCATTGGTCATTGGATTTCTAGTGGCAGATTTGAGAACCGCTGAATAAAGTGCAACGGGATGTTGCAAGTTGCTCTGAACAAAAACAATTGATGATGCTAAACTAGGACTTTATCCATGTAGCTATGAATTATGACCATTGAGTCGAATAATTGATGAGTGGAAGTATGACAGTTGACACCTTGGTCTTGTTTCTTCTTATTCATTGTTCTGAAGAAGTAGAGAATAATATACCCAGATATGGAGATAATCTGATAGAAAAACATACATTTCTATTTATCTGATGCATGCTCTTTGTTTAATCACTCATGATTCTCACACTAACTATACAGTTGGCTGTGGTTTGAAATTGATGACATCACTGAAAATAATAGGTGCCACAGAGTTTTGTTTTTGAAAAATGCATGTCTGTTGAGATACACCAATACAAATAACATTGTCCATTAAAAAATAATGCTTACAAGGTCATTAAAAAATATGAATATCTTAATATTGGTACTGTAGCAGTTTAAACACCATATTACCAGTAATAGCCTCCATCAGTCATAGTTGACTGGATTTTTCAGCGCCCCTAGAAATATTTTTTTTTCTTTCGTCGTGTAGTCTCTTTCTCTATGAATCTGTCTACTTCTTGTTTGAGGTGAACCTTTAGAGTGTGTTTCCAGAGATTGCGTTCTGCAGCTATGTCTTCCTATGCTGCAGGGTTTATGTTCAGAGTCTTCATGTCGCGTTTACACACATCTACAAATCGAAGTTTTGGGCGCCCCCTAGTTCTTTTACCATCTGCCAGTTGTCCGTAGAGTATATCTTTCGTTATGTGGTCATCTTTCATATGGTGTACATGGCCAAGCTAGCATAACCTACATTGTTTGAGCAGCGTGTAGATATTCGGGAGGCCTGTGCAAGTCATGACCTCCACATTTGTCACTTTATCCTTCCAGGTGATACCAAGAATACGGTGCTGACATCGCATATGGAATGCATTTAGCCTTCTCTCCTGCTTTACACAGGTTGTCCAAGATTCGCTGCCATACAGCTGCCATGGTTATACCATATTACTGGTTTACTAATAATTAACATATTCAAGAATTGCCCCACCACCCCATATATGTCTTTAAGTTTCAGCTTAAAAGGGTAAGAAAATTAACCCCTACCTAGATAAAATGTGTTAGACGACTGACAGAAAACAGTCTGAGAGATAAGATCAGAAATGAAGGACTGAATAAAAATCTAGGAACAAACATTTCCTCCATAGAGAACATAAAGAAACAACAGATATAATAGTTTAACCACATGATAAGGCAGAAAGATCACAACACAATGAGCCTTCAATAAACATTGCATGAAAACTAGACCCAAGGGTCACCCTTAAAAAAAAAAAATGGAATGATGGAGTATTAGAAACACTAGGAAACATAACAGCAGGAGAGGCTAACAGAAGAGCAAAAGACCACAAATTATATCGCCACTGTGTGTTACAGTGGCGTATACTGGTTTTGGGGTCTGGGCTACCGCTGACATAATAAATAAAAACATACTTTATATTCAGTAGGCTAACATGAAGTAATATTATCTAATGACTTCACTACATTTTAAATTACTTACTTATATGTAAACTATCCGTCTTGTTTGGGACGAAAATGTCTTGATGACTTTTTGTCATTGAAAGTACTGTTGGGTTGGTTTCTAAGTTTCTGGGGGAATGATTTTTCAATGGACATTAATGCCAAACCAGATAAGCGTTCTTGTGTCTGAGTTAAGCGACAATAAGATTTGATTCTCTTGAGAGCAGAAAAAGTTCTTTCTACAGATGCTGATGCGCATAACGTAGTTATAAATAGCTAAGGAAGTTCCGGTAAACAGACAATAGTTTTGCTTTCACTTTGTGACGATTCTGATTGGCTAGAGCTAAAAATAACCCATGAAACCGCATTCATCTAGCCGTAGCTTTTTTTAATATTCGCATTCATCTAGCCGTAGTATTATTTTTACTGTAAATTTTTAATGTCAAGGTCGTTAATACTAGGTCTGGATAGAGGAAAAATGTACCACTGGCTCATAGAGGTTTCAATGTAGAATAGTTTCAGTTTCATTCACAAACGTTATAGTGGCCAGAGGAAAACCTTGCTATAATAAATGCAAATCAAAGCAAATAAATCATATTGACCTACGAAATGTGTAATAGAATATTCGAAAATTTGTAATATAATTATAAAAAAAAATAGAATAAATTATCATTTCCTTTTGTATTTCGTTAATATGTTCAGGCTACCAGCAGTAGTTACGGTACTGGTGTGTTAAACCCCTTGGTAAGGAATGTGCTAATGAATATTTTTTTTAACTTTGTTGTATTTCGTGTTACTAAATATAAATATTTAATGTTTCAATTTAAGCTCTTGCAGTCAAGAATATGGAAACACAGAGTCTGCCAGAAATCTTCAATATAAAACAGGAACCAGATTATGAAGTGAGTTGATTCATCATCATCATGTGCCATATCAGTTGGCATAAGTGATCATGTCCTTCCACAATTTTCTATCCACAGTGCATCATATCAGTTCCATTGTTGACTGTTTTCCGTGTCATGACACCAAGATTTCCAGTATCTCCTCTCTTTGTCTTCCATGATATCTCTTTCCCTTTATTTTGCTTGTTGTAACCAAGTATTCCAACTTTCTTCTTCTCATGATGTGCCCCAAAAATGTTGATTGCTTCTTTCTAATGTTTCTTAGGAGCTCCCTTTTTGTGTTGGTCTCTTGGATAATTTCGTCGTTGGTCTTTTTAGCTGCCCAGGAATTTTTCAACATTCTTCTGATAAATCGCATCTCTGTGGCCTCTAATTGTCTTTTCATTTGTTAGTCCACTGTCCATGATTCACTTCCATAGGTCAGAATTGGCTCTATATAGCACTGATGAACTCTCTTTCTCTCTTCTTTTGACATAGACTTTTTGGACAAGACATTTTTCATTTTCTGAAGTGCTATTTTGGCCTGTGGTATTCTACTATTTATTTCTGTGGTGCATCTTCCATCTGATGTTATTATTGTGCCCAAGTATTTGACTCTTGCATTTGCATCAGATTTTTCTTGTTTGTTTTTATATTGCATCTTGGTGAGGATTGTTTCTTTGATATGACCATTGGTTCTGTTTTCTTACTATTCAGACTGAGACCTTTCTTGTTGCTTTCTTTCGCTGTTATATCTATAATTTCTTATAATTCATTCTCTGTCTCTGATATTAAGACTTTGTCATTCACATATCTCAAATTGTTTATGTTGTGACCATTGACCTCAGTTCCCTTTTTCTCTACAATTGATCTCATAATATTTTTGCTGCTGAATCTGGTGACAGAACACTGCTGTTTGTTGCCAATACATGTTTTTTTATGATTCGCAGATCCTTGCCATCAATGTTTAGTTTCTCCAGTATATTGATTATTTCCACATGCTTTACTTTGTTAAAAGCTTTTGTGTGGTCTATGAAGCACATATCTTTCTTTACCTCTATAGCTCTTTCTATCAATGTTCTCAGGATATATATTGCATTATTTGTGTCTTTTTCTTCCACAAATGCACATTGTTAATTGATTAGTTAGCTCTTAAAGCAATTAAACTAATATACCTAACTGAAATGACACAAGACATCAAGTTCTGTTAGCTTTATCCAGCTTTATATCTCAGTCTATCCTCCAACATGTAGCACATCTTTCTCTCATGTCACAATTTCATCTCTCATCCCTCTGTCCTCTTCTCCTTAACTTACCAGTCCCAATCATCCTGGATGGAGTAATATTTATCTGTGCCTCATCTTTTGTTGTTGTTATTCTTGTTCTCTGAAGAAGGCCACATGTAGGCCAAAATATCAGTATTTTGTTGTGTTCCTGTTTTGTAAAGCTGTCACCATACCTTGTAGGAGTTACATTACACTCCACTACTGGCTCCTTTCTATTAATTAGCTTTATTCTTGTGTCTGTTTTCTGTGTGACACTTTGTTTACTCTCATTGACTCAAGCTAACAACAGGTCAGATATTTTCAGACATGACTGTTGGAATAAAACACAAGATTAGTCTGTGGTTCCAGTGCAAATGATATTTTTGTTGTTTCTGATATAAGAAATGACTAATGTTAAAATGAAGTACTGTTTCAGCAGTATTACTTAAGCTCACTCACTATCAAAACTGACACTTATTCTAGATTGCCTTTGTTTATAAAGAAATTCCTGCTCCATAGCTCATTAATTAGACAAGAGAATCAATAATCAAATACATATTTGCAAGTTTCAATTTGACAACTGTGTACATCTTAGATGTTAAACCATGATGGTTGAGTGGGTAATGTTCCAACTTCTGACCAGAAAGTTCCAATTCAATATCCAGATATGGCTTTTAGGTTTACTTGGCCTCAGAAAATGGAATACATACATTTTTTTCTGAGAAATTAGAGCGTCCTGACGTGGTAACACATCACCCATAAAAAAAAAAGAATGTGACTTAAAAATATACACATCCAACACTGTAATCTATAACCTAGAAAAGAAGATGGACATAGATGAGCCCAGTGATGAAAAAAAACAAGAGAATCGTAAAGCAGTTCCTCATTGGGAAACAGAAAGCAAAAGAAAAATGGCTTAATCTACACAAATGCTGAGAAGAACACTGAGGTGAGAGGAACAACAATGGGCATGAGCTTTCTTTCTAAGGTTGAGAGGTTCGTCCAGAAAAAGGATATGTGGTAAAATACAGTCGGGTCCTAGGCATGGTCGGATTTTAATAGCACAGATCGTTGGATATAGAGAGTCTAGAATCTCTGACCTCTTGTGCTGTCAATAAATAGATGACCATACTACTCATATGGTTATAGGTGTGTATAGAACCTTTACTTAATAGGTGTGATTATGTTCGTTGTATCCCTTCATTGGTCTCATCTTTCTTATACTTCCTCTTACTAACAGGAGACTTTACTCTTCTTCCTCAGAATATTAGAAATGCAGAAAGCCATAGTCAGATACCAGGTGGAAATATAAAACAGGAACCAGACTATGAAGTGAGTTGATTAGTTTATATTGCATGCTTGTAATAGTTCATAAGTTCAAAATAAAATGTTCATGCCCATTGCAGTCACTGGAATGTATTAAAGTTGTGATTTTCTACCTGCAGTAACAATTGGCGGGAGCCTCTACAAGCCCTGTCTAATGGCACTGGAAGATGTGCTTAATTCAGGTGTCGAGGATTTTGTTCTTGCCCTGCAAGGTGTCACAAAACATATTGACCACTGACTGCCAAGTTCGTCTGCAGCCAAGGACAAGAAGATGAAGAAAACATTTACTGGACTGCCCAAGACATGCACTGTCATTAAATTTGCAATTACTGCTATTGCCTAGATAATCTTTATGAAAGCTCTCATTTTTCTATGCTGTAACAACAAAACAGAAACAAGAACAATTATTGTGATTAGTAAGCACAATTATTTTGGAACATCATTTCACTGGACTTCTAGTCAATATGGATAGGCAACAGGGAACCACTGAGGCACTGTATGGAAAGTGTTCTTTCTTGCAGTTTCCTCATATTCCAAGTCCGGCTTGCTGCCAGAGCTACTGAGTAGTGCTCTGTGCACACTGTGAGCTGTGTGTTTCATCTGGATGGTGTTTCTATATTCAGATTGCTTACGATGAATAATATCGTTTGATGAAGGACAGTTCAGATGCATTCACTGTCGGTACTATAATACGCCTTATGACTTTCGACATGTGCTTTGTTTGCTACGATGGGAACTGCAGCTGCATTTCTTTGTTTGGATATTCAGTGATATTGTAGAAGTTTTATTATGACCCCTTCTGAAGTAATTGTAATCCGTAATCGCCTTGCCGTGTTGTCTGATGTAACACCCCGTGATCTCTGTGGTTTCTTTCGTACTTCGCGCTGTATCTTGTGGTTACCGCTTTGACCCCAGGTTTGTTCGGCGCCAGTCAAGGATACAGCTGGACTGATTCGATAGACTCAACAAAACTGTTTGATAACATAATGCTCAGCCTTTATTTCATTCACAGTACATGCCCTCGAGTTTCAAGGGGACACATTGACACTGACTTCCACCAATCTAAATTTGTGAGCTTATTATACACCATGCACTGCAAACACTTTCGTACACGTTCCAGATAAAATATCAAAGTTCAGCTGATTACAGGACAACCGCCGGAATTGAGTGGCGAGTTCCCCGTGCCACACATCAATGGACAATTTTAAAAGTTCAATTAATAACACACCCGTGGCTGACTTGCATTGTGAACTCAATGTATAATATATCAAAGAAACGCACTTGCTCTCACCTTCCTTGTAGTTTACAAAGTTCAGTTCATAACACACATTGCCTGACTTGAGTGGTGAGCTCAATGTATAATATATCAAAGAAACGCTCTTGCTCTCACCTTCCTTGTAGTTTACAAAGTTCAGTTCATAACACCCATTTGACTGACTTGAGTGGTGAACTCAATGTATGATATATCAAAGAAACGCTCTTGCTCTCACCTTCCTTGTAGTTTACAAAGTTCAGTTCATAACACACATTTGACTGACTTGAGTGGTGAGCTCAATGTATAATATATCAAAGAAACGCTCTTGCTCTCACCTTCCTTGTAGTTTACAAAGTTCAGTTCATAACACCCATTTGACTGACTTGAGTGGTGAGCTCAATGTATAATATATCAAAGAAACGCACTTGCTCTCACACTCCTAGTAGTTTTAAAAGTTCAGTTAATAATAACACATTTAGCTGACATGAGTAGTGATCTCACTGTCTAACATCACTGAAACGCTCTGGATCTAGCATTTCTTGTACTTGCATACGTTCAGTTAACTATCAACACACTCGCTTGACAGAGTTGCTGTTGATGTCTCCCTCGTTGGAAGTCACTGCTTCATTGACACTGCTTGCCACCAGTTCCTTTGACAACTGTAGTCGCGGTGACACTGCTTGTATTTCGTGCACTTCCCCTGGCAACTATTTCACTGGACTGTCTACCCTAATAACTGCTGTTTTGTTACACTTACTTCGGCCACACACTACTTGTACTGCCACACATATTTTATGACTAGTTCCTATGAAGACGGGAGGCTAACCATCCACCTACCGTCTCGACCAAACTCTCCCAGACTACTCTCTTGCGCACTCCTGACAACTTACTAGTCACATGCGCACTCCCTTAATTTCATGAGATTTTCCCAGCTCCCCCTGACTGACTTGTGTTTACTATCTACACTCTCTGCACGTGCTTCCTTTCTTCTCCTTCCTAACTATTTCTCTATCACTCTCCTTATTTTCCCCCACTACTTCCCCTTCTGTGCCTCTCCTCATTTATAACCTACGAATCTCTCTCCCTCCTCCTTACATTTATTCTTTTTGTCTCTCTCTCTCTCTCTCTCTCTCTTCCCTCATCTGTCTTCTTTCTTTCCCCCTACTACAATATGTTGTTTCGGATGATTCCACTGCCATGGGTGGTTGAGCAATTATGGATTTTCATTCGTTTGCAGTGATACCAAGACCTTCGAATACCTATAGCCATTTATTCTAACAAACTCTAATTATGATGTTCTGTCTGTGGGGTTGATCAATTCACTTAAACAGACAGCTGTCTTCATGTGAGAGTTTGGAATCCTACTCTGATTGAGTACTGATCGCAGAGAGAGAGACAGATTTATTGAATGACACGGAGACATTTGTTCATCAATTAACAGAGCATGATCACTCAACTAAAGAATTATCATGATAATGCAATGAAGGATAAAATACATGAAACTCAACAAGTTACATAACAAATAAGAAAAAAACAACTAAATCTGACCTAGAAACTAAGTAGTCACAACTTTATTGGACTGAAATGACAAAGATTTTTTGTTTCCATTCACTAGTTTATAACTCTAATGAAGTTTCATTGGACTGAATTTTTCTAGAATATCATTCTCCCCCCTCCATTTTTTCACACTGAAGCCATGTGCTCAAATGCCCCTCACCATACAAGCAGATATTCTCCAACTTCAGAGATATTCTCATTTTATTTTATGTGTTAGACAAGATTCTAAGGTTTCCTCTTAGACAAGCCTATGAACAAATTGTAGCTACTTTTGACATTTAAATGGGTCATAGCAAACTGAAAAGTTGCATGTACATATAACCTTGAATTGTTCACATTGACATATGAGCTAGTTGTTCACGAGGAGGTAGAACTGCTAGGTCTTGGCCAGCTGATGGTGTGCCGGCCCTGCTATTGTGACCACAGGTTGTAGACGCTTATGCTCCCCCACATGTGAGCTATCAAATGGGAATAAGAAATGGACCAAAAAAAAACACTAAATGTGTATGCTCTATAAAGAGGGTAGAGCATATTGGTCATCAAGATGGCACTGCTTCTGAAACTTTTCAGATCTATTTCGATCCTGAAATAAAATAAACAAATTATCTAATGTGTACAGTTGTCTCACACGTGACAGAGAAATGAAGATGAGAAATTAATGTCACTGTTGTCATTTTAGTTTGTTTATAGAAGTTTGACTCATCTAACGAGGGGTATATGTTCATTTAATGCACTAGGTGAAAGATGAAATCTTTTTGAGGTGTATATGACAAAATATTCTCCCATAATTTGTTTTAATGCTTCAAAGCTGTAGAAAGTTATTGATGACAAGTTTGTTTTATATCATTATAATCTATCTATTGACCTTTCGAGCTGTAGCCGGCCCATAGGGCATAGTCCCAGATATTCTTTTTCGTATCTAAATTTTTATTCTAGCAGTTTTCAATCCTTGTAAAGATCTTTTATCAAATTTCGCCATTTGTCTCTGTTCTATGCAAGCAACTCTATCTCATTGAGGGAGCCGATTCCTGCTGCTTTTGCCTCTCTATATCATTATAATAGAGTAGTTAATAACATTGTGGTTTGTGTGGGTCTCATTTATAGAATGGCTGTTGTTTGAGTCTGTTATCTTCTTGTTTGAATATTGTATCTGTTATCTTCTTGTTTGAATCTTGTATCTGTTATCTTCTTGTTTGAATCTTTTATCTCGTTATCCTCTTGTTTGAATCTTTTATCTGTTATCTTCTTGTTTGAATATTTTATCTGTTATCTTCTTGTTTGAATCTTTTATCTGTTATCCTCTTGTTTGAATCTTTTATCTGTTATCTTCTTGTTTGAATATTTTATCTGTTATCTTCTTGTTTGAATATTTTATCTGTTATCATCTTGTATCTGCTATCTTCTTGTTTGAATCTCTTATCTGTTATCAGCCTGTCAATTGTCTCAGTCCATTAGGTCATGCTATCAGTGTGATCTGTTAGACTGAGACAAAATTGACAGTTAGTTTGTAACTTGGAGACATCAAACACAGTGACTTATTTGGCTGGCTCAAACCTGTCCAGCTTTCCAGTAGTTTAGTAATGTGACATCATAACAACAGCAATTTCAAGTTTCCTGCATCCAACAACATTATTTACTCTCATCCTTCTGAATTTCATATCTCTACTAAAACCGCTATCAATTTATCATCAGTACTCCTAATGAACCTCTGAGGTTGTTATCACTGTCCAAGAAGGACCAATATTTTCTAACCTTATTAATCTAACTTAACTGGAATATTCTCTATAATCATGGCTGCTGTCTATACTGGAATCTAGGAATCTACCTACTACTATCTAATCGAGATGTTGTCAGCCTTCCTAAGATTTCATCACCTCCTCTCCAGTGCAAATTCCCTATCTAATGTAAAATATGAGCATCTTCTTCAAAGTCTGGCAAGCGAGTCCCTAATATCTAACAAAAGAAATTGGCTTTCAGTAATCACCAGGTGACCATCACGAGACACACGATTTTCATTATATGATTTTCAACTGACTGCTGATAAATAATCCTATGACTTACAGTCTACAAGGTTATTCCCCACCCCAATCCCTTTTTCGTGTGTCTAAAAAACCACTATGAACTCTTTCCGTATGTTTCGCCGCACTGTGCGCCATGCCAATTTCGGCAACGTACGTTTCGCCTCATAGTGCACCACACTCAATTTGATTAGTGTGAACGCCGTCAAACCATATTCTTTTTACATGATCATCTTGATAAGTATCAGCTTGATATTGGTGAAATCTAATTCCTTATTCAATTATCTAAACATTCATGTATATTATGTTATATGTTAGATAAATATGTAGATTGATTTTTAAAACCATGAACAATTTTGTCTCTGAAATCTCTACCATTGCAACGATAAAAAGCTTCCGTATGGAAAGAGTTAATCATTCTTAACTTAGCTCTAGTACATTATGTGAACTCAGAACTATGTACTTGATTATATTATACTGGTATAAGGCTGCATTAAGACTGAACAAATGACACAAACTTATTAGAGCTACCAAAGAAAGTTTGAGAATAGAATATATATTATTCACAATGTAATAGAAATGCTTGTTGTGAAAGATTTCTAACAAATCAACATAACAAGACTGTACTCTGTTCATCTAATAAGACCAACAATATTGAATCTGTGAGCTATATTTAGATCTATAGATTTAACAAGGTCATTAATAAACCTAATGTGATTCAAGCTGTGTACACATCTTTATTAAATGTCTTTAACTCCAGAAAGAACTCTCACTGCCTTGTGGGTGAGACATTTTAGTCAAAGGCTGCGGAGCCAACTGTAAACAAACCAACGGAAGGCAACAGAAAACCACTGTTGTAACTTCTATGTACAATCATGAATCGCCACAATAATAGAAAGAAAATCAATGGAGTCTGTAGAAGTGTGGTTTTACAGAAGAATGTTGAGAATATCATGGACAGCTAAGAAGAGTAATGAAAACGTTCTGAATAAGGCCAAACCAAAAAGAGAGCTAATTTCCAATATTAGGAAGACACAATCAACATTTTTTGGCCATGTAATGAGAAGAGAACTGGGATATATTGTATCAACTGGGAAAGTTGAGGGACGAAGAGATAGAGGAAAGCAAAGAGAAAAAATATCAGACAGCTTAAGAGAATGGCTTGGCAGGAGGTCAACAACAGAAATGATAAATAACTGTCGAGGTCCAAAATTGTGGAGAGACATGATCACCTACGCCAGGTGGCCAGGTACTTGATGATGATGAACTCCAGAAAAATATTAGCATGAGTGCAAAGATAGATATCTTGTTCTGAAAGTAAACCCACATTGAGCAAGTTTCATGAATGAAATTAAATGTACAGCTATCTTGTGTTGATTCTGTTGCTGTTGTGTTGAAACTACACAGGCTTCATTCCTGAAATTACATTTATCATCAGCTCTTTTTCTTCTGCGATCATGGCTCATTCAGAGTAGGATTCCAGACTTTCTTATGAAGGCAGCTGTCTGTTTAAGTGACATGTTAGAACGTTGCACTGTGTTCTGCGCCAATGGCTCAGTGCATCCGATTTCTGCCAGCATTTTATTCAGGTTTACTTTCCTTAGCCTTTGATTGTCCCCAATCTTCCTGCAAGGCAGAAGATTGTCTTTTTAAAAGTAGTTCAAGGTCTTATTGTAACAAGTTCTAAATATACACAATAATGTTTCCAGGGTCAGACGATTAAAGTGGAAGTAAATGTAGAGGAAGAAAGTGATATGTTGACACCCATGATGAGGACCAGTTACCCATCCTTTTCTTCTTCTGATAAGTACAGTGTTTTGTGTAAGTTTTTCTTTGTTATCTCTGGAGTCAGTATTTTTGTTATAGTTAAAGAACATTTTTATTAATTTACACATTCTGTATCAGGTCTACGTTGCATTAACAAAATCGTTTTTATGATAGCGGCTTGTTAAACCTCTGATCAACTGTTCTATACCAAGCCGGAGAAAAATAATTGCTCCATTTTGGAAACAGCCGGAAGCTGGAAAACAACTAGAGATATAGAAACAAAGTTGAACGCATTCGAAAATAAATGTCTAAGGAAAATACTTGGTATAGCGTGGAACGAATTCAAAACAAACAAGGAAATTAGAGAAATCGCCAATCAACCATTAATATCTTCAGTAATGAAGAAAAGACGATGGTCATATGTTGGACATGTGATGAGAAGAGATAATAACCGAATAACAAAGCAAGCCCTCATGTGGGAAACAACAGGTAAGAGAAAAAGAGGAATACCCAGAGAGACACTGAGAAGAACATTGATGAGAGAGGCAAGAGCAGCAGGATTCGGCTCCCTCAATGAGATAGAGCTGCTTGCACAGAACAGAGACAAATAGCGAGATTTGATAAAATATTTTTAAAAGAATTGAAAACTGCTAGAACAAAAATTCAGATAAGAGAAGGAGTATCTTGGTCTACGCCCTATGGGCCGGCTATGGCTCGAAAGGTCAATAGATAAAGAACATTCATGTATTTCTTTTATAATAATCAGTTCATAACCTCATTAATACACATGACTTAAGGCATGTGATGCAATATATCCCAGATCACTACAAAACACCAGGAAATGACAAGTCAGCTAAGAGAGGATCCAGATAGACACAACTTAACACTAACATCTCTTTAAACATAGACAAACAAATGATAAACTTTAACAGTGGAGAAGATTGGCTGAATGGGTGGGCCATGGGAAAAACAGATGTTTTTAAATACATAACAAGGCCAAACCCCCATGACAACAATAACAACCTAAAAGGAAGAGACCAAACCACCATCTTCAGACTGAGAACCGGTCGTGTACTACTGAACAATCACATCAATCATCATCATGTCCCATACTGGTTGGCGTAGGTGATCATGTCCTTCCACAATTTTCTATCCACAGTGCATCGTATCAGTTTTGTTATTGACTGTTTTCTGTGCCATGACACCAAACTATCTAGTATTTTCTCTCTTTGTTGTCCACAATCTCTCTTTCCTTGTATTTTGCCTGTTGTAATCAAGTATTCTAACTTTCCTCTTCTCATGATGTGCCCGAAAAATGTTGGTTGTTTATTTCTTATTTTTTTAGGAGTTCCCTTTTTGTGTTGGCCTCTTTGAGAATTTCCTCATTGGTCTTTTTAGCTGTCCAGGGAACTTTCAACATTCTTCTGAGAAATCCCATCTCTGTGGCCTCTAATCGTCTTTTCATTTGTTTGTCTACTGTCCATGATTCGCTTCCATAGGCCAGAATTGGCTCTATACAGCACCGATGAACTCTCTGTCTCACTTCTATTGACATAGATTTCTTGCATGAGATATTTTTCATTTTCTGAATACTATTTTGGCCTGAGCTATTCTGCTTTTTATTTCAGTGGTGCATCTTCCATCTTATGTTATTATTGTGCCCAAGTATTTGACACGTTGCACTTTATTCAAATTTGTCCTGTTTATTTTTATCCTGCATGATGGTGATGATTGTTTCTTTGATATGACCATTACTTCTGTTTTCTTACTATTCAGACTGAGACCTTTTTTGTTGCTTTCTTTTACTATTAAACACATCAATAAAATGGGAGCCGCGATAGCTCAGTGGTTAGTGAACTGGACTACCACGGACAAGGGGGTACAAAAATCATGCGTTGAAGGTCTGTAAAATATAGGGTCACTAACACCATATTTCCCTATACGCCACTTGGCGTGACGGGGGTACTTTACTTTTTTTTTTTTTTTTGCATCAATAAAATATAAAAAAAACCAAACTCCAGCATGTGTACTCTGTGAGCACTCACATGAAATAATAGAATATCACCTTTTTGAATGTTCAAAGCTCAATGACATCGGAGCAACTTTATTTCCTGAAATACCTGATAAATGGAACACCTTGAATGGAACAAAGGAACTCATAAATACCTGCAGATATCATTACATGACATTGGACCGAAGGGTGTCAGCTCACAGGCTTCTGAATCCATAATAACAAAACAACAGTTCGTCAGTTCATTTTGCCTATTTCACATTTGCAACAAAACAACACTTCATCAGTTCATTTTGCCTATTTCACATTTGCAACAAAACAACACTTCATCAGTTCATTTTGCCTATTTCACACTTGCAACAAAACAACACTTCATCAGTTCATTTTGCCTAATTCACACTTTGTGACACTCCTCAAATTATCACATTTGAGGTCAGTATGTTAAGAAGAATCTCTGTAATGTATTTCTATGTTTAGATTGTGAGAGATGTCAGCTGAAATATGAAGGAGGTTGCCCAGAACATGGACCTTTCATCTATGTTGACAATGCTGAGGTAAAGTACACAATAATAGCTAATAATACTAGGACAACCAACCATATTATATCGTGTGAGAGTGTTAGCTATGGTCACCTAACTAATGCTATAACTTATTTAAATAAATGATCATACACATATTACAAATAAATAAAAGAATAGGTATGGCAAAAAGTAATTTTAATGCCATGAAAAATATACTAACATCAAAACAAATAACACCAGGGCTAAAACTAAGAATAGCAAAATGTTACATCTTCTCAATATTCCTGTAAGGTGCAGAAACATGGACATTAGACGAGAAAACAGAACAGAAAATTGAAGCCTTTGAAATGTGGATTTATAGAAGAATAGGTAGAATTGGATGGAAAGAAAAGAAAACAAACACAGTTTTAAAACAACTAAAAATGAAAAGAGAACTATTAAACATAATTAGAACAAGACAAATGAATTTTTTGGGGAATGTTAAAAGACACTACAGCCTAATAAAAGTAATATTGGAAGGGAAAATACAATGTAAAAGAGGCAGACCAAGACTAACATGGGCGAATAGCATCAAAAGATGGACAAGTCAACCTAAGACAATCTGCACCACCAAACCAAGAGACAAAGTGGAATGGCGCTCTGTGGTAGCCAACCTTCAATGGCTAGATGGATTTGGTGGAAAGAGAGATTGAGGTTGACAAAGAGAAAAAATACTGGATAGCTTGGTGTCATGGCATAGAAAACAGAACTGATATGATGCACGGTAGATAGAAGATTGTGGAAGGACATGATCGCTTGTTCCAACTGGTATGGCACATGATGGTGATCTTTTGACTATTACGAAGAAGCACAAAATGAAATTGTTTGGCCACATGTCTAGATCATCTAGCCTAGCTAAGACTGAGGAACTGTGAAAGGAGTGAGGAGTAAGCAGAGAAAGAGATGAGAAACATCAAAGAATATACAGGTTTCTACTTTGCTGAGTCCCAAGGAATGACTGAAGATAGAGAAAAATTTGAGAAGTCAATAGTGCCACAACAATGCCCCAAGGTTGTGGGATGTAGAAGATTTAGTCACACAACTGTAATCATACAAAGCATAAATATTATGCCATGTTAAGGTTTCACAAACGTTACTCCCATTTCAATATTTGTGTTATGGTCTGTTTTCACAACATAATTTCAATCTGTTCACAGGTGGATCAAGGTGAAGGCTACAGACTAGAATGTAGCTCTTACACTCAGATAATTGACGGGGAGTCTGGCCAAGTACCTGGAAAAGAGATGATGTTTTTGCCTCAAGTTTATGAGTCTAGCAGTGATGGTTTTCAGAATGTGGATCAAAGCCCACAAGAAACAGAGAACCTATACAATTGTGATGAAGACTTTACTCAGGGTGACCACTTAACATCACACTCAAGAACATTTGCAGAAGGGAAATCTTATAAATGTCATGTTTGTGATTTAAGCTTTGTTACGAGTCATGCTCTAACTCGACATATGAAAACACATGCAGGCGAGAAGGCTTACAAGTGTGATGTTTGTGGTGCAGGTTTTGCTAATAGTGGCCATGTAAAAAGACACATGAGAACACATACTGGAGAGAAGCCTTACAGATGTGATTCATGTGGTGCACATTTTACTGAGAGTGGGTCTCTAAAACGACATAAAAGAACACATACAGGAGAGAAACCTTACAAATGTGAAGTGTGTGGTGCAGGTTTTGTAGAGAATGGCTCTCTGATAAATCACAAAAGAACACATACAGGAGAGAAACCTTTTAAATGTGATGTTTGTGGTGCAGTTTTTGCTCAAAGTGGACATCTAAAAGGACATAAGAAAACACATACGGGAGAGAAACCTTATAAATGTGATATATGTTATACATGTTTTGCTCTCAGTGGACACCTAAAAAGACACAAGAGAACACATACAGGAGAGAAGCCTTACAAATGTGATATTTGTCGTGCAATTTTTTCTGATATTGGAACTCTAATAGGACACAAGAGAACACATGCAGAAGAGAAACCTTTTAAGTATGGTGTATGTGATGCAAATTTTTCTATGGTTGGGGATATAAAGAGATGTAAGAAAACACATAAAAAAGGAGAGAAGCCTTACAAATGTGATTTGTGTTCTGCAGTTTTTTCTCGTAGTGGACATTTAAAAGTACACACTAGAACACATACAGGAGAAAAGCCGTACAAATGTGATTTGTGTGGTGCATGTTTTGCTCAAAGTGGTCATCTTAAAGGACATATAAAAATACATACTGGAGAGAAGCCTTACAGATGTGACATATGTGGCGTAGGTTTTATTCATAGTGGACATCTAAAAGGACATAAGAGAACACACACAGGAGAAAAACCTTACAAATGTGATGTGTGTGATGTGGGTTTTGCTTTGAGTGGTGATCTAAATAGACATAAGAGAATCCACACAAGATAAATAATCTGAACATCCTCAAATGATCACACACAGAACACAAACAATCAATATAATTTGTCTGGTTAAGTATTTGTTTGTATGAATTCTCTTTGCTTGTATTGTAGTTTGCTTACGGTTACTTGCTGACTCTTGCATATCAACTGTAGTACATGATGCTCCCTTCTCATAACATAGCCAGTAATTGTTACTTCCTTCTGATGTTACAAATAACCTCTGTTTTTAGTTTGCTTACGGTTACTTGCTGACTCTTGCATATCAACTGTAGTACATGATGCTCCCTTCTCATAACATAGCCAGTAATTGTTACTTCCTTCTGATGTTACAAATAACCTCTGTTTTTAGTTTGCTTACGGTTACTTGCTGACTCTTGCATATCAACTGTAGTACATGATGCTCCCTTCTCATAACATAGCCAGTAATTGTTACTTCCTTCTGATGTTACAAATAACCTCTGTTTTTAGTTTGCTTACGGTTACTTGCTGACTCTTGCATATCAACTGTAGTACATGATGCTCTCTACAAGACAATTTTGTTCCAAATGTCCGTTGTTTGATTTTCTCAAGTTGTATCAACCTGTGACTATACAAAGAATTTTTTTGTTTAACACGTCCCCTCCAAGCCGTGCAATGCTTATGGGGAATATGGTGTTAGTGACCATATTTTTCCATGGCTACAGCACATTTTTGGGTGATGTGACCCATATCATACCAGGCTGCCTTTATTTCCCAGAAAAAAAAATCTCTGGTACCTATCTTTAGTGGCTGGGTGAACCTGGAAGCCTTTTTGGTCTTAAAAAAAATCCACTACTTCTGGGAATTGAGCCCAGACTGCTCTGATCTGAAAGTGAGTGCACTAATCTATCAGTCACCAATGCTCCACACAAAGAATTTTATTATGGTGATTTTCCATTGTCTTCCATTGGTTTTATTTATTGATGACTTCACCAGCCTTTGAAAAAAAAATATCTCACCCACAAGGTAGTGCAAATTTGTATTTCTTTTGTACCCTCCCTTAGCCATTTGCTCTCCAGCACATACTTGCAAGACTGGAGCAAAGCAGCAGGTAGTGGTGTCTACTGCATACAGTAGTTTTTATCTATTGACCTTTCAAGCTGTAATCGGCCAATATGGCATAGACGCAGATACTCTTTCCCTGCTTCAAAATTATCTTTCTAGCAATCTTAATCTTTTGTCAGATCTTGCCATTTGTCTCTGTTCTGTGCTAGCATCTTGATCTTATTTAGGGAGCCAATTCCTGCTGTCTCTCTGATCAATGTTCTCAGTGTTTCTCTGGGTTGGCCTCTTTTCCTTCTACCTGTTGTTTCCCACTTGAGAGCTTGCTTTGTTATTCAGTTATCTCTTCTCACCACATGTCCAACATATGCCATCATCTTTTCTTGATTGCTGGTGATATTGGTGGTTGATTGACGATTTCTCTAATTTCCTCGTTTGTTTTGAATTCGTTCCACACTATACTAAGTATTTTCCTTAGACATTTATTTTCAAATGCATTCAACTTTGTTTCTATGTCTTTTGTTGTTTTCTGCTTCATTTTTGTGCAGCTTTGATTTCTACAACTTTTCAAGGCTTCTGGAAGACATTGCTGCTTTAGCCATTCTGATTCTAATTTCTTTACTTGTATCCCATTCCTGATTAATGGGACTTACAAGATAGATAAATTGATTGATCTCTTCCACTGTTTTTTTTTTTTTAATGTATTATGTATATTATTTTGTTGGGTCATGTTTTGCATTCTGTTTATTTGAATCTCTGACATTTTATTTAGAGGCACGTTAGTTAAGTCTGTATATTATGCAGTTTTTACTATTGTTTTAACAATTCTTTTTTATCATTTTCATGTTATTTACTAGTTTGGAGACTAGTCCATAGTCCGTAACTCATAGTTAACAGTGCATACCATGATTGGTGCGCAGCCGAGCTGATCCATACTATATTCCACCTCATACTGGTGTCTCTAGTAGTTATTGCTGTAATGCTCTGAATTGATAGAAGCAAAGTGGATGGTTTGACTCGATGAGTGATTTGGGACATAAGGCCTTTCTTGACATTTTGACTTTTACTGGAAAAGTTAGAGTTTACCTAATTCAGGCTATGGCAGGAAAATTGTGTGACTTGTCCTGCCTAGTGGTCCTGCAGTAATAGGTCTTCCATCAGTAAGAACTACCACTTCAGGGAACACGATGATCCTAGCTTCTGTTAGCTGGCCTTTTTTTATGCAGGCTGTTATCAGGGGAGATCGATGAGGATGTAGAAGTTAAGTCTTGGTCAAATGATGGGTCACCAATCCTGCTGTTGTAACTACAGATTGCTGGCATGAGCTTTCCTTAGTGTCCCTGGAGTGTATTGGGACAAAAGGTGCAAATATCACATCTATCCAGTAAACTAACAACACTACATATCCACTCTCATTAACGTATCCATGCTCATTAATGTATCCATGCCCACTTAACGTCCTTTTAAGGGCAGAAGGTAATGAGGAGCAGTTGTTATGTGATTGCTGAAAGAATTTGTGTAGTTTATTCTACAAATGTGAAGCTTTTCCCATTTCTGGCTTCTGTGTGAGCTTTTCCTTTATGTTTTTACCCCTCTCATTTGGAGGCAAGAGTCATAATAGCCCAGTGGTTAATGAACTGGACTACAAAGGACAAGAGGTCAGGTTTAATCCTGATCGACAGCTTCCGGGTTCACCCAGCCTAAAATGGGTACCAGATTATTTTCTGGGAAAGTAAAGTGGCACATATGTAATACCAACCACATTACCCCAAAAATCATGTGCTGAAGGTCTGTAAAAAACACCATATTCCCTATACGCCATGTGGCGTGATGGGGCTCTTTACTTTTTTTACATTTGGAAGCTCATCTACTTCTAATCAAATTTTAATGGACTGCATACATACCATGTTATCTTGTTTATTTGCATTACCTAAAACATGGGTTTACCATACAATTGATATAAATATCTGATTAGTCAGACATAGTATGTTAGCTGATAACAGGCAACAATTCATAGTTGACTGATGACTTCGAGGTCAACAAACAAGACTTTATGATGATACTACTTCACTGCAGTGTGTGTATAAAGAACAGACTATTTAGCCAGGTCATGTGAATTGCAATATGTATATAAAGAACAGGCTATTTAGCCAGGTCATGTGAATTAATGTCAAAGAGAGAAGGCAAAGCTTTTCTGAAGGTGAAAGGTTACAACAGTTTACTTCTTGGTCTCCTCTTCTTTCCTTCCTCATTTTTCCTTCTAGAGTCATAGGTAGATATAGTTTACAATATTTTGCTCTTCTTCTTACATCTCTTGCTGTTATGTTTCCTGGTGTTACTAATATTCCATAAACCCTTCTTTTTCATTGTCAGCTTTTGGGTCTAGTGTTCTTACAGTGCTTATTGATGACTCATTGTGTTGTATTTTTATCTTTTTGTTTTTCGTGTGCCAAACCATTTTGTCTATTGTTTCTTTATGTTTTAAATGGCAGGATTTATTCCTAGACTTTTTCTCATCTCTGATATTATCTCTCAGGTTGTTTCCTGTCATTTATCTAACACATTTCCTTTCTGATTTTATTTATATCAGGTTGTTTCCTGTCATTTGTCTAACACATTTCATTTCTGTGGTGGTTATTTTTCTTGCTCTTGAGTCTATCATTCATGTCTGACAATCAATGTAACCTAAAATACAACAAATGAAACTTTCTCTGGAGCAGAAACACTGAAGTGGATTGGTATGTATTTTCTGCCATCTCACTTTGTCATCCCCTTGTTGGTTACTCTGTTTCTCAGCTTTTTATGTCAAGGATATTTTTTTTTCCGTTCGCCAGCTTTTACCTCTGACGAAGTCCCTAGAGACTAGGAACTGAATTTTGCATGCTAATCCAATTTTCCCAGGCAGCCGTGTGCACAGGGGTCCCACGCCACACAGGCAGATAACTCAAACTTCAGAGGTACTCATATTTTTTCCGTCAATTAGTAATTGATGTTTCAAGCTGGGCCTCGCTGCTGAGACCAGGGGTGGTTGCCACAGAGAGAGAATCATAAATAAAAAATCTGGTGTAGCCGGGATTTGAACACACAACCTCTCTGTCTCTAGGCCGGCATCTTGCCTCAAGACTAATCATTTCCCATGTCAAGGATATAGAAAGTTATAGAGAGCTCTCTTGTCATATTGAACACTGGGTGATGTTACTCAGCTGAGACTACACTGGGTCATGTCACTCAGCTGAGACTACACCGGGTCATGTCACTCAGCTGAGACTACACCGGGTCATGTCACTCAGCTGAGACTACACCGGGTCATGTCACTCAGCTGAGACTACACCGGGTCATGTCACTCAGCTGAGACTACACCGGGTCATGTCACTCAGCTGAGACATAATCATGGGCACTGGTAGAAAAGACATCCTATGAGAGAGCAGAGAATCATTTCAAGAGAAGTGGTATTATGTTTATAACACTCTGAAAAAAATCATAAATAATCAACAACAGGAAAAAGAACAATAGATGGTCCAAAGCAGGATCAAACCCGTACTTCTCAGCACAGCACCTTGCCATAAGAGTTTGATCCTGCTTTGGACTATATATTATCGTTCTTTGTTTTTTTTATTTTCTGTTGTTCGTTATTTGTGATTTTTTTCTCAGTGCTGTAAACATAGCTCCCCTGAAATGATTCGCTGATCTATCGCCTTGGAAGTTTCCCTCCAAAATAATATCCATTTTTTTATTATTTATCTCCTGTGAGAGAGCACTAGGTCATCCTTCCATCAAAAATAGACCCAAGAAAAGTTGGACCCCCGAGGCTTCACTTCCAAAAGTCTAAATGTTCTGGGGTACCTAATATTTTTTGTTTATTTGACACTTGCAAATTTGTTCCCGCATCTTATTTTTTGTTTATCTGACACTTGCAAATTTGTTCCTGTATCTTATTTTTTGCTTATCTGACACTTGCAAATTTGATCCCGTATCTTATTTTTTGTTTATCTGACACTTGCAAATTTGTTCCTGTATCTTATTTTTTGTTTATCTGACACTTGCAAATTTGTTCCCGTATCTTATTTTTTGTTTATTTGACACTTGCAAATTTGTTCCCGTATCTTATTTTTTGTTTATCTGACACTTGCAAATTTGATCCCGTATCTTATTTTTTGTTTATCTGACACTTGCAAATTTGTTCCCGTATCTTATTTTTTGTTTATCTGACACTTGCAAATTTGTTCCCGTATCTTTGATGTTGGCTTTTTCAGTTGGATCCAAAATGGAGGATTTGTTTTTCTCCCGCTTGAAATAGAACCGTTGATCAGAGGTTTAACAAGCCGCTATTATAAAAATGCTTTTGTTGATGAAACGCAGACCTGATACACAGATAAGAGGAAAAAGAGGTCGACCCAGAGAAACACTGAGAAGAATATTTATCAGAGAGGCAAAAGCAGCAGAAATCAGCTCCCTTAATGAGATATAGAGTTGTTTGCACAGAATAGAGACAAATGGTGAGATTTGATAAAATATCTTTACAAGGATTCAAAACTGCTAGAATAAAATTTAGATAAGAGAAAGAGTATCTGGGTCTATGCCTTATGGGCTGTCTACGGCTCGATAGGTCAATAGATATATAGATCTTTGATGTGCATTGCTCTCACTCCTTAAGTTATTGTTCTCATTGTCTGATTTTAGGGTCTGGTGGTTTTTATTATGTTCTGCGTTGTTGCTGTTATATGTTGATATGTCTTTCAGACTGATAAATAAAATATTGATAAGTGGCATACGTGTCGTGTCGTTTTCATTTGCAACTTTATATATCTTAAGTGAAGTCCGGAGTGACTGGATTTTTTGTGCATATCACTTTTTTTCACACAGGCAGATATGTACTTAAGTGTCCCTCGCCATACAGGCAGATATTCTCTGACTTCATAGGTATTCTCAGAGTCTTTAACAGGGACAAAAAACCACAGATTATAATTTTCTATTTGTGTTTGTCTTTCAGACTGATAAACAGAAGAATGTTGAGAGTACCATGGACAGCCAAGAAGAGTAATGAAAACGTTCTGAAAGAGGCCGAAGCAAAAAGAGAGCTAATTTCCAATATTAGGAAGAAACAATCATAATTTTTTGGCTAAGCAATAAGAAGAGAACAGCTGGAATATATTGTAACAACTGGGAAAATTTGAGGGACAAAGAGATAGAGGAAAGCGAAGAGAAAAAATATCAGACAGCTTAAGTGAATGGCTTGGCAGAAGGTCAACAACAGAAATGATAAATAACTATCGAGATCGAAAGTTGTGTGGAGAGACATGGTCACCTATGCCATCAGGCCCGGTACTTGATGATGATGATGATGATTTGCGTTTGTCCCCCATTGAAGGTCTTGAGGAGGGATTGAAGAGGGAAGGCAACCTGCACTCAAAAATATGTTGACGCCCACTTAACGTCATTGTAATCCATTTCTTTGGTCGTCGGTTGAACATCAGAAAGAACGAGAACGAATCAAGAACCGGATGTTTCAGAGTGAAGTGTTTGCATCTACTGCCATGTACGAAGGGGGTTTCCGTTCGACATTCAATTCCCAGAAGTGGCTGATTTTTTTTTTTTTTCCCAGACCGACAAAGCTCAGGGGTTTACCCAACCTCTAAAATTGGGTGCCAGAGATTTTTCTGTGAAGTAAAGGCGGCCTGGCGTGATACCGACCACATCACAACCAAAAATGTGCCACGGCCATCGAAAAATTGGTAAAGTACGAGACTTGAATCGACGTCTTAGCGCGTGAGTTTTCATTCATATGTGCTCGGCGGCCTATCCAGAAGTGTTCGGAGACTTCTCAATAGTGTCACTTCAAGCATCGAAACTCACGATACGAGGCAGCATTCCTCATCTTCCCAGAGTACTATATACTGGTGCCCATTTTTGCCTAACGCCCGTGCGCTGCCGGGGCCCGAAAGGGGAGTAAAGAATAGTGGTGCTGTACCCTACCAGGCATGTTCGTAAGAGGCGAGAAAGGAGGGTTAGGCATAGGACTGGCTATCCCATACTGTAAAAAAATAAGCCGAAAAAACTTCACAAACATGAACAAGTCAAAGAAAGATAAAGTTAATCCGTCAACCAGGAAAGAGAAGGGCTCTCTGTCTAAGAGACGTATGACGCAATCCGGAGAAAGCCGTAAGGAGTCCGGGTTGCCGACTCACCCTTTGTCTACCAGGAAATCCTCCAGAATTGGCACCTGGAATGTTCGTACCCTTAACGAACAGGGAAAAGCGGCACAAGTGGCAGCAGAAATGACTAACTACAAGATAGATATTCTGGGAATGTGTGAAACAAGATGGCTGGGAGCGGAGAGAATAAAATTGAATACAGGGGAGATGATTTTATCATCAGGACACCAGGAACCAGGAGCACAACATAGCGAAGGGGTAGCTATATTGCTATCTAAGAATGCACAGAAGACACTAATAGAATGGGAGGCAGTGGGACCAAGACTGGTGAGAGCAACATTTAGAACAACCAAAAACAAAATAAAATTACACATACAATGCTATGCACCAACCAACGATAAGGATGACTCAGTTAAAGATGATTTTTATAAACTGCTACAATGTCAGATGGATGCAAGACGAGCCAAGGATATTATAATCTTGATGGGAGACCTAAATGCTAAGGTAGGATCAGACAACAGAGGCTTCGAAGAGATTATGGGAAAACATGGACTTGGAGATATAAATGAGAATGGAGAGATATTTGTGAATTTCTGCGCCCTTAATCAAGTGAGCCTAGGAGGAACAATATTCCAACATAAAAGAATACACAAAGCTACATGGGTGTCACCAGATCATAGAACGGAAAATCAAATTGATCACATATGTATTAATAATAAGTTTAAGTCATCCTTACAGGATGTAAAAGTATATAGAGGGGCAGATGTAGCTTCTGACCATCATCTTCTGTTAGCCAAACTTAAAATTAAATTAAAAAGGTATACTACAACGAATAAGGGTAGAAAGTATTTCAATGTAGGGTTTCTTAAAGAACAAGGAATTAAAGATAAATTCACAGTCACAATATCAAACAAATACCAAGTCCTCCAACAACTAGAAAATACAATAAATATAGAAGATCATTGGAAACAGATAAAAGATATATGGAAAGAGACATGCGAAGAAACACTGGGGAAAAGAGAACGCCAGGATAAGGCATGGATGACAGCAGAGACCCTGGATAAAATTAAAGAAAGAAAGAACAAGAAAGGAGACATAAATAAAAGCAAAACAAGAAGTAATAAAGCCAAGACACAGGAAGCTTACAGAGGTGAACAAAGAAGTGAGAAGATGCATTAAATGGGATAAGAGGAAATATATAGATGAACTAGCTAAAGAGGCAGAAGAAGCAGCAAATAAAGGGAATATGAAAGAACTGTACAACAGCATAAAGAAATTAGGTGGAAAATACAAACAGATCAACGCCTTTATCACAGATAAGAAAGGAAATCTGCTTAGTAATATAAAGGAACAAATGGAGAGATGGAAAGAGCACTTTGAAGAACTTTTGAACAGACCCAGCTCAAATAATCCTCCAGATATACTACCAGCAAAAGAAGAGTTACACGTTAACTGCGGAAAACCAAGCAAAGAAGAAATCATGAAAGCCATCAAACTATTAAAAGATGGTAAAGCCACAGGACCAGATGAAATTCCTTCGGAAGCCATCAAAGCAGATATTAACACCTCTACCAAGATGTTACATAATCTATTAGATAAAATTTGGAAGAGGGAAGAAATACCTAAAGACTGGAAAGAAGGTTATATGATCAAACTACCAAAGAAAGGAAGTTTACAGGAGTGCACAAATTATAGGGGAATTATGCTACTATCAGTGCCAGGAAAAATATTAGGCAGAATCATTCTGGAGAGACTAAAAGAGGCTATAGAGAAACACTTGAGAGATGAACAAGCAGGTTTTAGGAAGAACAGATCATGTGCTGATCAAATAACTACTCTACGTATAATAGTTGAACAAAGTTTAGAACTAAAATCCCCACTATATACTGGATTCATAGATTACGAAAAGGCATTTGATAGTTTAGACAGAAGAATGCTTTGGAAGTTGCTGAGTCATTACGGAATCCCCATAAAGTTTATTAACCTGATAAAAACAATGTATGAAGGAACGAAATGTAGAGTGGTGCATGAAGGACAGATTACAGAAGCATTTGAAATAAGAACAGGAGTAAGGCAAAGATGCCTTCTGTCTCCATTTCTCTTTCTACTGGCCATAGATTGGATTATGAAAATAACTCAAAACAACAGAAATGTGATCCAGTGGTCACTGACCAAACAATTTGATGATTTAGACTTAGCTGATGACATAGTTCTCCTATCACACAGCCATCAACAGATGCAGGATAAAATGAGCATACTTGATGAGAGATCACAACAGCTAGGACTAAAGATTAATAGAGATAAGACCAACATTATGTGAATTAATGCAGTTGGCAATAACCAAATAAAACTAGGAGAAATACCTCTACTAGACGTACAATCTTACATATATCTGGGCAGTAATATAGATAAAGAGGGAGGAACAGAAAATGATACCAAAATAAGGATATCAAAAGCAAGAGGAGCTTTCATTTCACTGGGGAACATATGGAAATCCAAAGAAATTAGGCTAAATACAAAAATAAAAATTTTCAACTCAAATGTTAAGTCGGTCCTATTATATGGCTGTGAAACATGGAGAATAACAAAATTGACAATCACGAAGGTACAGACTTTCATTAATGGATGCTTGCGCAGTATAAAAGGATGGAAATGGCAGGACAAAGTCACTAATGTGGAATTATGGAAATGTACCGGTCAAATACCAGTGGATAAAGAGATAGAGCGAAGACGATGGCGATGGATAGGACACACGCTACGGAAGCCAACTGAGAGTATTACACAACAGGCTCTTTTTTTGGAATCCCCAGGGGAAAAGACAAATAGGAAGACCAAGGAATTCTTGGAGAAGACAGATCGAAGCAGAGATGAGGATGATGGGGAAGACATGGAATGATCTTAAAAGAATTGCAAAAAACAAAACGACTTGGAAAGTGTTTGTTGAAGACCTATGCTCCACTGGGAGCTAAAAGGTAGAAGAAGAAGATTTTTGCATAAGGTTAAGGAGTTCACCAGTAACTTGACCGTGAGAAATTATCGATTTATAACTTACGTGTACCAAGATCGACAAGCAACAGAGCCGATCCAGACTAAACTCCACCTCCTAGTGGTACTAATGAAAACAGTCTAGCTAAGCGAGTGTGGGTCAAAATGGGAAGGCAGCCCCAAAATGACTTGCCGAAGACGGATATGTCTGGCTGTAAGAATACAAATAACGTAATCACGTTCATTTAAAGGTTAGCACCATAAGTGTGGACCATGAAGATTAATCGCAGGGTGAACGCGGAAGAAGAAGAAACAGCGTTTTACGAAGGTGTAGTTATGAGACTTCAAAAAGGAGCTGTTAAATGAGCTGAAGGTAAGAATGAGCTGTTAAATTAGCTGAAGGTAAGAATGGGGTGTTAAATTAGCTGAAGGTAAGAATGAGCTGTTAAATTAGCTGAAGGTAAGAATGGGGTGTTAAATTAGCTGAAGGTAAGAATGGGGTGTTAAATTAGCTGAAGGTAAGAATGGGGTGTTAAATTAGCTGAAGGTAAGAATGGGGTGTTAAATTAGCTGAAGGTAAGAATGGGGTGTTAAATTAACTGAAGGTAAGAATGGGGTGTTAAATTAGCTGAAGGTAAGAATGGGGTGTTAAATTAGCTGAAGGTAAGAATGGGGTGTTAAATTATAACTGCAAGTAAGAACGAGGTAACATAGAATATAGATCACAAGTTTATATAGCCATAAAACATCAGTTCACGAGCTTGGCATAATCTATGGTCGAAGGCTCTGTCACTGCAAACGAACTAAAATCTATAATTGATCGGCGGCCGTACCAGTGGAATCATCCGAATTAACAGCTCATTTCATTGAAGACTAAAAACAAAGATAGGTAGCTGCATTCCCCATCATAACAGCCACAGCACACGCCAAACGACATAAGTAGTAGCCGCATCGAAAGGGAACGCAACTATCTGACCTTTGTCATACGATATCATCATTCATCGGTAAGCCATCGGAATATCGAATCATGATCCACGTGAAAAACAGAGCTGACGGCGTGCACAGAGCGCTAACTATGTTTGTATCTTGGTCGTACTGAGATTAGCACATCTGAGAAGGTCGACACTGAATACCAAAGAATCTGCAAGATGCAGAACCCCCAATTATGATATCATCTTTAAACGAGGCATTCTCAGATGGGGAGAAACACAGTGTTTGTGCTGGTTACAAAGTGAAGAGATACATATACTTCATGAGAGATTATATCAACTATTTGTGCGACAGTTATCCAACTTATGTGGCCTGTCTGAGAGGGAATGTGGGAGCTTATATGACTAAAAGACTAGCATGTTTAAACTACGAGCTCAGCATTGTCTTGCTGGAGACGGGTGTGTATCGGGACTCAAAGCTCAAGTATAACGACGATTGTAAATAAACGACACAATGTAACCACGCCCACTTAACATCCTGCTACCGGAAGATGCTAAAGAGAAGTATTCGTACGTGATCGCGAAGAGGAATTCAACGAAAGTTTTCTAGTCTGTGAATGTTTAGTTTAGTCGGCGGGTCTTCCTCACTGCGCATCTGACACGTCCATAAGTGCTCAGATCTCCTCCCCTGTATACCCTTCAGTGTGTGAAGACTGATTACTCCAGTTCTGTATTGGTGTGCTATTCCGAATAGTATTCGTCTGTGTCTTCCCGTGTAGCGCTCCTTTCTGGGGTATTCAGTTTGGACCTGATGTTCACGTAGTCTGGACACGGTTGTAGATTCATGCTCATTAGCTCGCCCTACCTTACTCGGTACTTGAGTAACATCAAAAGATGGACAAGTAAATCTATGACAACCTGCACTATCAAAGCAAGAAACAGAGTGGAACGGCGCTCCATGGTAGCCAACCTTCGTTGCGGAAACGGCACTCGATGATGATGATGATGACCTTACTCGGTGCATTCAACAACTCAAACCTGATCTTGCACGTCCGCTTTTTACGGCAGCCGTTCCAGCCAGGCTGTCAGTTCGTTCATTTTCTTTCACAGCCGAGTGTCCAAGGACGAAAATGAAGCATATACCAGTCTGTCCTGAGTTATTTAGTAACGCACCTAATGTCTTCGAACTCACCCCCAATCGATATTCCTGGGCATGTTCATCGAGTCACACAGAAAACGCAAATGAGTTAAAGGTTGTGTTTCGAGCCATGCCCATCGCTTAGTTGCTACCATGGTCTCTACGATCATACTACTTGTAACTACAACGGAAGCACCGCTCCACTCCTTCACTGTTTTCCCACTGACCATGAAAGCCCATGAGCTCCGATTGAGCCGAACAACAGACCCTAGGTGACTCTAGGAAACTCCAAGTTAACTCTCATAGATCGGAGCCTGCACCTCTCCTTACAAAACCATAGGGTTGTGTTCCCTCCATTCTCTGTTCGGCGGGATGTAAACAGAAAATGACGTAGACCACGCTGCTGGCACCCGTATCCACTCTTCCCCGTGCTCAATATCTCACAGTGGACACATCTGTAGAAGACCTCGGCTCGCGCCACCCAAGATTTTCCTATTTTGAGCCTCTGCCCTATCTTCTCTCAATCTCATTGTGCAAAGAATACAGTTTATCAGCACAGACTCGGAAGTAGGCTCGCGCACGAGACATCGTTGTTCTGTCTGCGATTGTTGGGAAGTAGAGAAGATACGCCCTGCATGGTGTGGCTTTCGTGCATCCAATTTGGTGCGCATAGCCTCATTTTGTATTCGTCCCAGTCTTTCAGTCTGCGTGTGGATGAGATTTAGAATCACCAGTGTGTACTCAAAAATCGAAACTACTATAGTTCTTGATACAGCAAGACAAGAAGATTTGATCAGTTTATAGGCAAGACAAGATTTGCTCAGTTTATAGATTGAACAAGCTTGGTGATAGGATGCATGCCTGTCTTACTCCTCTTTTCATATCAATAGGTGTAGAGTTCTTTTTGTTATATTTTATAATTCCTGTACGCTCCTAGTATAAATTACATATTACTCGTATGTCTGTATCATCTAGATGTATATTTTTTTAGGCAGTCTATTAGTTGTTTATGGTGTATTCTATCAAAAGCTTTGGTGTAGTCTATAAAGCAGGCATATATAGGTTTGTTTAATTCTATGTACTTTTCGATTAATGTTCTCATGCAGAATATGGCTTCTTTTGTCCCACTGTTTTCCCTAAATCCAAATTGTTGTTCTAATTCCATGTTGATTTTATTCTGAATCCTTCCCTGTATAACTTTTAGCAACATTTTTGTTACCTGGCTCATTAGGCTTATTGTTCTGAAATCACTGCATCATTATTTTTAGACAATGCGATGAAAGTTGATGTTTTTAGTTCTTTTTGGTATGTATCCTGTATGTTATATGTCATTGCATATGTCTATGATCACTTCAATGTCAACATTTTCTAGTTGTTTTATCATCTCTATCTGAAGGGTGTCAAGTCCTGCAGCTTTACAATTTTTCATTGTTTGTATACCTTTTTCCACTTCCGATTTTACAATTTTATGGCCTGATTACTAACACAATTCAAACAAGACAAATACGATTTTTGGAGCATGTTAAAAGATACAGCAGCCTACTAAAAGTAATCTTGGAAGGGAAAATACAAGGTAAAAGAAGCACAGGCAGACTAAGACTAACATGGACGAGTAACGTCAAAAGATGGATAAGTCAACCTATGACAACCTGCACTATCAACGCAAGAGACAGAACGGAATGGCGCTCCATGATGATGATGGACTGACGTACATTTTAGAATTTGTTTCTTTTCCATTTCGTCATAAAATAATTATGTTATATGTTCTTGCCATCTATTGATTATATCTTTGTTGTCTGTTAGCATTGTTCTTATTTTTGTTTGTAATACATCAATTTTCTGTAGCTTTTAAAAAAAAATACTTTTACTAGCCATTCTTTATTTCTGTGTGCATCCCTATTAAATATTGTTTATTTTCCATAGTTTCAATTTCTAGACATCTTTGGCTCAGACAGTCTTCTTTTACCTTTTTGCGTATTTCATTATCTATTTTGTTGTATCTGGTAGTGTTCTTAGCTTGTCTTATTTCTTCCATTTTTTTTCTCCAATATGGCGTCAGTTATCCATTTTTTTTTGTTCTTATCCTTTTTGGGTAAGATGTCGCAAGTTTCTTGTATGATATTCTTTATGCATTGCTATTTTGTTGTAACTTTTCACCTGGATCTTCTCTTCTGTACTGTTCAATCCATTCTTCTGATAAGTGTTCTTTACTTATATTGTTTAAGAATCTGTAACATCTTTTTGATTTAAAGCACATACTCTATACTGTCTAGTGGTATTGTTGATGAATTGGTCTTTTATTTGTCTCTTTAGTTTGACTTTCATTTTAGTCATTGTGGCAATGACAGATTGACTATACTTTCTTAATATTCTTTATTTACCTTTAATATTTTTTATATAATAACCTTTTTTCTTATTTCCTTTCTTGAGTATCTAGGATACTATAGCCATGTAGTTAGATTTGTTTACATATCCTTTTATATATATATATATATATATATATATATATATATATATATTGTGTTGTTGTTCCAGCTGAAGGCCTACTTGGCCGAAACGTCGACTTTTGTTTTGTCCAATACCACGTAAAGCTTTCACCATACCACATTTTTTCTTCCTTTTTTTTAGTATTGCTTTAGTAATATCACCTGGCAACTGCAGATATAAACAAAACTAATGACGTCACTTCCAGGAAACTCGTAGCTTCCCTAGGACCCAACGTCTCTCCACAGACGGACCCGCACGACTCATCACTGGTCACTTTTAGCTGACAACCAACAAACGTATGTGTTGTGATGATTCTAACACGTATCTAATCTACCACCAGAACATTATTTAAAAAATGGAGACAGCAAACTATGTTCTTAATGAAAAACTGTAAAAATGATATTATGATGTTCATCATGATCATTGAGTGCCGTCTCCGCAACGAAGGTTGGCTACCATGGAGCGCCATTCCACTCTGTCTCTTGCTTTGATGGTGCAGGCTATCATAGATTGACTTGTCCATCTTTTGATGTTAGTCTTGGTCTGCCTCTGCCACCTTGTATTTTCCCTACCAATATTACTTTTATTAGGCTGTTGTGTCTTTTAACATGTCCCAAAATTTCATTTGTCTTGTTCTAATTGTGTTTAGTAGTTCTCTTTTCATTTTTGGTTGTTTTAAGACTTCATCGTTTGTTTTCTTTTCCTTCCCTCCAATTCTACCTATTCTTCTATAAATCCACATTTCAAAGACTTCAATTTTCTGTTCTGTTTTCTGGTCTAATGTCCACGTTTCTGCACCATACAGGAATATTGAAAAGATGTAACATTTTGCTATTCTTAGTTTTAGCCCTGGTGCAGCTATTTGTTTTGAAGTTAGTATATTTTTCATGGCATTAAAATTACTTTTTGCCATACCTATTCTTTTGTTTATTTCAGATGTACATTTTCCATCACTGGTTATAGTATGTCCCAGGTAGTTGTAGCTCTGAACTGTCTCCAGGTGTATTCCTTCAACTTTGATATTTATTTTTAGGTCTTGAGAATTTTCTTTATGAGTAATGGTGATAATCATTTTCAATGTAATATAATAAGTCAAATCATACTGACTTACGGTGGATGACAATAATAATTTTGATAAATTAGACTGAGTTAATTAAGGAAATTAATATTATATGGTACTCCCAGGCTATAGGTATTATAATTACCACCTATATTGAAAGTCGATGAGGTGAGAGGATTTTCCCGAAATCACCCTAATTTTGTGACGTCTCCAGGTATGTTAGCTATCGACGGCTAATGTCATTTTACCTGCAACCGCCCCTGCTCACAATGCTGAAAATGTCACAACCTTTGGGTTGTCCCCCTAAGTGGGAAATTCAAGATAGGTGGCAATGGATATTATATATATATTCATTTCACAGGGACACAAGTAGTAAGTATAATTAATATAGCAATAAAAAATGAAACAGAACAGAAAATTGAATCTTTGAAATGTGGATAATAAAGCACCAGGGATAGATAACATACCAGTAGAAATTATTACAGCAGTAGGTAAAAAAGGAGTTACATGGTGGCACTGAATATTCAGTGCAGCATGGCACCAACAAAAAGCTCCAGAAGACTGGCAACAGTCAATCATTGTGCCGATGTTGAAAAATGAGAGTAGCAAGAGAGATTGCATTCATTATCGAGATCTATCGCTTCTTAGCCATGTAAGAAAATTATACACCAAAATTGTGGGAAAAAGGCTGAGATCAATTTTAGAACTATAGTTTCATGATTCTAAAATGTGGTTCTGTAAGAAACAGATGATGCACTGACATTCTATTCACCTTAAAACAGCTAGGAGAAAAGATGACAGAACGCAATCAAAAACTGAAATTTGCAAAACGGGCAGTCTACAATACAATCTTCATCCCAACGTTGTGCTACCAATACCAGTCCTGGTCCCTAGATGCAAGAAAAACCTCTGCTGAGATGAAGTGTGTTAGACGAATGACAGGAAACATCCTGAGAGATAAGATTAGAAATGGAGAACTGAGAAAAAAGCTAGGAATAACCCCTGCCATAGAATATATAAAGAAACAACAGATAATAATGCTTTGGCCACATGATAAGGCAGAGTGATCACAACACAATGATCCCTCAATAAACATTGTGAGAATACCAGACCCAAGGGATGACCACGAAAAGATAGGTTGACAGAATATTGGAAACACAAGGAAACATAACAGCAGGAGAGGCCAACGGAAGAGCAAAAGACCGCAAATGTTTTCTCCCTTCAATGCTGAAAAGCGAATGAGGAATTAAAGAAGAAAAAGAAATGTGGATTATAGAAGAATTGGATAGAAAGAAAACAAAACAAATGAAAGTCTTAATACACCTAAATATGAAAAGAGAAGCCATGCACATTATCCTGGGATGTACGAGGGACACTCCCTGTGTATCAATGAGGTATCTTCTTGACTTTCCAACCATGGATGACAGAATTAAGATCTGGAGAGCACGAGCATACCTGAAGATTAGTACAGATACAGAGCATCCATTGCACCACGTGCTCAACACAGAGAAAGGTACCAGGCTAAAAAGAGGCAAATCATGGGTGGGCCGGGCAGAAGATGTCATCAAACAGGTCTGTGGGCTTACCAATATCAGCGTTGGTGAGGAGTGGATACCGGTGCCTACGTCATTCAAGGGAACTTTCTCATGTATTGTCACACTCGACAGGAAAAGTAGGGAACAGAACCCGGTCGTGGTTAATGCTGAGGTCAACGGTCTCATCTGCGATAATACCGATGAGAAAGATGCAGTCATCTATACAGACGGATCTGTAAGACGACACCAAAGAAGTGCATGGGCATTTACAGCACGCTCAGCAGGCAGAATAGCCAAGGAAGACAGTGGTGCATACGCCATGACCACGAGTAGCATGACAATGGAGGTGATGGCAGTGACCAAGGCATTCAAATGGTTAGAGTCACAAGACTACATCCACGCATGTATACTGAGTGATTCGATGAGCATGATAAAAAAAGTGGAGGCGGGCTATGTACGCATGCAATGGGTAGAGTCGTTGCAGAAATCCAAAATACGTAAGGTCACCTTTGTCTATGTCCCTGGACATGCGGGAGTACAGGGAAATGAGAGAGCAGACAGGTTGGCTAGCTGCGCTGTCGTTGAGGACGGGCAACCGATGGATCGGGCGGACATCATCAATGCCCTTCGAGATGTTGGAAGAGCACAGGACTTCGACAAACACAGATCAACGTCACTTCTTCGGATGATGGAAATGGGAGTTAAGATGGGCACGGCCAGAAATGAGAAACTTGGTGGCCGTGTAAGAAGACTTATCAACCAACATAGAACTGGAGTCGTCAGTCGCTGGGCACTGAGGGAATTGCTGAGGAGGGGATCTGAGCACCTATGGACATGTTCGGAGTGCAATGATGATGACCCGCAAATAACTCAATAACAATAACTCAATGAAAAGAGAACTACTAAACACAATTCAAACAAGATAAATGACATTTTTGGGGCATGTTAAAAGACACAACAGCTTACTAAAAGTAATCTTGGAGAGAAAAATGCAATGTAAAAGAGGCAGAAGCAGACCAAGACTAACATGGATGAGTAACATCAAAAGATGGACAGGTCAACCTATGACAACCTGCACTATCAAAACAAGAGACAGAGTGGAATGGTGCTCCATGGTAGCCAACCTTCAATGCGGAGATGGCACTCAATGATGATGATGATGAATCAAAAATAAAGTCCACAAAGCACAGAAGACAAAATTGAGAGACCAAACCAGAATTTGAGCTCATGCTAGTCTTTGACATGGCACTTTGCCACTAGAAAAGCTGGCACTTTAAGCTTGTTGTGCATGAAAGTATTGGAAGTGTAGTTTTTCCTAGTTTGAAGGTGTGTGAATGAGTATAGATTTTAATCCAGGTTTGACCTATTTTCGACTGTACTCTTTGTTGTTTGTGAACTTATCAAAATGCTTTATTAGCAAAAACTAAACGGTTGGGAAAAATTAGAGGAAACATTGCAACCAATTTTGAGGCAAGCTTACTGTTATGTTAAGATCATTTCTCAAACTTTATTTCATGTAACTGAATATTCAAGATTTTCCAAATTACTCTCTAATAGTCAGGAATATGGAAACAGGAAATCTGATACCAAATTGGAATATAAAACAGGAGCCAGATGAGGAGGTTAGTTTGAAAAGAAAAAATTAGTAATAATCAATGTTGTAGCTAAAATTATTTTCTTTCTTTCTTTTACCTAACTACAAATCCTCTTCATAGTCTACCCTTAAAGGGATGATGTTTTGTGGTTTACAGCAATCACCTTTTTGCCCAACACAGCATTTTTTACTATAGTTATTTGAGGGTTATCATCATTGCAATCCTAACATGTTCATGGGTACTCAGATCCCCTCCTCAGCAAGTCCCGCAGTGTCCAGCGACTGACGACTCCAGTTCTGTGTTGGTTGATAAGTCTTCTTACACGCCCACTAAGTTTCTCATTTCTGACTGTGCTCATTTTAACTCCCATCTCTTTCATCCGATGGAGTGATGTGGACTCATGGTTATCAAAGTCCTGTGCCCTTCCCACATCTCGGAGGACATTGATGATGTCCGCCCAATCCATTGGTTGACTGTCTTCAATGACAGCACAGTTAGCCAACCTGTTCGCTCTTTCATTTCTCAGTAACACAACTTTTGAGTAATGACTTGCCTTCCCTTTTTGATCCTTACATGGCCAGATTGGTCAGTCTGGCTTTAGAGGCACTAAAATGCAGTGGGGATCTTGATCAGCTATTATTGCCACTGATCTTGATGCATAATAACTAAAATGACATGATACTTACAGCTTTACTAACTTCCTGTTGTTGCTTTTGCTTGTTATCTGTGTGTCTCTCTCTCTCTCTGCGATCAGGACTCAATCAGAGCAGGATTCCAGACTCTCACATGAAGTCAGCTGTCAGGTTAAGTGTGTTGATCTCCCCCACATGCAGAACATAACAATTAGAGTCTGTCAGATCCACTCTGATTGAACACCTGTTAAAACGTTGCACTGTGTTCTGCGCCAGTGGCCCAGTGCATCAGATTTCAGCCAGCATTTTATTCAGGTTTGCATTCCTTAGCCTTTGATTGTCCCCAATCTTCCTACAAGGCAGCAGATGATCTTTTCTGTAGGGGGATTCTGCCCTTAGATGGTCGGCCCTCACAGGTTTACGAGCACCATCTGCCCGAGTCACTAGAGGTAACTAACACAGCCATGCACACACAAAGATAGGAGATGTGACCAACACAGACTTGAACACAGCGATACGAGGCATGACTAACACTGACACACATCAAGATATATGACACATGACTAACATAAACATGCACATAAAGATATGAGATATGACTGACATAGACATGAATACACAAAGATATGACACGTGCCTAACATAGACATGCACACAAAGATATGAGATATGATCAACATAGACATGCACACACAAGGATATGAGATGTGACATACACAGATATGCACACACAAAGACATGAGACATGACTAACATAAACATGCACACAAAGATTAACCCAAACATGCACACACAAAGATATGACACATGACTAACACAGATACACACTAAGATATGAGATATGACTAAACACATACACACATAAAGATATGAGACATGATTAACAAGGACACACCAAGATATGAGCCATGGCCAGCACACACACACAAGCTAAGATATGAGCCATGGCTAGCACAGAAACACATCAAGATATGAGCCATGGCTTCACGGAAAAACACCAAGAAATGAACCATGTCCAGCACAGAAACACATTAAGGTATCCATATGCTTGGGTTTGTTGTAGTGCTCTCCTTAACGTGGGAATTATCGACATACGAGACGCAAGCCCCGATTAACTGTTCACAGGTTATCTGTGTGATAACAATTCCCAGGCTAATAAGAATTTTGATAATGAATTTTCAGACATGATTATCAGATTAAAATAGAAACTAAATTATATTGTAATCTGCTGCAGTTTAAAAGAGAAAAAAGAGACACACGAAAAAAGCAAGAAAAAAGAAAAGAAAAATAGAATGAAAGAATCAAGCAAATGTTATGTATTTCACATAATAAATGTACATACTTCTTTTCTCATTTGCCTTTCAGCATCGAGGCGAGATATAATTTGTGGACTTTTGCTCCTTTGTTAGCCTCTGCTGCTGTTATGTTTCCTAGTGTTTCTAATGTTCCATCAATCTATCTTTTTCGCAGTTGTCTGGTGTTCTCACAACATTCATTTAAGGCTCATTGTGTTGTGTTTTTATCTTTCTGCCTTGCCACATGGCCAAACCATTTTATCTGTTGTCTCTTTATGTAGTCTATGGTGGGAATTATACCTAGCTTTTACCTCAAATCTTCATTTGGGGACTGGGTTGGTCTCAAGGCAATACGCCACTCTCGAGACAGAGAGGTTGTGAGTTCAAATTCCGACAGCACCATTTCAATTTTTATTTGTGATTTCTCTCTGCGGTAACCACCCCTGGTCTCAGCAGCGAGGCTCAGCTTGATATTTCCATTGCTCATTGACTGAAAATATATGAGTACCTCAAAAGACAGAGTTATCTACCTGTACAACAAGGAATCCCTGTGCACACGGCTGCCAGGTAAAAATGGATTAACATGCAAAATTCAGTTCCCGAGTCTCTAAAGACTTTGCCAGAGGTGAAAGCTGGCAAACGAAAAAAAAAAAAACATCTTCATTTCCAATCCTATCTCTCATGCTGTTTCTATTTTCAGTTATTTCATTTGAACACACTTTATGCATATAAGACACAATTATCTTATTTGTATCAATCAGTGATATAATTATTCCTCTCACTGACATGGAGCTTTTTTCTCAGGTTGTTGGAAATATGGAAACTCAGAGCCTGATGCCAGTTAAAATTATAAAACAGGACTCAGGTTATGAAGTGAGTAGTTTGGTTGGTTTTAATAGTAGTAGATTACTGGTTTTAATAGTAGTAGATTGGCTGGTATTAATAGTAGTAGATTGGCTGGCATTAATAGTAGTAGATTGGCTGGTATTAATAGTAGTAGATTGGCTGGCATTAATAGTAGTAGATTGGCTGGTATTAATAGTAGTAGATTGGCTGGTATTAATAGTAGTAGATTGGCTAGTTTTAATAGTAGTAGATTGGCTGGTTTTTATAGTAGTAGATTGGCTGGTTTTAATAGTAGTAGATTGGCTGGTTTTAATAGTAGTAGATTGGCTGGTATTGTAACAGCTTCGCTACTTAACAGTAACCAATTTCCTCCACAAGATGTAACAGTTTACTCTCTCTCTTGAGAGTAATAATATATTGATTAATAGGCTATATTGAGAGCACCCAATCGCCCCTTGCGATCGTCATTCGCTTCGTTGTTTAGCTGCAAGCAAGGAGAATCTAATTCAATGGAAAGTGCATGCTGCAGTTGTTGAATGCAACTTCTTGACCACAGGCTGTGGTGGTCGCCTGCGTCTGCACGCGCCCCTTGCCTGTCTTGTATTTACAGACGGGCCTAGGTCAGGATTATTCCTCCCCTGCTCTCTCCGCCTATTTTAACATGTTCTCAGCTGTCATTGACCACGCCGTAACCTGGCCTACTTTAGCTTCAGGCCACTAGCTGCCGTTATGTGAACTGTTGCTGTATTCAAAATGGTTAGTACTTCGTGTTTTGTAATTTATCCGCTGACAATCAAAATTCATTCTTCACAGACTTATGAAACCTATGATAGCAACACTCAACAAACACACCTGTATAAATGAACGTAACTTTATAACAAAACATCACTCAATCACTGATGTGACCGACATCGATTATTCCTTGTAAACTGACTAATAATTCACAATAAACTCTTGGGCATCATTACACACCTTCCTCACAAACATGACACTCCCTGGGTGTCATTATCAGATGGACATATCTTCTTATGATCATACAGTAACAAATTCCTTGCATACTTTAATTCGCATGCCTTGACAATTTCTTTTCGTGGTGTTTCTTGGCAGACTGACCTCTGCCACCTTAGTGAGAACAGTGACTGTTCATTATGTTTACTGAGACACTCTCTGATGCCTCTTAGCAGATTACTGTCTGCTACTGTGGTAAGAACATTTACTATTCCTTTTGCGTTGACTGAGACACTTCTCTGATGCCTCTTAGCAGATTACTGTCTGCTACTGTGGTAAGAACATTTACTATTCCTTTTGCGTTGACTGAGACACTTCTCTGATGCCTCTTAGCAGATTACCGTCTGCTACTGTAGTAAGAACATTTACTGTTCCTTGCGTTGACTGAGACACTTCTCTGATGCCTCTTAGCAGATTACTGTCTGCTACTGTGGTAAGAACATTTACTGTTCCCTTTGCATTGACTGAGACACTCCTCTGATGCCTCTTAGCAGATTACCGTCTGCTACTGTGGTAAGAACATTTACTGTTCCTTGCGTTGACTGAGACACTTCTCTGATGCCTCTTAGCAGATTACCGTCTGCTACTGTGGTAAGAACATTTACTGTTCCTTGCGTTGACTGAGACACTTCTCTGATGCCTCTTAGCAGATTACCGTCTGCTACTGTGGTAAGAACATTTACTGTTCCTTGCGTTGACTGAGACACTCCTCTGATGCCTCTTAGCAGATTACCGTCTGCTACTGTGGTAAGAACATTTACTGTTCCTTGCGTTGACTGAGACACTCCTCTGATGCCTCTTAGCAGATTTACCGTCTGCTACTGTGGTAAGAACATTTACTGTTCCTTGCGTTGACTGAGACACTTCTCTGATGCCTCTTAGCAGATTTACTGTCTGCTACTGTGGTAGGAACATTTACTGTTCCTTTGATGAAATTGATAAGAACATTGACTGTTTGCTCACATTGGCAAACAGTTTCCCTGACATGACAACGTCTTCGTGACCATTTCATATTGACAATCAAATATTGGTTGAGCACTCTACTCACCATTTAAGAACACACACTCCTTGCCCCACTCTCAGAATCATACTGAAGGGCACAGGGCATTTGTTCCACCCGTATTTCTCCTTAACTTCGAGAATCACACTTGAAATTCTTCTATGGTCTAACACTGACCACTAGTCTTGGACACATCGTCCCTAACTATTCAAAAATTCGTGATTTAGCTATTTCACCTGAACTAACACATCCCTCTGTTAGGGGTTCTGACATTCGGCTCACGATATTTCTTAACTTGATACTAATTGCAATCATAACGGAACAAAAACTATTTACAAGCAGCTGGACGGCTGTCCACTGTCTCTGGCTACCACGCGCCGAATTGTGACCTGCCTGGTCATTGCTAATTTAAACTTAAATTGTAGCTAACACAAACTAACAACCTAAACTATATACAACTACTTTAAAGGCTATTAACCTGCGAAGGTAATACCCTACCAACTGCCACCTACTTGGTGCCCGCTAGTTCTCAGACTGCCTTATTTTTCACACTTCACTCTCCACCTAACTCACTTCGGTCCACACAAAAATCGTGCGGCCCGCTATTTCTATGAGTTGTTATTACCTTCATGCTTTCTGTCATTTCTTCTCCCTCCGGCCTACTAATGACCTTCACCTTTATCTCCACATCTCTCTCTCTGCCCTTTCTCTATTTCTCTCTCTCTGACTTTTCTCTCTCTCTCTCTCTCTCTATTTCAGTATTAATAGTATTAGATTTGGTGACATTAAAAGTAGTAGATTGGCTGGCATTAAAAGTAGTAGATTGGCTGGTATTAATAGTAGTAGATTGGCTGGTATTAATAGTAGTAGATTGGCTGGTATTAATAGTATTAGATTTGGTGACATTAAAAGTAGTAGATTGGCTGGCATTAAAAGTAGTAGATTGGCTGGCATTAAAAGTAGTAGATTGGCTGGTATTAATAGTAGTAGATTGGCTGGTATTAATAGTATTAGATTTGGTGACATTAAAAGTAGTAGATTGGCTGGCATTAAAAGTAGTAAATTGGCTGGCATTAATAGTAGTAGATTGGCTGGCATTAATAGTAGTAGATTGGCTGGTATTAATATTATTAGATTTGGTGACATTAAAAGTAGTAAATTGGCTGGCATTAATAGTAGTAGATTGGCTGGTATTAATATTATTAGATTTGGTGACATTAAAAGTAGTAAATTGGCTGGCATTAATAGTAGTAGATTGGCTGGTATTAATATTATTAGATTTGGTGACATTAAAAGTAGTAGATTGGCTGGCATTAAAAGTAGTAGATTTGGTGACATTAAAAGTAGTAGATTGGCTGGCATTAATAGTATTAGATTTGGTGACATTAAAAGTAGTAGATTGGCTGGCATTAAAAGTAGTAGATATGGTGACATTAAAAGTAGTAGATTGGCTGGCATTAAAAGTAGTAGATTTGGTGACATTAAAAGTAGTAGATTGGCTGGCATTAAAAGTAGTAGATTTGGTGACATTAAAAGTAGTAGATTGGCTGGCATTAATAGTAGTAGATTGGCTGGCATTAAAAGTAGTAGATTGGCTGGTATTAATATTATTAGATTTGGTGACATTAAAAGTAGTAGATTGGCTGGTATTAATAGTATTAGATTTGGTGACATTAAAATTAGTAGATTTGGTGACATTAAAAGTAGTAGATTGGCTGGCATTAATACTAAAGGGAGGTCAAAAAGTAATGCACACCAATTTTTTTCTCGGCTAATAATAAAGATAGGAATATGAAATTTTGCACACATGGAATATGACATGTTCCAATTATGTGCACCAAATTGCACAGCATTCTGAAAAATATTACGCAATCTATGAACCGTTAAAATTGAGCTTGTCAACAATGTCCGTTACAAACAGCGAATTGTCATAGAATTTCTGGTTGCGGAAAAAGAAACTGTTGCAAACATTCATAAACGACTGTGTGCAGTGTACAAATGTTCTGCAGTCGATAGGCGCACAGTTAGTCACTGTGTTCAGAGAATTAAAGCTGCAGAAAGTGTAAGAGTGGAGCTGCAGAAAGTGTACGAGTGGAGCTGCATGATTTACCGCGTTCTGGACGTGTTGCCTCGGCTACCAGCACAGACATGTTAAACCGGGCTGATGCCATTATTCGTAAGGATAGGCGTATCACTAGTCAGCAATTGGCATTGCAGCTTACAGTCAGCAAGGGAAGTGCAATCGCAATTTTTAAAACTCTCGGATATTCAAAGATTTGCGCTCGATGGGTTCCTGGGTGCCTAACAAATGATCACAGAGTTCAAAGGAAAACATTCTGTTCTGGATTGTTGGAGCGTTTCGGTGCTGAAGGAGAAATGTTTTGTCAAAAATTGTTACCGGTGACGAAACGTGGGCACATTATTATGAGCCTGAAACAAAAATGCAGTCATTGGAATGGCATCATCCGCAGTCACCAAAAAGAAAAAAATTCAAAACATCTCCATCAGCCGGAAAGGTGATGATCACTGTCTTTTGGGACATTGATGGTGTGATTGTTGTTGATGTAATGACAAGAGGTGAGACAATCAACTCGACAGCTTACATCAATACACTGACAAAACTAAAAAATCAGTTCCACAGAGTTCGGCCTAATAAGCCATCTGCAGATTTGTTGCTTCAACATGACAATGCACGCCCTCACACAAGTCTGGTAACACGGGAAGCAATCAACAAATTTGGTTGGACTGTACTGCCCCATCCTCCTTACAGCCCTGATCTGGCTCCCTCAGATTTCCATCTGTTTGGACCACTCAAAAAATTCCTGCGTGGGACACACTTTGACAATGATGAGGATGTGATCCGTGCAGTTAAAAAATGGCTATGCGAGCAGGACAAACCTTGGTACAAACGAGGCATTCATGACCTAGTTTCGCGTTGGCGTAAGGCAATACGCTTGGACTGAGATTATGTTGAAAAATAGGTAGTGTAAAGGGGATGTTCAGCTACAATCTGTGAAAATTTCACACATTTTGCCCGAATAGTTTCCGAGAAAAAAATTGATGTGCATTACTTTTTGACCTCCCTACGTAGTATTAGATTTGGTGACATTAAAAGTAGTAGATTGGCTGGCATTAAAAGTAGTAGATTGGCTGGTATTAATAGTAGTAGATTGGCTGGCAATAATAGTAGTAGATTGCCTGGCATTAAAAGTAGTAGATTGGCTGGTATTAATAGTAGTAGATTGGCTGGTATTAATAGTAGTAGATTGGCTGGCAATAATAGTAGTAGATTGGCTGGTATTAATAGTAGTAGATTGGCTGGTATTAATAGTAGTAGATTGGCTGGCATTATTAGTAGTAGATTGGCTGGTATTAATAGTAGCAGATTGGCTGGTATTAATAGTAGTAGATTGCCTGGCATTAAAAGTAGTAGATTGGCTGGCATTAATAGTAGTAGATTGGCTGGCATTAAAAGTAGTAGATTGGCTGGCATTAAAAGTAGTAGATTGGCTGGCATTAATAGTAGTAGATTGGCTGGCATTAATAGTAGTAGATTGGCTGGTTTTAATGGTAGTAGATTGGCTGGCATTAAAAGTAGTAGATTTGGTGACATTAATAGTAGTAGATTGGCTGGTATTAATAGTAGTAGATTGGCTGGTTTTAATAGTAGTAGATTGGCTGGCATTAATAGTAGTAGATTGGCTGGTATTAATAGTAGTAGATTGGCTGGCATTAAAAGTAGTAGATTTGGTGACATTAATAGTAGTAGATTGGCTGGTATTAATAGTAGTAGATTGGCTGGTATTAATAGTAGTAGATTGGCTGGTATTAATAGTAGTAGATTGGCTGGCATTAAAAGTAGTAGATTGGCTGGCATTAAAAGTAGTAGATTTGGTGACATTAATAGTAGTAGATTGGCTGGTATTAATAGTAGTAGATTGGCTGGTATTTATAGTAGTAGATTGGCTGGTATTAATAGTAGTAGATTGGCTGGCATTAAAAGTAGTAGATTTGGTGACATTAATAGTAGTAGATTGGCTGGTATTAATAGTAGTAGATTGACTGGTATTAATAGTAGTAGATTGGCTGGTATTAATAGTAGTAGATTGGCTGGCATTAATAGTAGTAGATTGGCTGGCATTAATAGTATTAGATTGGCTGGTATTAATAGTAGTAGATTGGCTGGTATTTATAGTAGTAGATTGGCTGGTATTAATAGTAGTAGATTGGCTGGTATTAATAGTAGTAGATTGGCTGGCATTAATAGTAGTAGATTGGCTGGCATTAATAGTATTAGATTTGGTGACATTAAAAGTAGTAGATTGGCAAAGTTAGATATTGTGGTCTTACAATACATTACAGATGAATTAGTATCAGAATGAAGATAACATTTATCATCAGCTAGTTTTTTCTTCCTGGTTTATAAGATAACACCATGACCAGTTCTAAAGTGATCAAACAAATTTCTATCAGGTTTTTGCAGGAAAGAAAGAAGAAAAAGAGGAAGAAAGTGATGTGTCTGCTTTCATGAAGAGTGCAATGATCAGCTTCCCATTTCCTGCTTGTCCTGATAAAGAGAGTTTTCTTTGTAAGTTTATAGATGTTGTTAGAGTATATACTCATATTTTGCTTGCATCTTGTAGACTTGAGAAAGTCTGTTTTCAAATTGTTAGCAATTATTTCACACTTTATGTCTAACTAAAAGTGTCATTTTGGTCATTGTTAGCAATTATTTCACACTTTATGTCCAATTACAAGTGTCATTTTGGTCATTGTTAGCAATTATTTCACACTTTATGTCCAATTACAAGTGTCATTTTGGTCATTGTTAGCAATTATTTCACACTTTATGTCCAATTACAAGTGTCATTTGGTCATTGTTAGCAATTATTTCACACTTTATGTCCAATTACAAGTGTTACTTTGGTCATTGTTAGCAATTATTTCACACATGTCCAATTACAAGTGTCATTTTGGTCATTGTTAGCAATTATTTCACACTTTATGTCAAATTGCATGTGTCATTTTGATCATTGCTAACAATTGTTTCACACATTATGTCCAATTACAAGTGCCATTTTTGTCAGACAAGTATGTTTTAGAAAAAAATGCAAACTTGAAATAATAACCCATCTCTGTGTTCAGATTGTGAGAAATGCCAGATGAAGTTTGAAGGAGGCTGTCTTGAACATGGACCTCTCATCTACATTGATAATGCTGAGGTACAGCATGCTGTTATTGTTAACTAAACTATGATAGTTATATCCTGCTTTTTTTTCAAATTATCATGCAGTCATATTTTAGTTATTGTTATGTAACTGAATTGTTGCCTATTTAAATTATTACATGCAGATATCTGTTATAGTTACTTAACTGGGACAATCATCTATTTAAATTATCACATGCAGATATCCGTTATAGTTACTTAACTGGGACAATCATCTATTTAAATGATCACATGCAGATATCTGTTATAGTTACTTAACTGGGACAATCATCTATTTAAATTATCACATGCAGATATCCATTATAGTTACTTAACTGGGACAATCATCTATTTAAATTATCACATGCAGATATCTGTTATAGTTACTTAACTGGGACAATCATCTATTTAAATTATCACATGCAGATATCCGTTATAGTTACTTAACTGGGACAATCATCTATTTAAATTATTACATGCAGATATCTGTTATAGTTACTTAACTGGGACAATCATCTATTTAAATTATCACATGCAGATATCCGTTATAGTTACTTAACTGGGACAATCATCTATTTAAATTATCACATGCAGATATCCGTTATAGTTACTTAACTGGGACAATCATCTATTTAAATTATCACATGCAGATATCTGTTATAGTTACTTAACTGGGACAGTCATTTATTTAAATTATCACATGCAGATATCTGTTATAGTTACTTAACTGGGACAGTCATTTATTTAAATTATTACATGCAGATATCTGTTATAGTTACTTAACTGGGACAGTCATTTATTTAAATCAGGGGTGGCCAAATGGCGGCCCGCCAGCCTAGTTTTCTTGGCCCGCGAAGCTCCACGGACTTACTTCATTTTTTACCCCTAATAGCGGATTTCTCCTGGTTTTAATCCGTGTCGGAGTTAACTCTTCTATCGTTCAAGAATACACAATTTGAAAATCTCTGTCAATTTCTCGCAACAGCTAGATTGGCAACATAATTTCAAATAACAAACACACACACACGCACGCACGCATGCACACACACACACTCACTCACTCACTCACTCTCACACACTCTCACACACACTCACACACACACACTCACACACACACTCACACACACACTCACACACACACACACTCACACACACACTCACACACACTCACACACACACACTCACACACACACACACACTCACACACACACACACACACACACAACTAATGGTGCCGACAATATTCAAAGTCTTTGCTTCGAGTTGGTACCGCAAAGTTGCTTTATTGTCAGTGCGGTGATAGCGTCAGATCTTTGGCTCAACATTTGTCGTCTGGACTTGTGGTGGCTCTTTCATTTCGCGGTAAGGGGTTAATGAGGTTGGGAGGGACAGGGGTGAGGGGACTTCGTAGCTCTAATTCTGTCTTTGAAGTTACATTCAAAATGTTTCACTGTTCGCCTTCATTCCCTTTGATCCCATCGTCTTGTCTTGTCCATAAAATGACTGCAACGTGTTTATTTGGTCACAATCTTTTGATTTCATTGTCAAACACAAGTCTGTGTATAACTGTCAAATCTGGACTTATTTTCGATAGTGGACCAACATTCTGTGACTTTTAACTTTGATGTGAGATTTTGTATTAAATCATGTTAAAACGTAGAAAAGTTGATTGTGAAAATCGCATATTTAAACCTGAATGGGAATTAGATTATTTGTTCATCTTCAATAAGGATAGTAAACCTCAGTGCTTAATTTGCGTTCAAGTGTTAGCCGTTTTGAAGGAATATAATTTAAAACGGCACTATGCCACACATCATCAAAACATGTATGAGAAACATAGCATTGAAGCTAGGAAGCTTTTGGTTGAACAGCTGAAGACAAAGTTGAATCAACAGCAAAGTATGTATACAAAGGGCAATAAAATTAAAGAATCATCGATCATTGCATCATATACAGTTACCTATGAGCTTGCAAAATCTAAAAAACCCTTTACTGACGGAAATTTTGTGAAGAAATGTGCGATTCAAATGGCAAAGGCATTCGGTCAAGAAAAAATAGCCAAAGAATTTGAATCTGTGCCTCTTTCAAAACAAACTGTAGCCAGAAGAACAGAAGACATCAGTCTGCAACTGTCTCAAAGTTTAAAATCTTGTATTGAAAACTGCTCATATTTTTCGCTCGCGATTGATGAAAGTACTGACATCACTGACACTTGCCAGCTTCTTATTTTTGTTAAAGTTATCCAGGAGGATTTTACTGTTATTGAAGAATTGTTGAAAGTTTGCTCTTTGCATGACACTTGTAGAGGGACAGACATATTTTCTGCAGTTCATAGTGCCGTAGATGAAGTAGGTGGTTTTGGAAAGTTGTCTGCAGTGTGTACTGATGGTTGCAAAGCTTTTATTGGTTCAAATACTGGTTTTGTTGGACTTCTAAAGCAAAACAAAATTAACGTACCTACATTGCATTGCATAATTCATCAAGAGGCCCTTTGTGCAAAGTCCATAAATCTAAAAGACACCATGGCTACTGTTGTGAAAATAACAAATTTGATAAGAGGAGGACACCAGTCTTTAAATCACAGGAAGTTTTTATCATTTTTAGAGGAAGTAGATTCTAGCTACGGTGATCTCCTGCTTTATACAGAAGTAAGATGGCTTAGTCGAGGGAAATGTTTAATAATATTTTTTGAACTGAAGAATGACATTTATGACTTCCTGCGAGAGAACTTACCATGCTCCATTGATCTTCAACATGCACTCAAAGACATTAATTTCCTTCATAATCTGGCATATCTCACAGACATCACACAACATTTGAACATATTGAATTTGCAGCTACAAGGGGAAAAGCAAACCATTTTTCAATTGATGGGATATGTTGATGGTTTTAAAAGAAGCTGAATCTATTTAGACTTTCTTTGCAAAAAAATGATCTGTTCCATTTTTCAAGTTGTAAGCAGTTGTTGTCAGAGATAGAAAGTGCAAACTTCAGTAAGTACGCAGCTGACATTGAACATTTGATTTGTGAATTTGATCGACGATTTCAAGATTTTGAAATGTTTCGTCCGCAAACGGAACTTTTTAATAACCCAGTTAAGTGCACAGTGGAGTGCCAGCCATCAGATCTTCAACTAGAGTTGTGTGACCTTCAGTGTGACCCCTTCCTCAGTACTGTAAAGGCATTAGGAGCTGACTTCTGGAAATTGCTACCAAATGAACGTTACCCGTGTCTGAGAAAATGGGCACTAAAGATGTGCTCTATATTCGGCAGCACATATCTCTGCGAGACAACATTCTCTTCCATGAAGTTAATTAAATCTAAGACCAGGAACAGAATGACCGATTCGACATTGTCCCATACTCTCCGAATCGCCACGTCAAAAATGGAAGTGGACTTCAAATCTCTGGTGGAAAGCTGTGACAAGTCACAATCGTCGCACTGAGACATTAAAGGTAATTTTAAAATGAATAATTAATGGATTTGTTACAAATCAAATATGTAGTCAAAGTGCAAGCATTATTTATATATTACTATATCGCATAGGTCCCTACTGTCATTTTTGACGATATTCTTAAGTGTGGCCCGCGGGTCTTGGCCTTGGCTTTAATCCGGCCCTCAGGCAACCTCAAGTTGGCCACCACTGATTTAAATTATCACATGCAGATATTTATTGTGGTTACTCAACTGGGACAATCATCTATTTAAATTATCATATGCAGATATTTATTATGGTTACTCAACTGAGACAATCATCTATTTAAATTATCACATGCAGATATTTATTGTGGTTACTCAACTGAGACAATCATCTATTTAAATTATCATATGCAGATATTTATTATGGTTACTCAACTGGGACAATCATCTATTTAAATCATCATATGCAGATATTTATTATGGTTACTCAACTGAGACAATCATCTATTTAAATTATCATATGCAGATATTTATTATGGTTACTCAACTGGGACAATCATCTATTTAAATCATCATATGCAGATATTTATTATGGTTACTCAACTGGGACAATCATCTATTTAAATTATCATATGCAGATATTTATTATGGTTACTCAACTGGGACAATCATCTATTTAAATTATCATATGCAGGTATTTGTTATAGTTACTTAACTGGGACAGTCATCCATTTAAATTATCACGTGCAGATATTTGTTGTGGTTACTCAAGTGGGACAATCATCTATTTAAATTATCATTTGCAGATATTTGTTATGGTTACTCGACTGGGACAGTCATCCATTTAAATTATCACGTGCAGATATTTGTTGTGGTTACTCAAGTGGGACAATCATCTATTTAAATTATCATTTGCAGATATTTGTTATGGTTACTCGACTGGGACAATCATCTATTTAAATTATCATTTGCAGATATTTGTTATGGTTACTCAACTAGGACAGTCACCTATTTAAATTATTATTATTCAGATATTTATAGTCAAATAAATAAAATCTTTAAAAACTTTAACGTAGATAGAATGTGTTGTGTTAATGACCGTACAAGATTTATTTCCCACCGCTGCATGTAATTTGGGCACGATCTGTATTCTTATTGTAATCTCTATATGCTTGCAGGTTGGTCAAGGTGAAGGCTGCAGTCCAAATGTTCTCCATGTTCAAATAACTAATGTCAAGTTAAGAGAAATGACAGAACGGGAGAAATCGTTCCAGCCTCTTGTTTGTGGAACTCATAACAACAACCTTCAAAGTGCAGATCAAAGAATACACAAGAGAAAGTTTGCGGAAGAGAAATTTTACAATTGTGGTTTGTGTAGTGCAGTTTTTGCTCACACTGGCCATCTAAAAACACACATAAGAACACATACCGGAGAAAAACCTTACACGTGTGATGTGTGTGGTGTAGGTTTTTCTCAGAGTGGAAATCTTAAAACACACAAAAGAAGACATACAGGAGAGAAACCTTTCAAATGTGATATGTGTGGTGCAGGCTATGCTCATAGTGGACATCTAAAAGCACACATAATTACACATACAGGAGAGAAACCGTACAAATGTGATGTGTGTGATGCCAGTTTTCCTAACAGTGAATACCTAAAATCACACATAAGAACACATACTGGAGAGAAACCTTACAAATGTAGTACATGTAGTGCTAGTTTTGCATGTAGTAGTACTCTGGTAAAACACAAGAGAACACATACAGGAGAGAAACCTTACAAATGTGATATGTGTGGTGTCGGCTTTGCTGAGAGTGGTAATTTAATAAAACACAGGAGAATACACACAGGAGAAAAACCTTACAAATGTGATATGTGTGGTGCAGGTTTCGTGCATAGTGGGTCACTGAAAGAACACAAGAGAACACATACAGGAGAGAAGCCTTATAAATGTGATGTGTGTGGTACAAGCTTTACTCAGAGTGGATCTCTGAAAATACATAACAAGACACATACAGGAAAGAAACCTTACAAATGTGAGGTGTGTTTTGTGGGCTTTGCTAGGAGTGGGCACCTGAAAGAGCACAAAAGAATTTGTGATACAAGAAGGCCTTGGCCTAAAAATAAGCTGTGATGTATTTGAGTGTGCAGCTTGAACTGTGACAACAAAGGCCATATTTCTTACACCTAAATATAAGTAGTGAAGTAATTGAATGTGCAAGTCACAATATGTCATAGCTAGACTTTAAACTGTGACACTAAAGGCCCTATTTATGACCCCTATTTATATAAGTAGTGAAGTAATTAGCCCCTAAATATATGCAGTGAAGTAATTAGCCCCTAAATATATGCAGTGAAGTAATTAGCCCCTAAATATATGCAGTGAAGTAATTAGCCCCTAAATATTTGCAGTGAACTAATTGGATGTGCCAAGTAGTAGGTCACAATATGTCCTAGCTAGACTTTAAACTGTGATACTAAAGGTCCTATTTCTGACCCCTAAATATTTGCAGTGAAGTAATTAGTCCCTAAATATTTGCAGTGAAGTAATTAGCCCCTAAATATTTGTAGTGAAGTAATTAGCCTCTAAATATTTGCAGTGAAGTAATTAGCCCCTAAATATTTGCAGTGAAGTAATTAGCCCCTAAATATTTGCAGTGAAGTAATTAGCCCATAAATATTTGCAGTGAAGTAATTAGCCCCTAAATATTTGCAGTGAAGTAATTAGCCCCCCTAAATATATGCAGTGAAGTAATTAACCCTAAATATTTGCAGTGAAGTAATTAGCCCCTAAATATATGCAGTGAAGTAATTAGCCCCTAAATATATGCAGTGAAGTAATTAGCCCCTAAATATTTGCAGTGAAGTAATTAGCCCCTAAATATTTGCAGTGAACTAATTGGATGTGCCAAGTAGTAGGTCACAATATGTCCTAGCTAGACTTTAAACTGTGATACTAAAGGTCCTATTTCTGACCCCTAAATATTTGCAATGAAGTAATTAGCCCCTAAATATTTGCAGTGAAGTAATTAGCCCCTAAATATTTGTAGTGAAGTAATTAGCCCCAAAATATTTGCAGTGAAGTAATTAGCCCCTAAATATTTGCAGTGAAGTAATTAGCCCCTAAATATTTGCAGTGAAGTAATTAGCCCCTAAATATATGCAGTGAAGTAATTAGCCCCTAAATATATGCAGTGAAGTAATTAGCCCCCCTAAATATATGCAGTGAAGTAATTAGCTCCTAAATATTTGCAGTGAACTAATTGGATGTGCCAAGTAGTAGGTCACAATATGTCCTAGCTAGACTTTAAACTGTGATACTAAAGGTCCTATTTCTGACCCCTAAATATTTGCAGTGAAGTAATTAGTCCCTAAATATTTGCAGTGAAGTAATTAGCCCCTAAATATTTGCAGTGAACTAATTGGATGTGCCAAGTAGTAGGTCACAATATGTCCTAGCTAGACTTTAAACTGTGATACTAAAGGTCCTATTTCTGACCCCTAAATATTTGCAGTGAAGTAATTAGCCCCTAAATATTTTCAGTGAAGTAATTAGCCCCTAAATATTTGCAGTGAACTAATTGAATGTGTCAAGTAGTAAGTCACAATATGTTCCAGCTAGACTTGAAACTGTGACACAAACTTTCTTGATCCTTCCCACATCGTTAGACATCGCATAGGGCTAGCAGTGTTTTTTGCCACCAATTATACTAGTTCACAAACTATACCTGAATCTTAAAAATGTACTGTGATGCAGTTAAATGTATACGATACAAACTATCAATATATCACAGCTTTACTGTAAACTCCAATCATTATCATTGAGTGCCATCTCTGCATCAAAGGTTGGCTACCATCAAGCACTATTCTGCTGTCTCTTGCCTTGATAATGCAGGTTGTCATAGGCTGACTTGCCCATCTTTCGATGTTAGTTGTCCATGGTAGTTTTGGTCTGCCTCTGCCTCCTTTACCTTGTATTTTCCCTTCCAATATTACTTTTAGTAGCCTGATGTGTCTTTTAACATGGCCCAAAAATCTCATTTGTCTTGTTTGAATTTGTGTTTAGTAGCTATCTTTTCATTTTTGTTTTCAGATTTCTTCATTTGTATTTCTTTCCATTCAATTCTTCCTATCCTTCTATAACTCCACATTAAAAAAACCTCCAAAACATTATAACAAATATCTCTTGAAGAACAAATGACACAGAAGAAGAAGACTTAGTAATCTTGCTAGAGGTAAGACTTCAGCCTTTGGACAGGAAACTCCCAAGTTTGAATCCTGCCAGAGGCTGCTGAAATCTTTCAATTTGAATCTGTGATTTCTTCATGGCTTTACTTTCCCCTGATTTCTGGATAGTGATATCCAATATTCTCCTCTCAGATAATGGCAAAAAATCAGGAGGTGCTGCATGTACTCTGCACATATTAGTATACCCTTGGCAGTTAAAAGTCTAAGACAGTTGTGAATAATGGCTGCTGCCTGGCAAAAGAGATTGTCACGTGAATCTACCCATGCCAAATGGATCACAGGTAGTACAATGGAGTCCATGCACGTGGGTCAGAGTTCTCAGTATTTCATGGAGAAGATCTGAGCATGATGTGTCCAGAGTGCAGTTATGATGATGATCATAACACTAGTTGCTTGCTTGCATTCACCCGATGACTAAAGGAATGCACCTCTTCATCATCTGCCCTTAAAAGGACATTAAGTGGGCGTGTCTGTGTTATGGTTTGCAGTATAACTGTGACATTTATACCTTTAGGTCCAACACATCAGACTTCAGTTTGACATTTAATAAATACCGGGTTGTCGTCACACTAGTAACACTGTGACCTTCCAGGCATGTCATAAGAGGCGACTAAGGAGGCTGATCAATGGCTTGACAAGCTGTCATTGTAAAAAGTATTGTTATGGAAACAGCGCCATATATTTTAGAGCAGTGATCTCTGCAATATGTGCCACTTTGGCACGCAAGGTTTCTGTTTTTGAGATTGTGGTTCTGCCCTATGTGCCGTCTTCGGCTCGAAAGGATAATAGATAGATAGGGTTGTCGTCCCTCTTCACTTGGCTAGACTAGACAGGTTAGTCTTTTACTGGAGGCACAACAGAGAAGTGTAGCAGGGTCTGGATGGTTCTGGTTCATCAATCCTGGCACAAGCCATCAGTTGTGGGTCACTGACAACTTTCAGCTCTGCTGCTGGGAGATACCTTTGCCTCTACAACAGTGGTTGATTTTCATTAAAAGAATTATTTCAAATTATGAAATTTGTTTTGTAATTATATATCTAAAGATATAAATACATTGTTTTATTTAGATATGAGTTGTGACTCAACTTTCTTTAATTTATAAAGGACAATGGTAATATATTTTTGTTGGGACTGACAGTGCATTTACCAGTATCACACATTTTTTGTGCACTTATGTTTGTATAATTTGTTTTTGTAAAATAAAATGAACAATGTTGTTAGATAAGGAGTTACTTCTTTTTTGCATATTCAGAGTGCAAATGTAAGATTAAAGTCATAGAAGTGCGCAGAGAGAGAAATTGTGGTATGGACAGATTATTCTTACAGCATCAACAGAATTACAATGCATCCTGGCAATAGGGATCATGCCACTTAGAGTAAAGCTATTTCTCAATGCTGTTGTTGACTTCCTAAACAAACCACTCTCAGGTGAAATACCAAAATATGTTCAAAGAACAACAGGGGTCTCTGAGGGTGAGTGGTTAGTGTGCACAGATAATATCAGCATAAATCCTCCAAGCACAAACAATATCAACATAATCCTCCAAGAACAGACAATACCAACATAGTTCCTCCAAGCACAGACAATACCAACATAGTTCCTCCAAACACAAACAATACCAACATAAATCTTCCAAGAACAAACAATACCAACATAAATCTTCCAAGAACAGACAATACCAACATAATTCCTCCAAGAACAGACAATACCAACATAATTCCTCCAAGAACAGACAATACCAACATAATTCCTCCAAGAACAGACAATACCAACATAATTCCTCCAAGAACAGACAATACCAACATAAATCTTCCAAGAACAGACAATACCAACATAAATCCTCCAAACACAGACAATACCAACATAATTCCTCCAAACACAAACAATACCAACATAAATCTTCCAAGAACAAACAATACCAACATAATTCCTCCAAGAACAGACAATACCAACATAATTCCTCCAAACAAAGACAATACCAACATAATTCCTCCAAACACAGACAATACCAACATAAATCTTCCAAGAACAGACAATACCAACATAATTCCTCCAAGAACAGACAATACCAACATAATTCCTCCAAGAACAGACAATACCAACATAATTCCTCCAAACACAGACAATACCAACATAATTCCTCAAAGAACAGACAATACCAACATAAATCCTCCAAGAACAGACAATACCAACATAATTCCTCCAAGCACAGATAATACCAACATAATTCCTCAAAGAACAGACAATACCAACATAATTCCTCCAAGAACAGACATACCAACATAAATCTTCCAAGAACAGACAATACCAACATAATTCCTCAAAGAACAGACAATACCAACATAATTCCTCCAAGAACAGACAATACCAACATAAATCTTCCAAGAACAGACAATACCAACATAAATCCTCCAAGAACAGACAATACCAACATAAATCCTTCAAACACAGACAATACCAACATAATTCCTCCAAACACAAACAATACCAACATAAATCTTCCAAGAACAGACTATACCAACATAATTCCTCCAAGAACAGACAATACCAACATAATTCCTCCAAACACAGACAATACCAACATAATTCCTCCAAACACAGACAATACCAACATAATTCCTCCAAACACAGACAATACCAACATAATTCCTCAAAGAACAGACAATACCAACATAAATCCTCCAAGAACAGACAATACCAACATAAATCCTCCAAGAACAGACAATACCAACATAATTCCTCCAAACAGACAATACCAACATAATTCCTCAAAGAACAGACAATACCAACATAAATCCTCCAAGAACAGACAATACCAACATAAATCCTCCAAGAACAGACAATACCAACATAATTCCTCAAAGAATAGACAATACCAACATAACTCCTCCAAACACAGACAATACCAACATAAATCCTCTAAAAAACTTGGAGTTAACAATCTGCCAGCGGGACACTTATGGACAAAGATTTTAAAATAAACAATGCAGATCTACATAGCGATTGTGCCTCATTAACTTCATGGCATACATGGAAATTATCAACTTCAATTGAATCCATTAGGAATTAACATGAACCAAAACTAGTACTCTACAACACGATCTTCATCCCGACATGTTACCAATGCCACACCTGGACCCTATAAGAATAAGAAAAACAACCACTATCACGATGTATTGTGTTAGATGATGAAACAGCCTGAGAGATAAGATCAGAAATGAACTAAAATAAAATTTAGATATAATTCCCACCAAAGAATACATCAAGAAACAACAGATAAGGTGATAAGACATAAGGACCACAACGAGCCTTCAATAAATGTTATGAGAACAGACTCAATGGCCGACCGTGAAAAAGATGGAGTATTAGACGCACAAGGAAATATGACAGCAGTGGGGACCAAAGATTGAAAATTATGTATCTCTACACTGAAAGGCAAATACAGAAGGAAATAAGAAGAATTGCATCCACTGTAAAAGTGCATGATGGCAATGGTTAACCATATCTTCACCTTTCATTCCCTTACATCCATCTTCATCTTTGTATTTTTAGGCGCCAGGAGGGCTTTCTTCTTTAGTTTCTACTTGTTTGGCCAGACTGGTTAGTCTCTTTCAACGGACAAACTGGGAGATGGAGTAGGGTCCAGATGATCTCTGTTGATAACCGATCTTGATGCCAGCAGTCAGCTGTGGGTTACTTCTGTAAAACTAAAGTTGTGTGGCCACCAGAGATTTCTTATCTGCTGTTAGGTTGCCAGGAATAGTACTATGTGAGACTGAAGAAAGAATACTCTTTTTTTTAACTCCATTGTCAAAAATGGGTTCAAATTACATTTTAAATTCTTGGAGTATAACAATTGAGTAAACTGAAAAACAAACAATTCACTAAACCTACAAGGATGATTAAGTTATAGGTATCAATGAATTGACAATTTCATTAAAAAAACCATCAAACTGTGGGCATTATTTCGATGCTATTCCTCCATATTGTACAAACATTTGTAATAAGAACAATGGGCTTAATCATATCTATATATATCATTTCATGTTTGTCAGGGGGGATGTTGTTTAGATTCAAGAGGGCTATTGTGAGATTGAGGGTAGACTTGTGAACTGGTTTATCATTTCACAAACTCACATTGCAGGAGAGATGTGAGCACTTATGGACTGTTGTTTGATGTACGACGAGGATAATCCAACGAATAACTATGTTTCATATGTTCAGATTTGGAGACAAAAATGATGTCTTAACATCATCAAGTGCTATACATTTTAAAAAATATGACGATCAACATTTTCAGGAGGACGTGAACTTCTGGTCAATATGGCAGGAACCATTATGAGCTGTGTCTGAAAAGTGTTCCTTATTGCAGTTTCCTCATATTCCAAGTCTGGCTTGCTGCCAGAGCTACTAACTTAAGTGCTCTGTGCACACCGTGAGCTGTGCGTTTGATAATCCGATTGCTTATGATAATTGATGATATAGTATAATGAGGAACAGATGGCTGTGTTCACTTTTTGTGCAGTTTCGCCTTGTCTTTTGGCATGTGCTGATATTGTTATGATGGGGACTGCAGCTACCTTTTTTTATTTGGGAGATGATAGTAATTTGGATGATTCCACTGGTACAGGATGTTGAACAATTATGGATTTTAATTTATTTGCAGTGATACCAGGACCTTCTATAGTCATATCAATTTTAAAAACATAAAGATCTTTGCAAATTCAATATCATTAAATATTATTATTTGCAGGTAAAGCACATTAATTACAACAAACGGACAATGTAAAGAAAGTTAAAATGTTTATTTTTGGCATATCGCAAATCTCCTTTCAGAATAACAGAGTCTTTAAAGTCAAGTTCATATTAAACATGAAGTCTGTCATGAAATAAGCATTGTTTATCAATTACCATGCTAAAACACAAAATAATGATTACATATTGTTACTGCAGCTTCCTTTACAATATATTTTTGAAAAAACCACTCAGTTATTGTAATAATCTACCTATCTATCATCCTTTCGAGCCAAAGACGGCACATAGGGCAGAACCACAATCTCAAAAAACAGAAACCTTGCGTGCCAAAATGGCACATATTGCAGAGATCACTGCTTTCAAAACTTATGGCTCTATTTCCATAACAATACTTTTTACAATGACAACTTGTCAAGCCATCGATAAACCTCCTTAGTTGCCTCTTACGACATGCCTGGAAGGTCGCAGTGTCACTATTCTTTACTTCCCTCATAATGAGGCCCCGGTAACACACAGGAGTATTGTAATAATGCTGAGAGGTAAATGAGGAAAGGAAATAAAACAGAATTATTGCCACCTAATCCCCAAGAATGAGGTGCACGTGGCCATGTGGCTAAAACCACTGTTTTGATGGCTGAAAAGCCGGCGTACAGTGTTTGAAGCCCGCGGTAGACAGAAAAGATTTTCTATTGGAGTGAAATAAAAATCTTGAGTCTCACACGTCGTGGTGACTGCTTGACCAAGCGGCCTTTATCCCTCTGGTTCTATCGTGAGCCCCCCGACATACATCAGCAATGGCACTATGTGTCATAAAGATAGATAGTAATCTCCAAGAACAAAGAAGTAAAGGATTGTCAAAAGTGACTTAAATTGCCCTTATGAGAGCTATGGTGGACTCTATATTCAGCTTTCACTAATCACCTCTTCATCACTGTTTTAGTTTTTTATGTATATTTTTCTTTATACATCTTTTTCCATGCGACAACAACAAAGTTGTTATATGATGATGATGGTCCATGAAATAAAATATGGATGTTACATGTGGCAGTAATTAGGATGATCATGACAGACATATTTTATTTCTTCAGACATTAATTGACATCTATAATAGACTTTCAGAAACATATATAATTCATTATTCAGTTGAGAAATATAAAACTTATACATTACATTGGTAAAGTGTATCAGAGCTAAATCTATTTTTACTAACATAATACAAAATTACATACATGCTTTTTTAATGTTGCAAAGAAGAAATAATAATATACATGAGACTATGACACAGAACACCAGGAGCATAAAAAAATTGACATCACACAAAGTTACATTGTCTTCCATCTTGCTTTGCATCAGTGATACTTTTATTGGACTCCAACATCAATACCTGATTCTGTAAGTCAACAATGGTGACGACTGTATTATGGATGTGGCACCTGCCTGTTTGACCCTAGTTAGCTCACTTCACAGTCTTTGTCCACCAACATTAAACATGTTCAATTCATGGGCAAGTTCATCGATCGCCTCTTGTTTCTTCCTGACCAGCAGCCTTTTGTTTCTGTGATTCCTGAAGCTGTAACTGTAGACTTTCTATCCTTGTCTGGCTTTCTTTAAGTTGTTCTTTCATGTCCATAACTTGCCTCTCTAATTCAACCTGCCTATATTTTCCATCACCTTTCCTAACTGCATTGTTGTACTTTGCCTTCCAGCATTTTATGCTTTTATCTTTTCCCTTGATGGTCCGTTTCACCTCTGCTGGTGTTGTTAGTTCTAGCTTGTGTTTCCTTCTCAGTGCTGTTATCTTCTTACGCAAACTAGCATTCAACTTCTTCATATTCATGTTTGTACGCTGTTTATGTACACAATGTTCACAGTCCTGTCTCAGCCGCTTTGGTGATGGGGATCTATTACTGGTAGTAGTAGACTGTGTACCTGAGAAACATTGTGATACATCACTGGTAACAGAATCACCTGAAAAAGAAAGTTCATTGGTTAAGGCTACAGGCTGCATTAATTTAACAGAAACAGGCAACATTGTAAAGGATACTGGAAATATTTCATTAAACATTTTTTCTACCATAAAGCACCACTCAAAATTCAAGTTATGAATTTTTCTTTTAAGAACTTTATCAAAGTACCACAATGATGACCTAAGAAGACCATCATCTACAATCTTATCCTGTTCAATGCTCTGACTCTGTACAAAAGCCTTGACCATCTTTAGCACACTTGCGACAGTTGGACCTTTGCTGTTGACGTTCTTGGTTTTCTCTCCCAGGAACAGTTTAGCAATGTAACCTTTCTTCAATGGATACTCTGGTTCAAAAGTTGCCAGAAAAGCTCTCAGATCAGCCACAGACTTCTTTACTTCCATGATGAAAATTCAATTGCTAAACAGAATAAAGAAAAAAAGTATGATATTTATTGAGACCTAAAAGTCTCGTCCAATGAAATAAAAAGATTTTTAAAAAACCTGAAGTCACTCTCCCCTCCAGGCCCTCTTAATTCTAATTTATAAAATGTAAATTCTGAACATCATTTGATGTAACACAGTGATCATCCATCGTTCAATCAATGATCATTTTAATGTTATTAATTAAGTAAATTGTAAATATGGTCACTGGAGACAGCCCACCCCCCAATGTGTCACTTAGCCTGCTCCTTGCTGATGTCAATGATCTCACTTGTCCTAAAAGATCTAGCTTTATCAAACTTCACAAACTTATGAAGGAATGGACACTGAATCTCTAATTCAGAGATCAAATTTCACACACTTGTAAATAAATAAACAATGAATCAACATATCAATATTGTATTAAGGTTTATAGATATTTTCATTGACAATTGTAAGTTTTTTTTTAACAACACAACGCATGATGACATGAGGTGAAAAATGGAACACAATGGCTGTAGGCAAGACTTAATATAGGGTGGTATTCGTACTTGCATTTAGATTGTAATAACTATTGTGGTACTAATCAAATAAAAATCCATTTTTGACAATAGAAACAAGAAAAAGAGTTCTTAAATGTTATGTAGAGCCAGTCTTAACATATGGATGTGAATCATGGACAATAATAGGACAACAGACAATAAAATCACTGGAGTCTGTAGAAATGTGGTTTTACAGAAGAATATTGAGAATACCATGGACAGCTAAGAAGAATAATGAAAATGTTCTGAAAAAGGCCAAAGCAAAAAGAGAGCTAATTTCCAATGTTAGGAAGAGACAATCATCATTTTTTGGCCATGTAATGAGAAAAGAACAACTTGAATATTTTGTAACAACTGGAACAGTTTTCCTCTTCGTCCCTCAATTGTTCCAGTTGCTACAATACTCTTCGGAAGAGATAGAGGGAAGCAAAAAGAAAAAATAACAGACAGCTTAAGAGAATGGCTTGGCAGAAGGTCAAAAGCAAAAATGATAAATAACTGTCGTATTCGAAAGTTGTGGAAAGACATGATCACCTCCGCCAGCAGGCTTGGTACTTGACTTGGTGATGATGATAATAATCAGATGGACTATTAGAAAGAAATGAGAAGAAATATTAAAAATCATTGAAAAGCTTTCACTCACAAATGACAATAAATAAGTCAATCTATTTATTATACACAATTTCACTATTATCGATCTTTCGGTCGAATACATCGAAGTTTTTTTTTCTTTTCAATATACACATGAAGATACATACCTCTTGTATTGAGATGCAAATGGAATAGCGCTAAAGTAATTGATTACATTTTCCTTCACTTCATGTATGGGTCGTATCCCGCATGGTTTGATAACAATGACAATATCAGCCTAATTTATATTGGTCAGAAAAACGAAAAACATATGATCGACCCTCGGCCAGTATCCGTCACTATTCGAAAACTCCTTAGATTTTTTTCTGCATGCGTGAAAAAAAGGGGTTTCTCAAATCCCGCAAGACTTGATCTTGATGTTTACAAATTTTGTACAGAAATATCAGCCTCAGTTTCAATTGGTCGGAAGAGTAAATATGTATGATCGTCCCTCGGCCAAATCGTCATTTCGGACAATTGAGGAATTTATGGAATTTGGTCTTTTCCTGCTATTGTAAAGTGCCGACCTATAGTTTATCATCATCATCATCACTGAGTGCCGTTCCACATCGAAGGTTGGCTACCATGGAGTGCCATTCCACTCTATCTCTTGCTTGTTCGTTTGTTGTTCGCTTTCGTCAGCTTTGACCTCTGACGAAGTCCAACCCACTCAATTTTGTAGGACTGAATTTTGCGTGTAAAGTCTGTTTTATCCCATTACAGGATGCCCCTCGCCATGCAGGCAGATTTACTCCGACTTCAGAGGTACTAATTTTTGGGAATTAGTAAAACCCAGGTGTCCTCGCCAGGGTACGAACCCGGCTGTTGCCGTGGTAAGCCAACCGCCTATCCATTGCGCTAACCGGACACCCTATCTCTTGCTTTAATAGTGCAGATTGCCATAGGTTGACTTGTCCGTCTTTTGATGTTACTCGTCCATGTTAGTCTTGGTCTGCCTCTGCCTCTTTTACCTTGTATTTTCCCTTCCAAGATTACTTTTAGTAGGCTGTTGTGTTTTTTAACATGACCCAAAATTTTCATTTGTCTTGTTCTAATTGTGTCCAGTAAATCTCTTTTCATTTTCAGTTGTTTTAAAACTTCATCGTTTGTTGTCTTTTCTTCCCATCCAATTCTACCTATTCTTCAATAGATCCACATTTCTGCTTTCTGGTCTAATGTCCATGTTTCTGCACCATGCAGGAATATTGAGAAGATGTAACATTTTGCTATTCTTAGTTTTAGCCCTGGAGTTATTTGTTTTGATGTTAGTGTTTATCAAAGACCCGTAATAAAAATGTCTTTTTTTTTTATGTGTTAATACAATAGGAAACAGACGATCTTTCTGTGTCATTAATTGTTTTGTCATGATTTTGTATTTGACTCATAATAGATAGACAGACGACAACAAATTATGCAGTATGGATGTGTCCACTGTTCTCACGATTACTTACACCTTAACATGCGCCTTATCGGTTTAGTGCTCTCTGGTAGCTTATAACGAATCTTATTCTTCGTTTATTGAACAGAAAATGCTTCTGATGCCAACATTGATACCACATCGGGACAAAGTGAATGGAGATGTAAATAGCCTTGAGCTGACGAACGCTTTCTTCGAAATTAATATTAATCTCTAGAGGTATACCCACAAGCAGTAGTGGATTCGTAGTTATTTGCGGTGACGCCGTCGCGTCAAGTTCAGTTAAAATGAGTCATATTGGAAGAATATACATTTAAAAAACATAATATTAAAGATTGAGAAACACTGTATGATGATGATGATGATGCGTTCGTCCGATGATTTGAGGTATTCTAGCGGATACGAACCGTAGACTTCCTCCTCGTCATCCGCCCTTAAAAGGACGTTAAGTGGACGTAGTTACGTTGTGTTGAAGTTTGCAGTGTAACACTGTGATATCTGCGCCTTTCTGCCCAACACATCCGACTTCAGCCGACATTTTTGAGTACCGGGTTTGTCTTCCCTCTTCGATCCCTGCTCGCTTGGCCAGCCTAGACAGGTTAGTCTGTTTCTGAAGGCACCGCGGAGAGGTGTAGCTGGGTCTGGATGGTTCTGGTTCACCGATCCTGGCGCAAGCCATCAGTTGTGAGTCACTGACAGCTTCCAGCTCTGGTGCTGGGGAGGAGCGCCTTCGCCTTCGAAACACTGTATGAAATACATCATTTGGAGGATCACGGTAGAAAAGTGGTAAAGTGACACAATATTATATTGTACAACACTTTTACTTCTGAAGGGTGGATGGACTGTGAACTTTATCGATATTTAAGTGGAAAATGATTATTCTTCCTTTGTGTCGTGTGTTCGCGGTTCGATAGGCAAGCACATGGTCCGACAAAATTAAGGTGACCATATTTTTGAAATCCCATTCCGGGACGGAATAATTTTACTTCAATTTTCCACCAATAAAATTACATTTCTTCTTGCTGTCATTTTCAAGTGAATAATACATACATTTTAAAACATCTAATAATATAGACCTACAATACGCTATCAGGATAATCAGGAGATTAAAAAAAAAAACACAGTGATACTCACTTAAATTGAAGGTGAAACAGAGATGCTGTACTTTTCAGATGAGTGAATTTTCTGTAAAATGTCCTTTGTATGCAGCATCTTATAAAATTCGACACATGTTCCCTCATAGTTCACTTTGGTGATTAACATGGCTTTTAAAGTTTCAACACCTAGTTGTGTTTTATCATTTGTCCACAAACTGTTCATCAGAGAAAACACACGTTCTGTTGCAGCATTTGTTCCAGGTAGACACAAAACGAACTCTGCCAACTTCAGAATATGTGAAACGGGCACATGATTGTTTCTGAAGTGGGAAGCTAGTTCAACCCAACGCTGCCCTGGTAATGTTTTATTAAGACTACACTCACTAATTTTTTGTGAAGTAACGAACTGTTTCATGTAGACATATTCATCATACATTTCATTTTCTGGAAAGTCGACTGACGGCACTGTTTGACTCACTAATGATGAAGACTTCTCAATATCTTCCCAATTTGGTGTTCTGTTCAGCATTACCCAGCTGTAAGACTCTAGGTTTTGAAAATTATTTGCAGCCCATTTCTTCAAATAACTTAAAGCTGTTTCATAAAATGAAGAAACACTGGCGTTAAACTTTTTCACATCATCACGTGGAAATCCTTCCATTTCCAGCTTTTTAAGGATTATCTGAACTCTTGATGGCAAGAATCCGTCTTCCAGCTTGGACTCCAAGATAACTTTCAACCTATTGATGTTGTCAATGACTTCAAATACAGTGACCATCTGTCCCTCTACTTTCTGCACTGCTTCGTGGAAAGAGGATGCCTGACTGTTAACCAAAATAAGCCATGCCTCAAACAGTGGGTTTTCAAAGAATTCCTGTATAAAAACTGGGCATCTGTCTTGAGATTGAAAATATGATTTTAGAGGCAGGAACATGTAAAGAACCCTTTCAACAGCAGGCAAGAGCGCAAGCCGCCTAGTTTGTGCATAACCTAAAATCATCTGGAAGTCTGTATCGACAAACTGACAAAACTCCTTGAGAATTTCAACTCTAACTGTGTATGATTTGAAGTACAGATAAATTTTTGCAATAGTCATTTCAACATCAACAGGCAATACGTCTGCAGCTGCTCGAACAGTGTTGTGGAAAATATGGCAAGCACACCCAACACCTATCAAACTATGTCCAAGGTTTTCTTTCAGTTTTGTGAAAACATTGTTCTGTCCTTTTCTTTCAGCGCCCCCAAAATTAGAATGTGTGTTGTCTGCACATAATCCAACTACTTTCAGTTCTAAACCATTTTCAGTTAGACAGTCAATAAGAAAACTACTTACTATATCAGATGTTTCACCCGGCAATGACTTCAACTCTAATATTTTAACTTTCAGTCCCTTATTGCGATCAAAGTATCTGACAAGCAAAGGAAAAATCTTGATTTCTTTGTGGTTGGAGGCATCTGTCAGTATGGAGATAAATGTTACGTTTTCTAGGTCACATCTCAACTCGTTTAGAACATGGGGTGTGAACACATTCCGAATAATAGCTTCTGTTTTCGTACGTGCACAAGCAAATTTTGGTCCTAAAGTTACCTGAAGCAATTTTGATGTGCAGTCCATAGATCTAAACGTGTGATTGTGCATCACTGTATGACATGCAAAGGCACCTTCTGTAGCAGCTAACTGTTCTTCTTTGTCACCAACCTGTTCAGCTCGAAAAAAATTTGTCAACGACGAGCTTGATGCAGCAGTAGCGACGGCTCTCTTATGTTTATCACTATTTATGTGGCTCTTAATATCACCACGTCCACTATGGTTAATAGTAACCCCGGATGAACATATATTACATCTTACAGTGAAGTCTGATGACGATGTAGACTTTTTTTTTTTTATAAAAGGGTATTCCTTTTGTAAATCTTGATTTAAACTACAATTACGCTTCGGTGCCATTTTTTGCGAAAGTGAAAGTTAGTAACACAACGAATATATACGAGATTTAAAACTAGGAGCGCATTCTACTGTTTTGATATTAAACAAAATTGTCTACACAGCAACGGAATAATATTTTTTTTAATTGAAGAAATGTACGCCGTATACCAAAATGGCAAAATTGGTAAACGTTTGTGTCCCAAATTATTTTTATCAAATCCGTACAAAAGCTAAAAAATATGCCAAAATCGGGACAAAACCGGTACGGCAGCTAATCCGGGACAAAGGTTCAAAAAATGTCAAATTCCGGGACTGTCCCGGGCAATCCGGGACGAATGGTCACCTTAGACAAAATGATGTCGTTAGCGGGGTGTGTTCAACCCGAATGTAAAAAGTCTGTGACGGTGGATGGGGCGGAGGAATTTAAAATAACCAACGGCCTAGAAAGCGAAAACAGCGAAGTGTGTGGTACACATGAGGCATATTCAGAACACGAAAGACGATATATACCGTGAAAGAGATTGGAGCCTCATGACGTAACAGTCAAAAGAAAGCCAAGGAGAGAAATTCTAACTACTGTTTTAGGAACGAACTAAAAATAGCCACGTGGAATGTTAGAACCTTATACCAACAAGGAAAACTAGAAAATCTTATGGTAGAAGCAGAGAGATTAAACATAGATGTTTTAGGCATATCAGAAACAAGATGGAAAGAAAGTGGATACATACAAGACGATAAATATACATTTATATACTCAGGTAACAATACAGAACACCAAAGAGGCGTAGGCATATTAATAAAACGAGAACTACAAAAATATATAAATACTCACTTGACATACAATGATAATATTATATTAATACAAATTAAGGCAAAGCCATTTGACATAGCAATAATACAGACACACGCACCTACTCAAGACTATACAGATGAACAAATAGAAGCATACTATGAAGATCTAAATACAGTTATGAAGCAAGTCAAATCTTCAGACATCTTGATTGTAATGGGTGACATGAACGCAAAAGTGGGAAAAGGCAGATATAAGACCATTATAGGAAATCATGGGTTAGGAAAAAGAAATGACAGAGGAGAAAGATTAATTCAATTTTATGAAGAAAACAGGCTAATAATATGTAACACCTACTTTGAGCAAGAGAAAAGGAAATTATACCCATGGACAAGCCCTGGAGATGGAAAGAGGAATCAAATAGATTATATAATGATATAAAGACAGATTCCGGAACAGCGTCAAGAAAGCCAAAACCTATCCAGGAGCAGATATTAATTCAGATCACAATCCTGTAATGATTAAAATGAAAATCAAATTAAAGAAAAAGAAACAAAATACTAATTCAGCAATAGCAATAGATACAACAGCTTTAAACCAGAAAGATGTGAAAGAAACGTATACTGTACAAGTAAAGAACACATATCAGAAGCTGCTAGAAGAAGGGATTGAGCAGTACAGAAGAGAAAATCCTGAAGAAAAAGTCACAACCAAATGGCAATGCATAAAAAACAGCATACAAGAATCCTGCATCACCTTACCCAAAAAGGAAAGTAACAAAAAACAAAAATGGATAACTGACAACATTTTAGAAAAAATGGAAGAGAGAAGACAAGCGAAAAACACTGCCAAATACAAGGAAATTGATAATAAAATACGAAAAATGTGCAAAAAGGCAAAAGAAGACTGGCTCAACCAAAGTTGTCTAGAAATCGAAAATATGGAAAGTAAACAAAATTTAAAAGGAATGCACACAGAAATAAAAAGAATGACTAATAAAGACAAAAAAGCAGCAGGAAACGGATGTATTGCAAACAAAGAGGGAAGAATGCGAACAGACAACAAAGATATAATTGAAAGATGGCAGGAATACGTAACAGAATTATTTCATGACGAAAGGGACAAAAAAAACATTCATAAAATGTACATCCAGCTATAAAATCCTGAAATCTGAAGTAGAAAAAGCTATAAAAACAATGAAAAAGGGAAAAGCAGCAGGACCTGACAATATACAGTTAGAGATGATACAAGCACTAGAAGATTTTGGCATTAAAGTGATCACAGACATATGCAATGACATATACCGCACAGGATACTTACCAAATGAACTAAAAACATCAACTTTTATAGCATTGCCTAAAAAGAATGATGCAGTTGAATGCAGCGATTTTAGAACAATAAGTCTAATGAGCCAGGTAACCAAAATGTTACTAAAAGTTATACAGGGAAGGATTCAGAATAAAATTAATAATGAATTAGAGGAGCAACAATTCGGATTCAGGAAAAACAGTGGGACAAAAGAAGCCATATTCAGCATGAGGACATTGATTGAAAAGTACATAGAAGTAAACAAACCAATATATGTCTGCTTCATAGACTACACCAAAGCATTTGATAGAATACACCATGAGCAACTTATAGACTGCCTAAAAGATATAAATCTGGATGACACAGACATACGACTGATATGCAATTTGTATTTGGTGCAATCAGCAATAATAAAATATAAGAAGGTGAACTCTACACCCATTGATATAAAAAGAGGAGTAAGACAAGCATGCATCCTATCACCAAGCTTGTTCAATTTATACACTGAGCAAATCTTTAAAAACATCAGTGAGATGCCAGGCCTAAACATTAATGGAAAGATAATCAATAACCTAAGATATGCTGATGATACTGTTCTACTAGCAGAAAATCCTAAAGATCTACAACAATTACTTAATGTAATAAACATGACAAGTAAAAAGTATGGACTAGATATGAATATAAAAAAAGACTAAAACTATGATCATAAACAACAAAATTTCTCAAGACCTACAATTAAATATCAAAGTTGAAGGAATACATCTAGAGACAGTCCAGAGCTACAACTACCTGGGACATACTATAACCAATGATGGAAAATGTACAACTGAAATAAATAAAAGAATAGGAATGGCAAAAAGTAATTTCAATGCCATGAAAAATATACTAACATCCAAACAAATAACACCAGGGCTGAAATTAAGAATAGCAAAATGTTACATCTTCTCAATATTCCTGTATGGTGCAGAAACATGGACATTAGACCAGAAAACAGAACAGAAAATTGAGGCCTTTGAAATGTGGATTTATAGAAGAATAGGTAGAATTGGATGGAAAGCAAAGAAAACAAACGAAGAAGTTTTAAAACTAACTAACAATTTAAAAAGAACTACTAAACACAATTAGAGCAAGACAAATGAAATTTTTTGGTCATGTTAAAAGACACAACAGTCTAATAACAGTAATATTAGAAGGGAAAATACAAGGTAAAAGAGGCAGAGGCAGACCAAGACTAACATGGACGAGTAACATCAAAAGATGGACAAGTCAGCCTATAGCAATTTGCACCATCAAAGCAAGAGACAGAGTGGAATGGCGCTCCATGGTAGCGAACCTTCGATGCGGAGAGGGCACTCAATGATGATGATGATGATGACAACACTTTACGCATCATTAGAATTGTCTTTTCAAGTAAAAGTGACCACGTTAGAAACCCAGTCAATTAATAGCACTGGCATTTACACTACATCCATTTGAAATGGACAGAATTTCAGAGATTATTATGTAGTTTAAAAAAGAAAAACCTCACCGGACGTTTGCAATGCCGACAGTTCAAAGAAATGAAGTTCCCAGCCCTATCTATCATTATCAGCAATTATCAGTTTCTGATCCACTCCTGCTTGCCGAATTACGCCTTGATAAAAGCAGCTTATACGCTAGTCTATATAAAAAGACTTTACAAATACAAACCATTTTAGACTGCTGCCACCACGAAGAGGACATCAATGGGTTAAAGTTAGGACACGTAAATATACGATCGGGTAGAGATGGTAGATTAGACTAGCAGTGTTGCGTAGAATAAGTGTAGTTGTGCCGAATATATATTGTATGCTTCAGAGCCAAGGAGTCATAACTTAGGAGGGCTCATCTTCTTTATAGTGTCTAGAATCTAGAAGCTAAAGGGCGAAAAACGTGTTCGACGAGGTTTTCTGATGATCAGATTTCGTCTTGCTGCGAAGCTCTGTATATTTTCCTATTACTGGGAATCATCAACATGTGGTGTCGTTTAGAATGGGTCGTTTACTTTCATTTTAAAATTGCCTAGGCGGCTCGTTTTTTTGCCCCTAAACATTTATATAAGATAATGAAAGCCCGTCGGGACTTCTGTCCCAACTTATATTTAAAAACAAAATGTATTGATAATTGTTAATAAATGATATATGTTGTATTGTTAGGGGGTCATTACTGTGATTGAATAACATAACTTATTTGTTCAAATCATAGCAACAGAAAAGTCATAGGCTGAAAAATTTAATTGAATCATTGGGTTATTTGTGGGTCATCGCCATTGCAATTCGAACATGGCCATAGGTGCTCAGATCCCCTCCTCAGCAATTCCCACAGTGTCCAGCGACTGACGACTCCAGTTCTATGTTGGTTGATAAGTCTTCTTACACGGCCACCAAGTTTCTCATTTATGGCTGTACCCATCTTAACTCCCATTTCCATCATCCGAAGAAGTGACGTGGATCTGTGTTTCTCGAAGTCCTGTGCTCATTCCACATCTCGGAGGGCATTGATGATGTCCGCCCGATCCATTGATTGCCCGTCCTCAACGACAGCGCAACTAGCCAACCTGTCCGCTCTTTCATTTCCTCGCACTCCCGCATGTCCAGGGACATAGACAAAGGTGACTTTACGTATTTTGGATTTCTGCAACGACTCTACCCATTGCATGCGTACAGAGCCTGCCTCCACTTTTTTTTATCATGCTCATCGAATCACTCAGTATACATGCGCGGGAGTAGTCTCTAATCATTTGAATACCTTGGTCACTGTCATCACCTCCATTGTCATGCTACTCGTGGTCATGACGTATGCACCACTGTCTTCTTTGACTATTCTGCCTGCCGAGCGTGATGTAAATGCCCATGCACTTCTTTGGTGTCGTCTTACAGATCCGTCTGTATAGATGACTGCATCTTTCTCATCGATGTTATCGCAGATGAGACCGTTGACCTCATTAAATACAACCGGGTTCTGTTCCCTACTTTTCCTGTCGAGTGTGACAATACACGAGAAAGTCCCCTTGAATGACGTAGGCACCGGTATCCACTCCTCACCAACGCTGATATTGGTAAGCCCACAGACCTGTTTGATTACATCTTCTGCTCGGCCCACCCATGATTTGCCTCTTTTTAGCCTGGCACCTTTCCCTGCGTTGAGCACGTGGTGCAATGGATGCTCTTTATCTGTACTAATCTTCAGGTATGCTCGTGCTTTTCAGATCTTGATTCTGTCATCCATGGTTGGAAAGTGAAGAAGATACCTCATTGCAACACAGGGAGTGTCCCTTGTACATCCCAAGATAATGTGCATGGCTTCATTTTGTACTTTCTCCAGCCTAGCAATTTGAGTCGTACTGACAGTAAGAATCGCCAGGGCATACTCGATTGGTACGAGGACTAATCCCTGGAACAGAAGAGTAAGTAGCCTCTGCTCGATGTTGGCAGCTGCCATGACCTTTAAGGCGGCTAATCCTTTGCGGGATTTTGTTATCACATGGTCCACAAAACACAGGCTGCGATCAAACTTAACTATGAGGTATGTCATCAACATGAACCCTGGTCACCTCATCAGCTCCCATTCGTACTACCGGTGTGGTCGTATTAACGATATGATTGTTAAGGGAGAGCCATGAAACTGATGCTTTATTAGGATTAACCAAGGCACCTGAAACCCCACACCAGGAAGAAATGCGATCGCGTTCGTCTTGCATTGTGGTGGCGAATCCCCGTCTATCTCTTCCCTGTCGATATACCAGAATATCATCAGCAAAAGTCATAGTTCTTCCCCTCCCATCCAGCTGTTGTTCCGTGATCGTTATTGTGTACACGTCAAATAGAACTGGTGACAACGGTGAGCCTTGTGGCAGCCCTGGACAAATGGATATTGGCTCGGAAGACCAACTTCCACATCTGAGTATCACCTTCCTCTAAAACAGTGCCGCGGCGATCCATCTAATGAGGAAGGGGTGCACCGCCAGTTTGAGGTGCATATGCATGAGATATTCAAATGGTACCCTGTTGTATGCATCCTCCAGATCTACAGCAGCAGCACATGTCTTCTCTCGTCTGTGGAAGCCTTCGAATACGTCATAGGCAAAGACTGCCGCATTGAGCCATGTCTCTTTGTTATATCTATAACCTCCGAGTGTGAGGGGAAATCAGCGTTTCTGTTCAAGGTGACAGGTGAGGACACAGGCAACTATTTTCTCCAGCAGCTTGCACGCAGTGTTCTGCATTGTGATGATTCTGTAAGCACTGATCTGAGAATGGTCCTTGTTTGGCTTCGGTAGCGGTAGTAAGTAGCTGTGTAGCCACTCCTCATTAATTTGGTCACGCAGGATACTGGTTGGCCAGTTTTGTCAAGTCGTCGTCAGCTAAATCGCCTATGTCATCATACCGGACAACATCTGGACCAGGAGCAGTGTTGTGTGACCTTTTAAGTGTCGTGCGAATGGTATCGGTTGTGATTGTGAGATCTTTTTCCAGCACTACATCCTTACACAATTTTGGCAGCGATCACCGTATCCTCGTTCTTACAGCCTCATTTCTTTGGTCCGTCTGCTCAATGTAGCGGGCAAGCAGGTTCTTCCCTTTGCTCTCATCAGATTTGTGCCATATCCGGCCTGTGCTCTGAAAGTCTGGTATGCCTCTGTGTCGTGTTGTACCATTCATGCTCTGATGAAGGCGCCAGAATGTGGCTAGCGATTTTTCTGAGCACACTTTTTTTTACAAAAGTCATCCCATTTGGCATCCTTAGCCTGCTTGGCACATAGTTTAAAGTGCATAATTTTTTTTATACTACAGGATTTCCAGTCCCATGTCTAACCCTCCTTAGTTGCCTCTTGCAACATGCTTGGTAACTAACAGCATAAAAATTCTAGACATATGAATCTCATTCCAGAATAATTGAATCTTTAAAGTTTAGCTCATACCAAGCAAGAAATCTGTTGTCAAATATGCTTTGTTCATTAATTTCCATTTGAAAACAAAAGTCAATATTGTTTACATTTGTCTGACTTGGCTTCCCTTATAATATATTCTGTTACAATATACAAATCCTCAAGGATGAAGGATTGTCAAATGTGTTTTAGATTTCTATGAGAGCTTTCACCAACTATCACTTCATTGTTGTTTATTTGATGCATCTCCTTTCCTTTATGCAACAAAACACAATGTTTAAGTGATTATGATAACTATGAAATAAAACATGAATGTGACATGCATCTATGATTGGGACAATCATGGCAGACATATTTTATTCATTCAGACATTAATTGACATCTATAAACGACTTTCAGAAACATATATAATTCTATACAGAATTGAGAAATATAAAACTGATATATTACATTGGTAAAGTGTGTCAGAGCTAAACCTATTTTACACATATAATACAGAATTATATATATTTGTAATGTTACAAAGAAGAAGTAATAATATACATGTGACTATAACATAGAACACTAGGGACATTAACAAGAACTGATACCACATAAAGTATTACACACACAAGATACTAATTCAGTACATTTCTTAACACTTAGATCATCAGGCATCTTCAAATACACTTTCTGAAGACATGATTATAGTGTCTTCTATCCTGCTTTGCTTCAGTGATACTTTAATCGGTCTTCTCCATCACCAATACCTGATTCTGTAGGCCAGCAATAACCGTGGCACCTTTCTATTTGACACAAGCCAGCAATAACCGTGGCACCTTTCTACAGTCGAACCTGTCTAAGGCGACCATTCACGGGACTTTCAAAAACTGGTCCCATAGGACAGGTGGTCCTGCCTCACAGGTTTCACATAATAAATAGAGCGATAAAAAAATTTTTATCCTAAGCACTATGAAAACTAACCTGCAAATCAGCGTAATCCATGAGTAGAACATAGTGCACATGTCGGTCTACAATAGCCACTGGTTGGACACTTTTCATAAAACACGATAGTTAAACACACAAAAATATTTTGTCGAATCACTGATATTCGTTCTTCCAGCGTTAATGCTTTTGGTTTTACACTTTTGACACTGGCCATTTCCTATATTGTGTGTAACACTTTTAAAATCCACAAAAATAATTCACTGAGATACTGTACATGTACGTGAATACACTCTAAGCGGGCAATGACTAATTCTTTAGTTAATTCCTGTAATTTATACGGGCCACGCAATGGTCTACTCTGGTCTAGACGGAACCGCGAAGTGATGTCACTTCACGAATCATAGATCTGCGTCTGCCGTGTTTCTCACACCAGTATTGACTGATAAACGTAACACGTCCCACTGTAATCTGGGACTCACTAAATACGGGAAAACTTCGACACCTGTAGACACCTGTGTCGATCGTTTATGGCTCCCAGCGAGACGGAGGAGGACTGGCTGGTCAGTGTATCGTTATCTCGGTCTATTACCCGCGTGTCGTAAACGGGATAAATAACATTGGCGGCGGTTAATTAGCCTGGTCTCTGGTCGCGTCATACGGTGAGCGCCGTAATCAGTGTTAGCATATAGTAAAAAACTCGGGGAAATTGTAGACCCGGTCCTATAACCAGGGAAACGCTTTAAACAGGTGGTCCTAAGACCAGGTTCGACTGTATTTGACACAAGCCAGCAATAACCGTGGCACCTTTCTATTTGACACAAGCCAGCAATAACAGTGGCACCTTTCTATTTGACACAAGCCAGCAATAACCATGGCACCTTTCTATTTGACACAAGCCAGCAATAACCATGGCACATTTCTATTTGACACAAGCCAGCAATAACCGTGGCACCTTTCTATTTGACACAAGCCAGCAATAACAGTGGCACCTTTCTATTTGACACAAGCCAGCAATAACCGTGGCACCTTTCTATTTGACACAAGCCAGCAATAACAGTGGCACCTTTCTATTTGACACAAGCCAGCAATAACCATGGCACCTTTCTATTTGACACAAGCCAGCAATAACCATGGCACATTTCTATTTGACACAAGCCAGCAATAACCGTGGCACCTTTCTATTTGACACAAGCCAGCAATAACAGTGGCACCTTTCTATTTGACACAAGCCAGCAATAACCGTGGCACTTTTCTATTTGACACAAGCCAGCAATAACCGTGGCACCTTTCTATTTGACACAAGCCAGCTCACAGCGAAGTCTTTCCCTCAACAGCAAACATGTTCATTGATCCCCTCTTATAATTATTTCCTGCTCAGCAATTTTTAGTTTTCTCTGTAGTTCTTGAAGCTGTAACTGCAGACTTTCTCTCTTGGTCTGGCTGTCTTTAAGCTCAACTTTCATGTCCATAACCTGCCTCTGTGATTCCTGAAGCTGTAACTGCAGACTTCCTGTCCTGGTCTGGCTTTCTTTAAGCTCAACTTTCATGTCCATAACTTCTCTCTCTAATTCAACCTGCCTATATTTTCCATCACCTTTCCTAACTGCATTGTTATACTTTGCCTTCCAGCATTTTATGCTTTTATCTTTTCCCTCGATGGTTCGTTTCACCTCTGCTGGTGTTGTTAGTTCCAGCTTGTGTTTCCTTCTCAGTGCTGTTATCTTCTTACGCAAACTAGCATTCAACTTCTTCATATTCATGTTTGTACGCTGTTTATGTACACAATGTTCACAGTCCTGTCTCAGCCTCTTTGGTGATGGGGATCTATTACTGGTAGTAGTAGACTGTGTACCTGAGAAACATTGTGATACATCACTGGTAACAGAATCACCTGAAAAAGAAAGTTCATTGGTTAGGGCTACAGGCTGCATTAATTGAACAGAAACAGGCAACATTGTAAAGGGTACTGGAAATATTTCATTAAACATTTTTTCTACCATAAAGGACCATTCAAGATTCAAGTTATTCATTTTTCTTTTAAGTGCTTTATCAAATTTCTGCAATGATGACCTAAGAAGACCATCAGCTATAATCTTATCCTGCTCGATGCTCTGTACAAAAGCCATGACCATCTTTAGCACACTTGCGACAGTTATCCCTTTGCGGCAGCCCATCTTGGTTTTTTCTCCCAGGAACAGTCTAGCAATGTAACCTTTCTTCAATGGATACTCTGCTTCAAAGGTTGCCAGAAAAGCTCTCAGATCAGCCACTGACTTCCTTTCTTCCATGATGAAAATTCAATTGCTAAACAGAATAAAGAAAAATGAGCATGAATTTTATTGTGAGACATGAGAATGAATTCTTGTCCCATTAAATAAAAAGAAAAATGAGCATGAATTTTGTTCTGAGACATGAGAATGAAGTCTTGTCCCATTAAATAAAAAGAAAAATGAGCATGAATTTTGTTCTGAGACATGAGAATGAATTCTTGTCCCATTAAATAAAAAGAAAAATGAGCATGAATTTTGTTCTGAGACATGAGAATGAATTCTTGTCCCATTAAATAAAAAGAAAAATGAGCATGAATTTTGTTCTGAGACATGAGAATGAAGTCTTGTCCAATTAAATAAAAAGAAAAATGTGTAGTGACTTGCCCAGGCCCTCATAAATATTTGTAAAATGTAAATTCTGAACATTATGTTACACAGTAGCCATTCATCATTCAATCCATGATCAATTAAAATGTAATAACTAAATAAATTATAAATTAATAAATATGGTCAAGTGGAGACAGGCCCTCGAGAAAGGTCACTTAGCCTGCTAATATCGCCGACCCCACTTGACTTTAGACGGCAGTAATTAATAAACTAGGAAATTAGAGAAATCGCCAATCAACTACTAATATCTTCAGTAATCAAGAAAAGACGATGGTCGTATGTTGGACATGTGATGAGAAGAGATAATAACCGAATAGCAAAGCAAGCCATCATGTGGGAAACAACAGGTAAGAGGAAAAGAGGAAGACCCAGAGAGACACTGAGAAGAACATTGATGAGAGAGGCAAGAGCAGCAGGAATTGGCACCCTCAATGAGATAGAGCTGCTTGAACAGAACAGAGACAAATGGCGAGATTTGATAAAATATCTTTAAAAGAATTGAAAACTGCTAGAACAAAAATTCAGATAAGAGAAGGAGTATCTTGGTCTACGCCCTATGGGCCGGCTACAGCTTGAAAGGTCTATAGATAGAATTAATAAACTAAAAATCTAGCTTTATCAAATGTCCTTATGAAGAAATGGACAATAAATTTAAATTTGCATTATTATCGATGTATTACTATCCATTCAATTTTTCCAATGAAAATCCACCCATTACTAGTAAAAGACGTTTATTTTTTATTTTAAGATCTTGTGTCGATTGAGTCGGATTGAGTGTTTGTTTAAACTGACAACATTAATCATGTGAATAATAAACCATTTAAATATTTTACACAATTGTAAATAAATAAAGAATTAATCAAAATATCAATATTGTATTAAGGTTATTAGACATTTTCATTGATAATTACAAGTTTAAAAATGACAACACAATGCATGATGACGATGCCATGAGGTGAAATTTGGAACACAATGGCGGAAAGCAAGGCTTAAAATAGAGTGGCGATCCTACCTGTCTTTAGATTGCAATAACAATTTTAATATTGTCATACTTATCAGATCATTGCAAAGTTTTCACTCACAATAAATAAGTCATAATAGATTAATATATTAAATAAATAATAGATTCCATTTATTATACACAAATTCATTATTATCGGTAAGTTTTTTGTACAATATACACCAATACTATAGGGTAATTTCCTAGTTTGATCAGATATATTATTTCAGTTTGGAAGAGTGATGTCCCCTAAAATATGTCTGCCAAAATACAGTGGTTCTACGCATTCTTGGCGTTGGGGTCATTACGCTGGCATGTGTCACTCACACTGGCGTTTGGGTCAGCGTCTGCGTCCAAATCGAGATGTTAATTAATAATTGGCTGAACCCCTATCCTTTCTTATGCTTCTTCTTACTAATTATCCGCCTATATATATAGGCTAGTTTGTCTAATATTTAAAAACCAGCTAAGCAGTTCTGAGTTCACTTACTTGAATTTGGTACTACTGTATTTGCAAAATGACCGGGCGACCTAGAGCCCCAACTGAAGTTGTGAATGTTGGGCAGATCATGACTTTTCATGACATCATTGCAGAGGATAGATGGAATTTACTAACTCTGATTCCCGAGATTGCCACTAATAAATTGTGTATTCAGTGGTTAGCTAAGCGTAGACTAATAATAAATACGTGTCTATGCAACATTTGTCATATGCCTGCGCGTTTAGTAGCCTACAGCAGAGGAGTAGATGGCTATCAGTGGTCATGTCAGGGGTGCAGTTTTGGAAAGTCCGTTCGTGATGGATCATTTTTCACAAAGAGCCATCTATCACTAAAACAAATTTTAATTATGATCTACTGTTGGAGCAGCGATTTTCCACAGAGCTTGATCCAGCATGAGGCAGGCGTCAATAAAAATACTGTAGTGGATTGGTGTAATTTTTTACGCGAGGAATGTGAGAAATACATGGTCAGACACTTCAGTCAAATTGGTGGTATGGACATTCTAGGCCAACCAATCGTTGTGGAAATTGACGAGTCCAAATATTTTCACCGAAAATATCACAGGGGACAATGGAATGAGGGTCACTGGGTGTTCGGTGGAATAGAAAGGATTTCAGGAAAATGCTTTCTAGTAGAAGTACCAGATCGCTCCGAGGCTACTTTAACAACAGAGATAGTTGCCCATATTTTACCTGGAAGCCACATTATTTCTGACGGCTGGTCTGCATATGCCAATATCAGTCGAATTGCAAATGGTATTTATACCCATTGTTCAGTCATCCATCAAGAGAATTTTGTCGACCCAGATGATCCCGAAATTCACACACAGAATATTGAAAATATGTGGATGCGGGCCAAAAGGAAATTGAAGAGACAGTTCGGCACTAGGCGTACATTGTTCCCATCGTTTCTACACGAGTTCGCCTTCAGAAATGAAATCAGACAAGGAAACGTCCTAGGGACGCTAATTACAGGAATTGCAGAGAGTTATCCTGTGTAAAATCATCACATCCCTGCAAACTACTGTCCTTTTCAGGACAACATAAGATTGCTCCAAACCTGCCCACTTCACAACTGTCCTTTTCAGGACAACCAAACATTCACAATTAACTATTTTAGATTGCCTAGAGTTTTCACTATGGTCCTTTTGAGGACTTTCATCACACTCGTTGTTATTCTCAAGCTCCGCACCAGATTGCTAATCGCTGACAGGTAATTTGAGGTAATACAGACGTTGCATTGTGTTTCGCAAAGCTATTTCTAGATATTTTTTGTATTTATGTGTGTGCATGTGCATTTTAATTAATAGCCAAAGTTTGACAATCTTCCAACATTTGGCAGTAAATTACGGCGATTGGTAATCAACCGCACAATTCCCTTCGATCAGAAGATCATAATTAGGCCGAGTGGCGTCGTTTTTGTCACGCGTTATAATATATTTATAAATATTTAACACTAAAGCTAAACCTAACCCCTGGACCCAACGCCCAATCAACAGATACTCCGAAATGATTACATGCCAGCGTAATGACCCCAACGCCAAGAATGCGTAGAACCACTGTATTTTGGCAGACATATTTTAGGGGACATCACTCTTCCAAACTGAAATAATATATCTGATCAAACTAGGAAATTACCAAATGTTCTACCGTTGAATAGTTGATGAAAATATTAATATATTCATGTCTGCTTTAGAAATTAACAGCTATTTTCTTTTATTTCAAGGGAAGTAACAAATAAAATAAACATTAGCAATATAGAGTATATGTAAAATTATCTAATGTATATTAATTTAAGTGGCACGATTTTGTATATTACTTTCAAAAAATTAATTTTTTGTATAAAATATATGTACTACTTAAAAATGTTTGTAAAAATTGACTATTTCTAAACAATCAGTCTAAAAGAAATGCAACTTTTTAATAATTTTTTTGCAAATATCATAAAAGTAGTAATATCTTTTCACGATTAAAAGTTATCTTCCTTTACTTATGTTTTACTTACACGGAAAGAAGTAAAGAACCACGCTCTATGTAACACCGCATACTACAAGTCCAGTTTTATCAACTAGAAATTGATTCTCAGATTACAAATTTTGAAAACATTGACTGTCTGTCTATTTGAATGTCTGATCTACAATTGTCTATCTCTCTTTTTCTTATTAGGATTTTAAAATGCTTTTATTTTCACATCAGGATTTTAAATGTTTCTTTATTAATACTGCCACTTTTAACTGTATTTTCTTACACATTAAGTTTTTAAACTGCGTTTTTCTTCATGCTAGTATTTTAAATTGTCTTTCTGGTCATTCTAGGACTTTTAACTGTTTAACTATTTATGCTAGAAATATAAACTCACTCTCTTAACTCTTTTATTTTAAACTTCATGTTTTATAATCATATCATTTTAAATTCTTGTCTTTCATCGACCGGAATTTTGGTTGTTGTTGGTATTTGCTTCTTTCTCTCTCTTAAAATACAGATTTTAAACTGTCTCTTTCCATCTCTCAATGCTATGATTTCCATGTAATTGCCTTTCTCTACATCGCTAGCCCATAAATTTGAATTTTGAACTGCATAGTTGTAGTTACCTTGTGTTATTGACATCTCGCTCTCTAACATTCTCTCTCGTTGTTACAATATTTTCAAGTTATCCTCCTCTCGACTCAACAGCCAAGTGACCAGAATGAAATAAATTATTAATAATTTCTTTTTAGAATTTAAAGTTAACGTCATCCTTTTTCACACGAGAGGCAGCTTCTACCTCAGAAAGAAAACACAGCTATTTAATGTCGCTGTGCAGCGAAAATTTATTTGAAATTACGGGAAATTGTAAATAAAATGTGTATTTAGTTATGTAGACTCTACTGCTCCTGACTGGCTTGTATTAGGTAAAGTAGCTGTTCACACGTTTAAGTTGTGCTTACAGCATGAGCTCAAAACATGCACCACAAGCCTCTTCATATTTTTAAAAACCTTCTGGATAATGACCGGTGATATTTGTTGGCTCTGAGTGACGATTACTGTCTTTAGATCATTAACTGTCTGCAGATTGTTTTGATGAACTTTATTTTGTTCAGCCCCCTTCCCCCCCCCCCCCCCTCCCTATCCCCTTTTACAATTAGGCGAGGTTAGGTCTGGTGAAAGAGCACGCCAGAATCCAAGAGATAAAATGCGACTTTGAAATACGTTTTCTTAAAAAGTGATGTTGCAGCTGTATGTATTGTTGCCCCAAACTGCTGAAACCAGGTTTCTTTACAATTTCCCGCTCTGTAAGGTGGTCTATGATTTATTCCAGGATTAAAGTACGGTAACGTTCTGAGTTGATTGTTGCATTGCCAAATTTTTCCCTATTATCGGCATGCGACTTTCTGATCGTTAAGCGGTACTTAATGTAATTCATGCGGGTTTTTACTGCATCACACACGATTGTTCATACTTGGTGACGTATTCCTGTAGATGAAACCGTGCCTCATCTGTGAAGAAAGTCAGATCAAGGACTTCATCACCTTGTTCAAAGATAATGTTCTGAAACCACATGCAGTAGTTCCAGGAATTTTTTGTAACTGCAACTCTCTCTCTCTCTCTCTCTCTCTCTCTCTCTCTCTCTCTCTCTCTCTCTTAATGTTAGGAGTTTAAACTGCCACTCTCCCTCTCCCAGTGACATGAATTTCGTGAAATTGTATATCTCCAACCCCACTCCTTTTTTTCTAGATCAATTTTGAATTTTCAACTGCATAGTATTTTTCCTTGTGATATTGATATTTTTCTCTGCCTCTCTCTAACATTTTCTCTTGTTCTTACAATATTTTCAAGTTATCTCTTCTCGACTCTACAGTGAAGTGACAAGACAGCACAGCTTTTGTAAATGAACTTGTTTTGCTCCTCTAAAATACAAAAAATGCTTAGAAAATTAAACAGTTGATTATCAGCTAAGAAGAATACAATTTCTTTGAAGAATGTATATTCAAAAGTTACACAATATTTATAGGCACGGTTCTTTTCTTAAATACCCATCTGAAATGCAAGAAAATGTTCTACCGTTGAATAGTTGATGAAAATATTAATATATTCATGTCTGCTTTAGAAATTAACAGCTATTTTCTTTTATTTCAAGGGAAGTAACAAATAAAATAAACATTAGCAAAATAGAGTATATGTAAAATTATCTAATGCACATTAATTTAAGTAGCACGATTTTGTATATTATTTTCACAAATTAATTTTTTGTCATAAAATATATGTACTCCTTAAAAATGTTTGTAAAAATTGACTATTTCTAAACAATCAGTCTTAAAGAAATGCAACTTTTAAAAATTATTTTATGCAAATATCATAAAATTATCATAAAATCTTTTCACGATTAAAAGTTATCTTCCTTTACTTATGTTTTACTTACACGGAAAGAAGTAAAGAACCACGCTCTATGTAACACCGCATACTACAAGTCCAGTTTTATCAACTAGAAATTGATTCTCAGATTACAAATTTTGAAAACATTGACTGTCTGTCTATTTGAATATCTGATCTGTAATTGTCTATCTCTCTTTTCTTATTAGGATTTTAAAATGCTTTTATTTTCACATCCGGATTTTAAATGTTTCTTTATTAATACTGCCACTTTTAATTGCATTTCCTTACACATTAAGATTTTAAACTGCGTTTTTCTTCATGCTAGTATTTTAAATTGTCTTTCTGGTCATTCTAGGACTTTTAACTGTTTAACTATTTATGCTAGAAATATAAACTCACTCTCACTCTTTTAACTCTTTTATTTTAAACTTCATCTCTTATAATCATATCATTTTAGATACTTGTCTTTCAACGTCCGGATTTTTATTTTTTTTTTGGGTATTTACTTCTTTCTCTCTCTTAAAATACAGATTTTAAACTGTCTCTTTAACTCTCTCAATGGTATGATTTCCATGTAATTGCCTTTCTCTACATCGCCAGCCCATGAATTTGAATTTTCAACTGCATAGTTGTAGTTTTTTTATGTTATTGACATCTCGCTCTCTAACATTCTCTCTCGTTGTTACAATATTTTCAAGTTATCCTACTCTCGACTCAACAGCCAAGTGACCAGAATGAAATAAATTATTAATAATTACTTTTCAGAATGTAAAATTATCGTCATGATTTTTCACACGAGAGGCAGCTTCTACCTCAGTAAGAAAACAAAGCTATTTAAATTCGTTGTGCAGTGAAAATTTATTTGAAATTACGGGAAATTGTAAATATAAATGTGTATTTAGTTATGTAGACTCTACTGCTCCTGGCTGGCTTGTATTGGGTAAAGTGGCTGTTCACACGTTTAAGTTGTGTTTACAGCATGAGCTCAAAACATGCACCACAAGCCTCTTCATATTTTCGAAAACCTTCTGGATAATGACCGGTGATATTTGTTGGCTCTGAGTGACGATTACTGTCTTCAGATCATTAACTGTCTGCAGATTGTTTTGATGAACTTTATTTTTTTCAGCTCCCCCTCCACATAATAAGTAGGCGGTGTTAGGTCTGGTGAAAGAGCAGGCCAGATTCCAAGACAAAAAATGCGACTTTCATAAATACGTTTTCTTAATAAGTGATGTTGCAGCTGTGTGTGTTGTTGCCCCACACTGCTGAAACCAGGTTTCTTTATAATTTCCAGCTCTGTACGGTGGGCTATGAATTTTTCCAGGATTAAAGTACGGTAACGTTCTGAGTTGGTTGTTGCCAAGAATGAAAAGGAAAAAACTGAGTTATACATACAAATAAATATATATAATTTAGTTTCTGTTTGAATTAAAAACTGAATGTTGAACGGTGCATGTTAAATGTTTGCTGAAGCAAAAGTAATTTAGATTAATTAAACATAATTGGTATAGCAATGTCAGCAGCTTGTTAATGAAATCCAGTCCCTTGGCGATCATCTGAAATTATTTTTACAATATACTGAGGGATGTAGGGGACCAATGTAATCCAAGTAGCAAGAGATAGGAAAACAAATGTACTGTAATTTGTATTTTAAAAAATTAATAAATAAAAGCAGTATGAAGGCAGAAAATAAAGGCACAGCTAATACAACTGTTACAGGGCATGTTATTTAAAATGTGAGCTTGTAGAAGATTTATTTCCACATTAACCATAATGTTACTTTAAAAACAACAAATTAGAGGTGCAGTTTCCACGTTTAGCTGTGGTATACAACAGCAAAAGCCAAAACGTTCTATAAATCACTGGCTGTGACAGATGTGGGCCGAAATGGCACATAGAAGGACAGTATGTCGCTGTAGTAGCTGCCATCATTGTCTCCTACTCCAAAGACAAGAACCTCATCCTCATCTTTATTTTCATAGCCAGACATCAGACGTAGACAGGCATGCCCAGCCCTGGGAGATGGAGCATTCTCCAGAGCCAAATTCTGCCATGATTTATTATCAAGATCAAATATGAAGGCATCATGTATTGCATTATCGCCATCATAGCCTCCATGAATGAAAATCCGGTTATTGGAGAGAGCACAAGAGGCATGCCAGCTCCTTGGTTTAGGGGATTGTCCAAATATTTTGGGTGATGACCACTCCACAGTTGTTAAGTCCAAGATGAACAAATCATTGTAGCAAAATATGCTTAATTTTTTAATTTTTTTTTTTTTTATTTTTATAATTCTTTATTTCGTTTTTACAATCAATACATTTCATTTTATAACAAACAAATACATTAGTATGATGATGAGGGATGTATTTTGTATGAGATTACAAGATGAATAATGCATTTCAATACATGACCATAATACACGAGCGCCACAGCCGATAGTATTGTTGATTCCCCTCCCCTCGCCATCTCTGTCGGCTGCTGAAAAGATAAGCTTTCTTAATGCCTGGCTTCCGTCACCTGTCGCCACTAAAGCCGACAAAGGCGACAGTATTGTTGATAAACCCGATGTCACTTAGTATATGCTTAAGGATGCTACAATCTGAATTTCTCATAACCCGCCTTCTAATAAACGAACATTATTCATGTTGATTCGGTATATATTAAATAGACAATTGTATATAATTCAGCGATGTTATTATAGTAACTATTTATTTAATTATAACTATCTATACTTATTTAAAATTTAACATTTTCAAATATATTTATCGTTTCATATATAAATATAAAGAAAAAAGTACTTGATTTAAATTAAAAGTGTTATAATTTTTTTTTAATGTTTAATCGTGGAGAAAGTAATTTTAATTGTGAGTAAAGGAGAATATGTGTTATATACCTTTGATTAAGAAATACAATATGTTACTTCCCTTAGTATTATTTTGAAATGTATTTTATCGTTCAGTAATAGACAAAAAAAGTGATTAACAATATCTTCAAAGCAGTAGCATGATCTCTTTATCTTATAACATTCATCATACTTTCAACTATCACAATTTTAGCGTCTTTTTGTCCAACTTTTCGGACAGAGTAGATAGACAATTGTAGAGGCTGTGTATTGTGAACAAGTGTGATGTCTTGAAAGATTGCTTGAAAGAGAAACAGAGTAGACAAACAATTGTAGAGACTGTGTATTGTGGACAAGTGTGACGTCTTGAAAGATTGCTTCAAAGAGAAACATAGTTGACAGACAATTGTAGAGACTGTGTATTGTGGACAAGTGTGATGTCTTGAAAGATTGCTTGAAAGAGAAACAGAGTAGACAGACAATTGTAGAGACTGTGTATTGCTGACAAGTGTGATTTCTTGAATGATTGCTTGAAACATAAACAAGAGTAGACAGAAAGACAATTGTAGAGACTATGTATTGTTGACAAGTGTGATGTCTTGAAAGATTGCTTGAAAGAGAAACAGAGTAGACAGATAATTGTAGGGACTGTGTATTGCTGACAAGTGTGATGTATTGAATTGCTTGAAACAGAAACAGAGTGGACAGACAATTGTAGAGACTGTGCATTGCTGACAAGTGTGATGTCTTGAATGATTGCTTGAAAGAGAAACAGAGTAGACAGACAATTGTAGAGACTGTGTATTGCTGACAAATGTGATGTCTTGAATGATTGCTTGAAACAGAAACAGAGTAGACAGACAATTGTAGAGACTGTGTATTGTGGACAAGTGTGATGTCTTGAAAGATTGCTTGAAAGAGAAACAGAGTAGACAGACAATTGTAGAGACTGTGTATTGCTGACAAGTGTGATTTCTTGATTGATTGCTTGAAACATAAACAAGAGTAGACAGAAAGACAATTGTAGAGACTATGTATTGTAGACATTTTCACAGAACGCAACGTGTTCTATGGAACAGTATGAAAGATCGACATGGACATTTTGTTGGTTGCTGAGCGGACTTCGGGGCTTATAGTCACTCCGCTCTAAAGTCAAAGGTACGGCACAGCAGCTTGTTTTAAAGTGGCATTTCACTTCCAACGCTGAAACGTTTGCAGAATTAGGTGCCTGTCCTTGGTCGCACTCAATTCCGAATGCAAGGGATGATTTATTGTCTTTCCTTCCTTTCAAATAACCCCGGACCTGAGCAGATCTACGTTGTCTAATCCATGGTAAGTCAAGTAAGTACCTCATTGAACGGATAGAAGTATCTCTGGTACCTCTTTGCTCATCTGTGTGTAGCATTCTGCCCCCATTGACGACTTTGTTAGTTCTAGGACATATTGTTATCTTCATGAGAGCATAGAGAGACCAAAGCGTATAAAGTTCTGTGCTGTCACCTCTTTCGTGAACCAAATCCATCTTTCTCTCTTAGTCTCTACTGCTAGTTTTTGGAAACTACTGATGGCCTTTTTAGTGTCTCGCGCAGGATCCGTCATCGGACAAGTGTCACAAAGGCTCAATATTCGACAAGATTGCCATACCTTCAGCGTGCGTCTATTCTCGAGCTAAACCAACTCTACCTCCAGTGTCCACCGCAATTTTTTTTTGGGGGGGGAGGGGTGGGGTTGAAGAGTGTCTGAATGCCAGGAGTTGTCTTTCCCTAGATCCCCGTGCCCGTTGACCTAGTTGCCTCAACACAGACGATTCTGACCATTATATACAAGAAAGGATGTGTTATCCTTGTGGGTTTCCTCGGCGTTTTACTCTACATTCTTGTGAGTTTGTTTTCTTTTATATTATCATAGTTTCTATCGTTTTAATAGTCAAGTCTTTTTGTTCACTTTCTGTCACATGTTCATCTAATAGTTTGTGTAGATCTTGTTGATGTTATGCTTTCAATAACCTGTCATCTGGAATTGTTTATGTTGCTTCACCCTTCTGTAATGTCATATTTGCTATGCACAGTGTCCACAAAGCAAATGTCTATCAGTTTCTTTGTTACTTTGATTGTTGACTGCGATGAGTGAAAGACTGTATATCAGCCTTGGGATTATGTAGGTGTTTACAATGACGCCCATGCCGAAATGTGTATTTCTATCTGTGCAGTATATCTGTTATCATTGTGACTAGATGTTGCAATATTGGTTTTTTTATTTCTCTCAATTAATCGTCATTATAAAACCAACGATGTCGGGTTTGAAAAATAATACTCATTATATTGCTCCTTATATAAGTTTATATTATAAAATTTTAAATTTTATATAAATGAGGAAGATACTTTGTAATCCATTTTTGACAATAGAAACAAGAAAAAGAGTTCTTAAATGTTATATAGAGCCAGTCTTAACATATGGTAGTGAATCATGGACAATAGGACAACAGACAAGAAAATCATTGTAGTTGGTAGAAATGTGGTTTTACAGAAGAATGTTGAGAATACCAAGGACAGCTAAGAAGAGTAATGAAAAGGTTCTGAAAGAAGCTAAATGAAAAAAAAGAGAGCTAATTTCCGATATTAGGAAGAAACAATTATCATTTCTTGGCCATGTAATGAGAAGGGAACAACTGAAAATTGAGGGACATAGAGATAGAGGGAAGCAAACAGAAAAGATAACAGACAGCTTAATAGAGTGGCTTGTCAGAAGCTCAACAACAGAAATGATAAATAACTGTAGTGATAGAAAGTTGTGGAGAGACATGATAACCTACACCACATATGCCAGCAGGTCCGGTACTTGATGATGATGATGATATATAAGTGCTACTGATATTTTCGTTGCAGTTAAGAGACATGATCACCAACGCCACATACGCCAGCAGGTCCGGTACTTGATGATGATGATGATGATATACAAGTGCTACTGATATTTTAGATGTAGTTAAGAGACATGATCACCTAAGCCACACACGCCAACAGGTCCGGTACTTGATGATGATATATAAGTGCTACTGATCTTTTTGGTGTAGTTAAGAGACATGATCACCTACGCCACATATGCCAGCAGGTCCAGTACTTGATGATGAGGAAGATATAAAAGTGCTACTGATATTTTCGGTGTAGTTAAGAGACATGATCACCTTCGCCACATACGCCAGCAGGTCCAGTACTTGATGATGAGGACGATAACTAAGTGCTACTGATATTTTCGGTGTAGTTAAGAGACATGATAACCTACGCCACATACGCCAACAGGTCCAGTACATGAGGATGATAATGATGATGATGATGATAATGATATAAGTGCTACTGATATTTTTGGTGTAGTTAAGCGACATGTCAATGAGACTTTCCAAAAAACACAATCTGATGGTCTTCCCATTACTGTGATACACATTTAAAGGAACGGTAGAGGAAACAATAATAACAAAAGGACCATGAAGTATGTGTCTATAGTTGAAAACTGGAGTCTCATCGATGTCTCTAAGACAAACATACTCAGGTACTGGAGTCTCATCGATGTCTCTAACACAAACATACTCAGGTACTGGAGTCTCATCAATGTCTCTAAGACAAACATACTCAGGTACTGGAGTCTCATAGATGTCTCTAAGACAAACATACTCAGGTACTGGAGTCTCATCGATGTCTCTAAGACAAACATACTCAGGTACTGGAGTCTCATCGATGTCTCTAAGACAAACATACTCAAGTATTGGAGTCTCATCGATGTCTCTAAGACAAACATAATCAGGTACTGGAGTCTCATCGATGTCTCTAAGACAAACATACTCAGGTACTGGAGTCTCATCGATGTCTCTAAGACAAACATACTCAGGTACTGGAGTCTCATCGATGTCTCTAAGACAAACATACAAAGAGACTGGAGTCTTATCGATGTCTCTATGACAAACATACTCAGGTACTGGTGTCTCATCGATGTCTCTAAGACAAACATACTCAGGTACTGAAGTCTCATCGATGTCTCTAAGACAAACATACTCAGGTACTGGAGTCTCATCGATGTCTCTAAGACAAACATACTCAGGTACTGGAGTCTCATCGATGTCTCTAAGACAAACATACTCAGGTACTGGAGTCTCATCGATGTCTCTAAGACAAACATACTCAGGTACTGGAGTCTCATCGATGTCTCTAAGATAAACATACTCAGGTACTGGAGTCTCATCGATGTCTCTAAGACAAACATACTCAAGTATTGGAGTCTCATCGATGTCTCTAAGACAAACATACTCAGGTACTGGAGTCTCATCGATGTCTCTAAGACAAACATACTCAGGTACTGGAGTCTCATCGATGTCTCTAAGACATACTCAGGTACTGGAGTCTCATCGATGTCTCTAAGACAAACATACTCAGGTACTGGAGTCTCATCGATGTCTCTAAGACAAACACACTCAGGTACTGGAGTCTCATCGATGTCTCTAAGATAAACATACTCAGGTACTGGAGTCTCATTGATGTCTCTAAGACAAACATACTCAAGTATTGGAGTCTCATCGATGTCTCTAAGACAAACATACTCAGGTACTGGAGTCTCATCGATGTCTCTAAGACAAACATACTCAGGTACTGGAGTCTCATCAATGTCTCTAAGACAAACATACTCAGGTACTGGAGTCTCATCGATGTCTCTAAGACAAACACACTCAGGTACTGGAGTCTCATCGATGTCTCTAAGATAAACATACTCAGGTACTGGAGTCTCATCGATGTCTCTAACACAAACATACTCAGGTACTGGAGTCTCATCGATGTCTCTAAGATAAACATACTCAGGTACTGGAGTCTCATCGATGTCTCTAAGACAAACATACTCAGGTACTGGAGTCTCATCGATGTCTCTAAGACAAACATATTCAGGTACTGGAGTCTCATCGAGGTCTCTAAGACAAACATACTCAGGTACTGGAGTCTCATCGATGTCTCTAAGACAAACATACTCAGGTACTGGAGTCTCATCGATGTCTCTAAGACAAACACACTCAGGTACTGGAGTCTCATCGATGTCTCTAAGATAAACATACTCAGGTACTGGAGTCTCATCGATGTCTCTAAGACAAACATACTCAAGTATTGGAGTCTCATCGATGTCTCTAAGACAAACACACTCAGGTACTGGAGTCTCATCGATGTCTCTAAGATAAACATACTCAGGTACTGGAGTCTCGTCGATGTGTCTAAGACAAACATACTCAGGTACTGGAGTCTCATCGATGTCTCTAAGATAAACATACTCAGGTACTGGAGTCTCATCGAGGTCTCTAAGACAAACATACTCAAGTATTGGAGTCTCATCGATGTCTCTAAGACAAACATACTAGTGAACTAGCGTCTTTCGCTTGTCACCAACAAATATAGTAAACAAGGGAATGGAAAGACTTTTAAAATGTGTCTTTGATTTCGAATATAATCATTCATTCACTCATTCTTTCTTTCTTTCTTTCTCACGAGTTAAATTGTTTTTCTTTAAAGATCCACTTTGATTGCTGATTATAGATATATACAAACAGGTTAGGATTAAGTTTTAAATTGAAATGTGACCAAATTTTGACAGGTGCACACTAAATTTGTGTATTCATATTGTAGAATAAGTGATTTTGTGAAGATTCTTGTGTTATTGTTTTTGGCAGTGATTTGAGTATAAAAGATCTGTATAGGTCTACCTGCTATGTGGTGTGTGTTTCTAGTGTGTGTTGTAACGCCATTCTTGCTGTTATGATTGTGCTGCATTCTTAGAATATGTGTTCTTCTGTTTCTTATAAGTTCCGTCTGCAAAGTTAACACTTGACCGTCGGTCCTGACAGGTGAGATTATCTTTCTTTTGTGGGTGTCACACTGTATATGAGTCTGTAGGTGACTTCCCTTGCTTTGGGAGCGATGTGTGGATTCTGTATATTTGAGAAGGTGCTGGTGTAGTCAGTGAGAAAGTATTTTTGGCCTCTCTTGAATCTGAGCGGTACAAAGGGGTTAAAAAAATAAAATAAAATAAAATGTCCCGTCACGCCAAGTGGCGTTCAGGTAATATGGTGTTAGTGAGCATACTTTGTATAGACCTTCGGCACATGATTTTTGGTGTAATGTGGTCGGTATTATGCCCGGATAGTAGAAGTGCTTGCTGTTTAATTCGGTGTTTGTAAATGGTATTTGTTCTTTGATGTAATAAGTTTTCATGTCTTGGAATGTACGTTTTATAGAATGAGAGTATTAAATTATTAAGTTTTGTGAATTAAAAAAAAACACTCAGTCCCATGTAGTAATGTGCAAATATGTGATTGGTTGTTGGATGATGCGGCTCACGTGACTTATTCTGAGAGATTTAAATTGCTCATATCTTGGTGCATTTCCGTACTGGCAATGGTTCATGTCTTAATGTGTTTCCGTGCTAGCCATGGCTGGTATCTTGATGTGTTTCTGTGCTAGACATGGTTCGTGTCTTGGTGTGTTTCCGTGAAGCCATGGCTCATATTTTTGTGTTTTTCTGTGCTGGCCATGGCTCATATCTTAGTGTATTTCCGTGCTAGCCATGGCTCATATCTTAATGTGTTTCTGTGCTAGCCATGGCTCATATCTTAGAGTGTTTCTTTGCTAGCTATGGTTCATATCTTAGGTTGTGTGTGTGTGTTTGTGTGCTGGCCATGTCTCATATCTTGGTGTGTGTCATGTTGGTCATATCTCGTGTCTTGGTGTGTCCGTGTTGGTCATGTCACATAACTTTATGTGTGTCTGTGTTTGTTCATATCTCATGTCTTAGTGTGTATATGTGTTGGTCATGTGTCATATCTTTGTATATGCATGTATGGGTTAGTGATGTCTCATATCTTTGTGTGCATGTTTATGTTAGTCATATTTCGTGTCTTTGTGTGTGCATGTCTGTGTTGGTCACATCTCATATCTTTGTGTGTGCATGTCTGTGTTAGTCACCTCTAGTGACTCGGGCATATGGTGCTCGTCAAGCTGGGAGGGCCGACCATCTAAGGGCAGAATCCCCCTATAGAAAAGACAATCTGCTGCCTTGCAGGAAGATTGGGAACAATCAAAGGCTAAGGAAAGCAAACATGAACAAAATGCTGCCAGAAATCGGATGCACTGGGCCACTGGCGCAGAACACAGTGCAACGTTTTAACGGGTGTTCAATCAGAGTGGATCTGGCAGGCTCTAATTGTGATATTCTGTCTGTGGAGGCGATCAACACCCTTAGCCTGACAGCTGACTTCATGTGAGAGTCTAGAATCCTACTCTGATTGAGTCCTGATCGCTGAGAGAGAGAGAGAGAAATTGTATGTGTATGTCCTGTAATGAAATCCCTCCTTGTTTTTGTGTGCTGTATCATTGTCTTGTGTTGTATGCTGTGTATGATGTGTCCAACAACTAAATGTCTAATCAGTTTGTTTATTTCTCTTTTTGTTGGCTACGGTGGGTCAAAGACTGTGGCGATGTGTGTTAGTCTTGGGATGCTGTAGGTGCCTACGATGATGCTCCTGTCGATAACTGTGGATGTTTTGAATTTATGTCTCCGCAGCATGTCTGTTATCGTTTTGACTAGGTTCTATCTGTGTTACATTGATATGTATTCTTTGTGAATAGGTTCTGTCTATGTTGCATTGATATGTTATATGTGTGAATAGGTTAGGTTTGTGTTACATTGATATGTTATCTTTGTGAATGGGTTCTGTCTATGTTGCATTGATATGTTATCTTTGTGACTAGGTTCTGTCTGTGTTACATTGATATGTTATCTTTGTGAATAGGTTCTGTCTGTGTTACATTGATATGTTATCTTTGTTAATAGGTTTTGTCTGTGTTACATTGATATGTTATCGTTGTGACTAGGTTCTGTCTGTGTTACATTGATATGTTATCTTTGTGAATAGGTTCTGTCTGTGTTACATTGATATGTGAATAGGTTCGGTCTGTGTTACATCGATATGTTATCGTTGTGACTAGGTTCGGTCTGTAATACATGGATATGTTATCTTTATGAATAGGTTCGGTCTGTGTTACATTGATATGTTATCGTTGTGACTAGGTTCTGTCTGTGTTACATTGATATGTTATCTTTGTGAATAGGTTCTGTCTGTGTTACATTGATATGTTATCTCTGTGACTAGGTTCTGTCTGTGTTGCATTGATATGCTATCTTTGTGGCTAGGTTCGGTCTGTATTACATGGATATGTTATCTTTGTGAATAGGTTCTGTCTGTGTTACATTGATATGTTATCTTTGTTAATAGGTTTTGTCTGTGTTACATTGATATGTTATCTTTGTGACTAGGTTCTGTCTGTGTTACATTGATATGTTATCTTTGTGAATAGGTTCTGTCTGTGTTACATTGATATGTTATCTCTGTGAATAGATTCGGTCTGTGTTACATCGATATGTTATCGTTGTGACTAGGTTCGGTCTGTAATACATGGATATGTTATCTTTATGAATAGGTTCGGTCTGTGTTACATTGATATGTTATCGTTGTGACTAGGTTCTGTCTGTGTTACATTGATATGTTATCTTTGTGAATAGGTTCTGTCTGTGTTACATTGATATGTGAATAGGTTCGGTCTGTGTTACATCGATATGTTATCGTTGTGACTAGGTTCGGTCTGTAATACATGGATATGTTATCTTTATGAATAGGTTCGGTCTGTGTTACATTGATATGTTATCGTTGTGACTAGGTTCTGTCTGTGTTACATTGATATGTTATCTTTGTGAATAGGTTCTGTCTGTGTTACATTGATATGTTATCTCTGTGACTAGGTTCTGTCTGTGTTGCATTGATATGCTATCTTTGTGGCTAGGTTCGGTCTGTATTACATGGATATGTTATCTTTGTGAATAGGTTCTGTCTGTGTTACATTGATATGTTATCTTTGTTAATAGGTTTTGTCTGTGTTACATTGATATGTTATCTTTGTGACTAGGTTCTGTCTGTGTTACATTGATATGTTATCTTTGTGAATAGGTTCTGTCTGTGTTACATTGATATGTTATCTCTGTGAATAGATTCGGTCTGTGTTACATCGATATGTTATCGTTGTGACTAGGTTCGGTCTGTAATACATGGATATGTTATCTTTATGAATAGGTTCGGTCTGTGTTACATTGATATGTTATCGTTGTGACTAGGTTCTGTCTGTGTTACATTGATATGTTATCTTTGTGAATAGGTTCTGTCTGTGTTACATTGATATGTTATCTCTGTGACTAGGTTCTGTCTGTGTTGCATTGATATGCTATCTTTGTGACTAGGTTCGGTCTGTATTACATGGATATGTTATCTTCATGAATAGGTTCGGTCTGTGTTACATTGATATGTTATCTAAGTGAACAGGTTCGGTCTGTGTTACATTTATATGTTATCTTTGTAAATAGGTTCGATCTGTGTTACATTGGTATGTTATCTTTGTGAACAGATTCGGTCTGGGTTACATGGTTATGTTATTCTGATTATATATTACAATATAATGTTGGAGATCGGTGTTATGGGGGGTATTCTCTTTTATTTCACCTGCCTAACCCATGATGAATGGCAGCACGTTACATGTAGGACAAGAATTAATATTACCCGCGAGAGTAATCAGCGACAGTTACCGTTATATGATGTTCATTTAATAAGGAATCAGTACGTTATGTAATAAACTTAATGTGTGTGTTTAACAGAAAAGAAAAATAAATATTGCAAAACATATTTTTATGATAGTATAAAGAAATTCATTTCTAATAAGACATCTTGCGAATATATTTGCTAATTTTAAATTTAGTTTGGAATAATCCAAAATAACTTTCTAAGTATTATTTTATTATTTTTTCCAATCATCGTACTAATATGGAAAAAGAAAGGTAGCGAAAGAGACTACACTAAATAGAGAGGTATATCTCTTCTTAACCATGTAGGAAAGCTATACGCCAAAATCGTGGGGAAAAGGCTGAGACCAATAATAGGACTACAGTTAAGCGATTATCAAATGAGGTTCCGAAAAAAGAGGACGTACTGACGCACTATTCACCTTAAAATAGTTTGCAGAAAAAAAAACGACTGAACACAATCAAAATTCGTACATAGCTTTCATTGCCCAGGAAAAAGCATTCGACAGAGTAAATAGAGAACAACTGTGGGAGATACTAACAACATACGGAGTAAGCCAACATCTAACAAATCTAACAGTCTCTACATCAACAGCAGCTGCATAGTCAGAACAGCGGCAAGCTACACGGACCACTTCGAAGTAAGATCAGGTGTAAGACAAGGGTGCGTACTATCCCCCCTAACGTTTATTACTTACATGGACTATATATGTAAGTTAGCCAACCCATCAGAGACAGAGGAGATCAACGTGCTTTTATTTGCAGACGATCAGGCACTAATACATGGACAAATAGAAGACCTACAAGAACACTTAAATGAACTCAACAGCACAGGCATAAAATACAACATGAAATGAACATCACAAAACATAAGTCATGAATATCGTCAAACAATAAACAGAACAACAACAAATAAAATGACATAACTATAGATGGCAGACAACTAAAACAAGTAGAGATATTCAAATACCTAGGAAGTTTTGTGACAAACAACAATTAACAAACAGCAGAGATAGACTCAAGATGCAGCACAAGTCTTGTCAAATCATTGGACAGCTATCACCACTATTGTCCAACAAGGAAATAACACTAGAGGCAAAACGGGTGTGTACAATACAATCTTCAACGCAATGTTGTGCTACCAATGCCAGTCCTGGACCCTAGATACAAGAGCAATAAGAAAAATAACCTGTACTGAAATTAAATGTGTCGATCGAATGACTGGAAACAGTCTGAGAAATAAGATCAGAAATGAATAACTGAGAAAAAAAAGCTAGGAACTGTGTGGAGGAAGGTGAAAGTTCAATTATTAGAAAGAAGGTTTCAACAAAATTCTGAGAAGTGCAAGCCTAGACACATAGAAAGCTTAGTAGCTTGTTCTCTTTATTTGTATATTCTTCCTCATTTGACTTTCACAGTTTTTCATGACTTTTGCACATCATCATCATGTTCCGTTATATGCATATATTCCTTTTTTTTTTTTTTTTGTAAATTGGGTGGAAGTTAGCCAGCCCTTTAGTTATTAATTGTGCCATCAGCGTTGTGTGTTAAAAGAGCGGTAACCACGACAAGTTATAACGCTAAGCTATGTTGACATTCTCGACATATACTCTATGTTATTGCCTATCACAAAGCTCTACCACATTCTCGACATATATTCTACGTTATTGTCTATCACTAAGCCCTACCCACATTCTTGACATATACACTCACGTTATTGTCTATCCCTAAGCCCTACTCACATGCTCGAAATATTCTCACGTTTTTGTCCATTGTAAAAGTATAGTGACTAGAGCATGTGTGCATGGAAATTGTGGAGATAGGGGAGTGCGTGACGAGAGAATTAAGTCGATATAAAATATTTGTCCGTAAATGTATCCAAGGTCGAAAGTTCATGGTAGTGTGATCTTGAAGTTTCGAAAGTTGGAAAGAGGGCAGTGACGTGTTTGTAACTTGGAGACAACGTGGAGTAGTTTGATTGGATGCGGAAATGAGCTTGGGTTAATGATACTGGTGATTTATAAACTAGGGACAGTAGAATAGTTGGACACACAGAAGCAGATTCAGCGTAGACAGACTAGAGCAGATATGTTCCCTCGAAGATTTTGGACAACTTTGTTTCTTATACACAAAATGCCTCCCAAGGTCTCGAGTAAAGGAGCCAAGTAAGTGTTTTCAATGCTATAACGATCTAGTTATTTTTTGTGCCAGGAATCAACTAGTCCACATCTCAAAAGCTTCAATTTTCTGTTCTGTTTTCTTGTCTAATGTCCATGTTTCTGCACCATACAAGAATATTGAGACGATGTAACATTTTGCTATTCTTAGTTTTAACCCTGGTGTTATTTATTTTGATGTTAATATATTTTTCATGGCACTAAAATTACTTTATGCCATACCTCTTGGACTGTTTATTTCAGTTACACATTTTCCATCACTGGTTATAGTGTGTCCCAGGTAGGTGTAGCTCTGAACTGTCTCCGGATGTATTCATTCAACTTTGACATTTAATTGTAGGTCTTGAGAATTTTCTTTGTTTATGATCATCGTTTTAGTCTTTTTTGATATGCATATCTTATTCGTATATTTTCCTTCTCATGTTTACTACATGAAGTAATTGTTGTAGATCTTCAGAAGCCGCATTGTACCGCTTTGCAAACGCCTGTAGGTGGATCTTTGTTTACATTATCGGCAGCAGCCCACCTAACAAGCTATAGGAAAATGGATATAAAAAAAAAAAAAAAAATGCCGTCCTTCTACAAGACCTGCATTAATGCCCTAGAAGGAAATGACTGTCTGATGCGTCACAAAACACAAGGCATCTACAAGCAACTCGTCAAGCAGCAGGAAAACTCACTCAAAAGTACAATCAAATGGGGCTACACCTACCTCCACAAAACCACCTTTGAAAACCTGCATCATACCTGCTTATAAGTAATTTAATTAATGCTATTAAAGTTACTAACATTAGATACAACTAGATTAGATAATTTAAATTACCAACATTAGAGAAAATAAAGGCAATGCCTAGGGAATCCACGATGATGTAAACGTTTTAATGAAAATCACACTCGGGATCATACACGGCTCTATGGCACGTTTTTTTTCTCCTCCCAAATCTTCCTGTCACTGCATCCTGGTAGTGGAGGAGGAAAAGAACAAATCACTGAGTGGAAAACAATCAAAGAGCCACGGAAAAAAAAAAGATTTTGGAAGTAACAGCAAGAATGTAAAGTCAGACTAGTTTTAGGAAACTGCATCAGGCAGTGGAGTTTAGAGTGATGTAGTTAGACCGATATTCGCCATCGAAGCTGTTGGACGTACCAGCAGAAATGTGGTAGACGAGTTCAGAGACCTGTCTCAGACAGTGGAGTTAGGAGCTAGAATAGTTTTGAGAAGTCATCAGTGGAAATGTAGATACATTAGGATAGACATTAATAGTTTTTAGAGATTGTTCAATGGAGTTATATGTATCAACATGAGAGATTTTCATAGGGATTCTATAACGCCCTTACGGATTACAAGAGTAGAACTGTGTGAATTGAACAATTACAAGCTAACAACTATATATTGTCAAAGAAACGTTAGTACGGTCAAGGAGTTAATAGTTATAAACACCGCCGATTGGCTCTACAAAGTAACGCTGCAAAAAGTTGTAGAATGATGGAACATTGCTGATTGTATCTGAAGAATGTTGTCAAGCAATGTGGTGGTTAAGAATAAAGACCATTGTATCTTGTTGTCAGTCAGCCAAGTTTGAAGAGTAACTTCAGAGTTGTGAGATAGACACGAATGATCACTAGTAGTGAGAGTTAGTTGTTCAGAGTTATCAGATAGACAACTGATAGAAATGGCTGGACACACTGGCATTAGTTTAGATCACTAGTAGTGAGAGTTAGTTGGTCAGAGTTATGAGATAGACAACTGATAGAAATAGCTGGACACACTGGCATTAGTTTAAATCACTAGTAGTGAGAGTTAGTTGGTCAGAGTTATGAGATAGACAACTGATAGAAATAGCTGGACACACTGGCATTAGTTTAGATCACTAGTAGTGAGAGTTAGTTGGTCAGAGTTATGAGATAGACAACTGATAGAAATAGCTGGACACACTGGCATTAGTTTAAATCACTAGTAGTGAGAGTTAGTTGGTCAGAGTTATGAGATAGACAACTGATAGAAATAGCTGGACACACTGGCATTAGTTTAGATCACTAGTAGTGAGAGTTAGTTGTTCAGAGTTATAAGATAGACAACTGATAGAAATAGCTGGACACACTGGCATTAGTTTAGATCACTAGTAGTGAGAGTTAGTTGTTCAGAGTTATGAGATAGACAACTGATAGAAATAGCTGGACACACTGGCATTAGTTTAGATCACTAGTAGTGAGAGTTAGTTGTTCAGAGTTATGAGAAAGACACCTGATAGAAATGAATAGGCACACTGGAATTAATTTAGATCACTAGTAGTGAGAGTTAGTTGTTCAGAGTTATGAGATAGACACGACTGATAGAAATGGCTGGACACACTGGCATTAGTTTAGATCACTAGTAGTGAGAGTTAGTTGTTATGAGATAGACAACTGATATAAATAGCTGGACACACTGGCATTAGTTTAGATCACTAGTAGTGAGAGTTAGTTGGTCAGAGTTGTGAGATAGACAACTGATAGAAATGGCTGGACACACTGGCATTAGTTTAGATCACTAGTAGTGAGAGTTAGTTGTTCAGAGTTATGAGATAGACACGACTGATAGAAATGGCTGGACACACTGGCATTAGTTTAGATCACTAGTAGTGAGAGTTAGTTGTTCAGAGTTGTGAGATAGACAACTGATAGAAATGGCTGGACACACTGGCATTAGTTTAGATCACTAGTAGTGAGAGTTAGTTGTTCAGAGTTATGAGATAGACAACTGAAAGAAATGGCTGGACACACTGGAGATAGTTTAGATCACTTGTAGTGAGTGTTGTAGTTGTAGTAGAATTGTATAGTCACAATGATAGTTAAGTAATAGGTTGAACAGTTCAGAAGTGTGATAGTTGTGTCAGTAAATCAGCGGAGATAAACATTAGAATACAATTTCACTGTCCATCAGTGTTAACTTAGAAGTTATCTTAATGCCAACATAAATGATGATGTTCAGTACCACCACTAATTGATCATAGGGCTAAAATGATATCCAATAAAAAGACGGGAGCATCCAATACTCATATACTGTTTCATCGGCTGATTGTTCGCTGTGCCAATCCAATAATAATTAAGATGCATAATTTAGGTCAACTCAAAATTCTGATAAAGATATTACAAGATCAACAGTCTGCTGTGATCTATAACAAGATCATTTTTTATGCCGCGAGCTTTAGATAAGGTCATCTACAAGAGCCTGGGTCTTTCTGTAAGAGAGACGTTATAAATCAGCGACGAGAATTTGAATTCTTTTCAACAGGTTTTATAACAGGTGGAGGAGAAAAGAATGAACTAATTAACAAGATAGTGGGTCAAGTAGCTTAGCAGGGACGCTGAAGAATTTCTTTTTTTTTTTTTCACAAGTCAACGAGTCAAGTGAATGAACTGAAAAAAAATCGCTGCTGTAGTAGTTACTTATCAAGCTAGCGATCAAAAATATTTAAACAGTGTTGTCAAAGTATATTCAGAAAATACGAAGTTATATTAACAGTATAAAGGTTGATATTGTATCTAACTTATGAATTAAATCAAGTAGCAAAGAAGTCACGTTCAGTGCAAGGAATAAGCAAGTTGTATATATATTCAAGTTAACTGATCAAGAACTCAAAATAGCAAATTATCATGAAAGTTCAAGACAAAGCATGCTCAAGTTGTCGAGGCAAGTCAAATTGATGTCAACAATAAGTTCACAACTAAAGAATTCAAATTACTTCAGTGCGTAGTGTCACGAGAGGCTCCCGAATATTGCAAGACAACAGAGCACGTTTAAGATTGAAATCATCAATTAGCGTACGACAATTCCAGGTTAACAAGGGTAGAGTGTGAGATTGTGGGATCGTCGAACTTAACACGTAGTGTCTGGAGAGACAACTGTGCAGTCACGTGACTGAGTGTAACCTTCTGGCTTAAGAAACATAAACATCCAGTGTGTACTTTCATTTTCCAAGGATGATCAAGTGTGAATTACTTAGTTAGCTATTATATTTAGGAATTGAATGGTTGTCCTTTTGAATTGATTGTTGAAATGGAACTTAATGAATTGTTATTGTTTGGTTGATTACAAGAGCAAGATTTTGATTAAAAATGACTTATGATTTTTACCCCAAAACATTTTTATGGATACGACTATGAAATCACTAAAGGTAGTACATTTACACTCAAGGTACATTTCAAACTTAATATATCCTCACAGCAAGATTTTGAATAATAAAATCATTTTATGAATTTTACCCCCAGCCATTTTTTTTAAAGAATACGCCTATGCAATAAAAAAAAATACAATTTAACCTCTAGGCTCACCTCAAACTTTAATTTAGGCAACCCGGTAGCAAAATTTACTTTAAAATCACTTATATTAATTTTACCACTCACTATTTTTTAGATACGCCTATTAACAAAATAAAAGTTAACCTCAAGGTTTACCTCCAACATTGTTTTAAGGAATCCCTGTAGCAAAAGTGTACTTAAAAACCAATTTTATGAATTTTACCCCTGACCATTTTTTGGGTATACGACTATGAAATCACTAAAAATAGTAAATATACACTCTAGGCCTACTTCAAACTTCATATTAGACATCCTCATAGCAAGGCTTTGAATACAAAAATCACTTTTATGAATTTACCGCCTCACTAATTTTTTAAACTTTACCCCTGACAATTTTTGAGGGATATGCCTATGAAACTGTAAAAAAAATAAAGTTAACCTCTAAGCTTACCTCTAACTTTATTTTAGGCATCTCCGTGGCAAAAATTTACTTAAAATCACTTTTATAAATGTTTAAACCTTGATCATTTTTTAGGGATACGCCTATGAAACTGTTAAAAAAATTAATTTAACCTCTAGTCTTTCTCAAAACTTCACATTAGACATCCCTGTAGCAAAATTTTGAATACAAATCACTTTTATTATTTTTACCCCCCCCTCCCCTCGCCTATTTTATGAATACGACTATGAAAACACTAAATATAGTAAATTCACACTCTAGGTAAATTTCACACTTAATACTAGACATCCTCATAGCAAGATATTTTTACATAAAAATCATTTATGAATTTACACCTGACAATTTTTGAGTGATACGCCTATGAAACTGTCAAAAAAAAATTTAGCCTCAAGGCTTACTTACAACTATAATTTAGGCAACCCCGTAGCAAATATTTACTTTAAAATCACAATTTAAATTTTAAACTCTCACTATTTTTTAGGGATACGCCTATTAACTGTTTAAAAAAATAAAAGTTAACCACAAGGCTTACCACAAACTTTATTTTAAGCAACCCTGTAGCAAAAATGTACATAAATATCACTTTTATGAATTTTATCCCTGACCATTTCTGAGGGATACGCCTATGAAACTGTATTTAACCTCTAGGCTTACCTCAAGCTTTATTTTAGGCACCCCCGTAGCAAAAATTTATTTTAAATCACTGTTATAAATTTTACCTCCTGACCATTTTTGAGGGATACGCCTTTGAAACAGTTAAAAATAAATTTAACCTCTAGGTTTACCACAAACTTCATATTAGACATCATCGTAGCAAAAATTTACTTTAAAATCACTTTTATGAATTTTTACCCCTTGATAATTTTTGGGGGGATACGCCTATGAAACTGTTAAATAACACATTTAACATCTGGGTTTTTTCCAAAAACTTCATATTAGACATCATCGTAGCAAAAATTTACTTAAAAATAACTTTTATGAATTTTACCCCCATCCATTTTTTATAGATACCACTATAAAATCACTAAAAATAGTAAATTTACACACCAGGCCTACTTCAAACTTCACATTAGACATCCTCATAGCACGATAGTGAATAAAAATCACTTTGAATTTCACCCACAGCTAATTTTTTTATGGATACGCCTATAAAACTGTTAGAAAATTAAATTTAACCTCTAGGTTTACCTCAAACTTCATATTATACATCATTGTAGCAAAAATTTACTTAAAATAACATTTATAAATGTATAAACCTTGATCATTTTTTAGGGATACGCCAATGAAGCTGTAAAAAATTTAATTTAACTCTAGACTTACCTCAAACTTTATTTTATGCACCCCCGCAGCAAAAATTTAATTAAAATAACTTTTATGAATTTTTACTCCTTTGATCATTTTTGATGGAAACGCCTATGAAACTTAAAAAATTAAAATATAACCTATATGCTTTCCCAAAACTTCATATTAGACATCCTCATAGCAAGATTTATAATAAAAAATCACTTTTATGAGTTTTAATGAAAGTCATTTTTGTAGTGATACGCCCATGAAACTGTTAAAATAGATAAATATAACCTCTATTCTTTCCCAAAACTTCATATTACATACCCCCGTAGCAAGATTTTGAATAAAAATCATTTTTGATATTTTTACCTACCCCCCCCCCCCCCCGGCCAGTTTGTATGGATACGACTATGAAAACACTAAAAATAGTAAATTTACACTCTTGGTAAATTTCACACTTAATAATAGACATCCTCATAGTAAGATTTTGAATAAAAAATCACTTTATGAATTTTACCCCTGACAATTTTTGAAGGATATGCCTATGAAACTGTTAAAAAAATAAAGTTAACCTCTAAGCTTACCTCTAACTTTATTTTAGGCATCTCCGTGGCAAAAATTTACTTAAAATCACTTTTTAAATGTTTAACCCTTGATATTTTTTTAGGGATACGCCTATGAAACTGTTAAAAAAAATTAATTTAACCTCTAGTCTTTCTCAAAACTTCACATTAGACACCCCTGTAGCAAAATTTTGAATAAAAATCACTTTTATTATTTTTACCACCCACCCTCCCCCCCCCCCCACCCCGCCTATTTATTGAATACGACTATGAAAACACTAAAAATAGTAAATTCACACTCTAGGCAAATTTCACACTTAATACTAGACATCCTCATAGCAAGATATTTTTACATAAAAATCACTTAAGAATTTTACACCTGACTATTTTTGAGTGATACGCCTATGAAACTGTCAAAAAAAATTTAGCCTCAAGGCTTACTTAAAACTTTAATTTAGGCAACCCCGTAGCAAATATTTACTTTAAAATCACAATTTAAATTTTAAACTCTCACTAATTTTGAGGGATACGCCTATTAACTGTTAAAAAATATAAAAGTTAACCTCAAGGCTTACCACAAACTTTATTTTAAGCAACCATGTAGCAAAAATGTACATAAAAATCACTTTTATGAATTTTATCCCTGACCATTTCTGAGGGATACGCCTATGCAACTGTATTTAACCTCTAGGCTTACCTCAAACTTTATTTTAGGCACCCCAGTAGCAAAAATTTATTTTAAATCACTGTTATAAATTTTACCTCCTGACCATTTTTGAGGGATACGCCTTTGAAACAGTTAAAAATAAATTTAACCTCCAGATTTACCTCAAACTTCATATTAGACATCATCGTAGCAAAAATTTACTTAAAAATCACTTTTATGAATTTTTACCCCTTGATAATTTTTGGGGGATACGCCTATGAAACTGTTAAATAATAAATTTAACATCTAGGTTTTTCCAAAAACTTCATATTAGACATCCTCGTAACAAGATTTTGAATAAAAATCACTTTTATGAATTTTACCCCCATCCATTTTTTATAGATACGACTATAAATCACTAAAAATAGTAAATTTACACTCTAGGCCTACTTCAAACTTCACATTAGACATCCTCATAGCAAGATTTTGAATAAAAATCACTTTTATGAATTTCACCAACAGCCAATTTTTTTATGGATACGTCTATGAAACTGTTAGAAAAATAAATTTAACCTCTAGGTTTACCTCAAACTTCACATTATACATCATTGTAGCAAAAATTTACTTAAAATAACATTATAAATGTATAAACCTTGATCATTTTTTTAGAGATACGCCAATGAAGCTGTAAAAAATTAAATTTAACCTCTAGACTTACCTCAAACTTTATTTTATGCACCCCCGCAGCAAAAATCTAATTAAAATAACTTTTATGAATTTTTACTCCTTTGATCATTTTTGAAGGAAACGCCTATGAAAGTAGTATACAAGGGTCCAACTGTTTATTATTTGACCCGTAAATTAACAAAGATATATAGTAGGCGCGCGGCGCGCCTAATGTACCGTAGGCGCAGGGGGAGTTAACCGTGACATTTCGTGGCCGGATGTTGACCTCTAGTCCCGGTGACCCCGGAAGTGCGCTGTTTATGTCTGGTGTGTGCTGACTTTGGAGCGCTTGGTGTACTTGAGCGATAGTGATAGGTTAGTAGATTATACAACATCAATGAAAAACGATCAATATAAGACAGAAGACAAGCCCGTAAATTATCAAAGATATATAGGGCGGCGCGCATAAAGCGTGCGGTGCAGGGGGAGTTAACCGTGACCGCTGGTCCCAGTGACCCCGGAAGTGACCTGTTTATGTCTGGTGTATGCTGACTTTGGAGTTCTTGCTCGATAGTGATAGTGACATTTCGTGGCCGGATGTTAACCGCTAGTCCAGGTCAGGTGCTCCGTATTTTTAAAATTCCGAATTATTTAAAAAAAACAGTCTCCATCTGATTTCGAACACAGGTCTACGGCGTGCCAGGCCAGACACTTACCACTATGCTACAGGCGATCACAGAATTAGAGGCTGAATGAGACAGGTGAATCGAGCTAAATTAACAAAGATATATAGGGCGGCGCCCGCGTGCATAACGCGTGCGGCGCAGGGGGAGTTAACCGTGATATTTCATGTCGGGATACCCGGTGACCTCTCGTTGACCTCTCAACCTCTCGGCGCCATGGTCGGGGTGAGCTCTCGCCGTATGTATGTCATGTCGAGGTAGTAGACACGTATGTCATGTCATTGTAACAGTCATGTCAATGTAACAGTCATTTCGTTGTAATAGTCATCTCGTTGTAACAGTCACGTGTGTCATGTCGTTTTATCAGAGACGTATGGTATGTCGTTGTAACAGTCATTTCGTTGTAATAGGCATCTCGTTGTAACAGTCACGTATGGCATGTCGTTTTATCAGACACGTATGGTATGTCGTTGTAACAGACATGGTGTTGTATCAGTCATGCCGATATAGTAGACACGTATATCATGTCATTGTAACAGTCATGTCAATGTAACAGTCATGTCAATGTAACAGGCATTTCGTTGTAATAGTCATCTCGTTGTAACAGTCACGTATGTCATGTCGTTCTATCAGACACGTATGGCATGTCGTTGTAACAGACATGTCGTTGTATCAGTCATGTTGATGTAGTAGACACGTATGTCATGTCATTGTAACAGTCATATCAATGTAAAAGTCATGTCAATGTAACAGTCATTTCGTTGTAATAGTCATCTCGTTGTAACAGTCACGTATGTCATGTCGTTTTATCAGAGACGTATGGTATGTCGTTGTAACAGACATGTCGTTGCATCAGTCATGTCGATGTAGTAGACACGTATGTCATGTCGTTGTAACAGACACGTATGGTATGTCGTTGTAACAGACATGTCGTTGTATCAGGCATGTCGATGTAGTAGACACGTATATCATGTCATTGTAACAGTCATGTCAATGTGACAGGCATTTCGTTGTAATAGTCATCTCGTTGTAACAGTCACGTATGTCATGTCGTTTTATCAAACACGTATGGCATGTCGTTGTAACATACATGTCGTTGTATCAGTCATGTCGATGTAGTAGACACGTATGTCATGTCATTGTAACAGTCATGTCAATGTAACAGTCATGTCAATGAAACAGTCATTTCGTTGTAATAGTCATCTCGTTGTAACAGTCACGTATGTCATGTCGTTTTATCAGAGACGGAGGGTATGTCGTTGTAACAGACATGTCGTTGCATCAGTCATGTCGATGTAGTAGACACGTATGTCATGTCGTTGTAACAGACACGTATGGTATGTCGTTGTAACAGACATGTCGTTGTATCAGGCATGTCGATGTAGTACACACGTATATCATGTCATTGTAACAGTCATGTCAATGTAACAGTCATGACAATGTAACAGTCATTTCGTTGTAATAGTCATCTCGTTGTAACAGTCACGTATGTCATGTCGTTTTATCAGACACGTATGGCATGTCGTTGTAACATACATGTCGTTGTATCAGTCATGTCGATGTAGTAGACACGTATGTCATGTCATTGTAACAGTCATGTCAATGTAACAGTCATGTCAATGTAACAGTCATTTCGTTGTAATAGTCATCTCGTTGTAACAGTCACGTATGTCATGTCGTTTTATCAGAGACGGAGGGTATGTCGTTGTAACAGACATGTCGTTGCATCAGTCATGTCGATGTAGTAGACACGTATGTCATGTCGTTGTAGCAGACACGTATGGTATGTCGTTGTAACAGACATGTCGTTGTATCAGGCATGTTGATGTAGTAGACACGTATGTCATGTCATTGTAACAGTCATGTCATTGTAACAGTCATGTCAATGTAACGGTCATGACAATGTAACAGGCATTTCGTTGTAATAGTCATCTCGTTGTAACAGTCACGTATGTCATGTCGTTTTATCAGACACGTATGGTATATCGTTGTAACAGACATGTCGTTGTATCAGTCATGTCGATGTAGTAGACATGTATGGCATGTCAATGTAACAGTCATATCAATGTAACAGTTATTTTCAATGTAACAGTCATTTCGTTGTAATAGTCATCTCGTTGTAACAGTCACGTATGTCATGTTGTTTTATCAGACACGTATGGTATATCGTTGTAACAGACATGTCGTTGTATCAGTCATGTCGATTTAGTAGACATGTATGGCATGTCAATGTAACAGTCATGTCAATGTAACAGTCATTTTCAATGTAACAGTCATTTCGTTGTAATAGTCATCTCGTTGTAACAGTCACGTATGTCATGTTGTTTTATCAGAGACGTATGGTATGTCGTTGTAGCAAACATATCGTTGTATCAGGCATGTCGATGTAGTAGACACGTATGTCATGTCATTGTAACAGTCATGTCAATGTAACAGTCATTTCGTTGTAATAGTCATCTCTTTGTAACAGACACGTATGTCATGTCGTTTTATCAGACACGTATGGTATGTCGTTGTAACAGACATGTCGTTGTATCAGGCATGTCGATGTAGTAGACACGTATGTCATGTCATTGTAACAGTCATGTCAATGTAACAGTCATGTCAATGTAACAGTCATTTCGTTGTAATAGTCATCTCGTTGTAACAGTCACGTATGTCATGTCGTTTTATCAGAGACGTATGGTTTGTCGTTGTAACAGACATGTCGTTGCATCAGGCATGTCGATGTAGTAGATACGTATGTCATGTCATTGTAACAGTCATGTCAATGTAACAGTCTTGTCAATGTAACAGTCATTTCGTTGTAATAGTCATCTCGTTGTAACAGGCACGTATGTCATGTCGTTTTATCAGAGACGTATGGTATGTCGTTGTAACAAACATGTCGTTGTATCAGTCATATCGATGTAGTAGACACGTATGTCATGTCATTGTAACAGTCCTGTCAATGTAACAGTCATGTCAATGTAACAGTCATTTCGTTGTAATATTCATCTCGTTGTAACAGTCACGTATGGCATGTCGTTTTATCAGACACGTATGGCATGTCGTTGTAACAGACATGTCGTTGTATCAGTCATGTCGACGTAGTAGACACGTATGTCATGTCATTGTAACAGTCATGTCAATGTAACAGTCATGTCAATGTAACAGTCATTTCGTTGTAATAGTCATCTCGTTGTAACAGTCACGTATGTCATGTCGTTTTATCAGAGACGTATGGTTTGTCGTTGTAACAGACATGTCGTTGCATCAGGCATGTCGATGTAGTAGACACGTATGTCATATCGTTGTATGGTATGTCGTTGTAACAGACATGTCGTTGTATCAGGCATGTCGATGTAGTAGACACGTATGTCATGTCATTGTAACAGTCATGTCAATGTAACAGTCATGACAATGTAACAGGCATTTCGTTGTAATAGTCATCTCGTTGTAACAGTCACGTATGTCATGTCGTTTTATCAGATACGTATGACATGTCGTTGTAACATACATGTCTTTGTATCAGTCATGTCGATGTAGTAGACACCTATGTCATGTCATTGTAACAGGCATGTCAATGTAACAGTCATGACAATGTAACAGGCATTTCGTTGTAATAGTCATCTCGTTGTAACAGTCACGTATGTCATGTCGTTTTATCAGAGACGTATGGTATGTCGTTGTAACAGACATGTCGTTGCATCAGTCATCTTGATGTAGTAGACACGTATGTCATGTCGTTGTAACAGACATGTCGTTGTATCAAGCATGTCGATGTAGTAGACACCTATGTCATGTCATTGTAACAGTCATGTCAATGTAACAGTCATGACAATGTAACAGGCATTTCGTTGTAATAGTCATCTCGTTGTAACAGTCACGTATGTCATGTCGTTTTATCAGACACGTATGGTATATCGTTGTATCAGGCATGTCGATGTAGTAGACACGTATGGCATGTCATTGTAACAGTCATGTCAATGTAACAGTCATGTCAATGTAACAGTCATGTCAATGTAACAGTCATTGCGTTGTAATAGTAATCTCGTTGTAACAGGCACGTATGTCATGTTGTTTTATCAGACACGTATGGTATGTCATTGTCACAGACATGTCGTTGTATCAGTCATGTCGATGTAGTAGACACGTATGTCATGTCATTGTAACAGTCACGTCAATGTAACAGTCATGTCAATGTAACAGTCATTTCGTTGTAATAGTCATCTCGTTGTAACAGTCACGTATGTCATGTCGTTTTATCAGACACGTATGGTATGTCGTTGTAACAGACATGTCGTTGTATCAGTCATGTCGAGGTAGTAGACACGTATGTCATATCATTGTAACAGTCATGTCAATGTAACAGTCATGTCAATATAACAGTCATTTCGTTGTAATAGTCATCTCGTTGTATCAGTCACGTATGTCATGTCGTTTTATCAGAGACGTATGGTATGTCGTTGTAACAGACATGTCGTTGTATCAGTCATGTCGATGTAGTAGACACGTATGTCATGTCATTGTAACAGTCATGTCAATGTAACAGTCATTTCGTTGTAATAGTCGGCTCGTTGTAACAGACACGTTGGTCACCAGTACAATGAGTATTCTGTTATTGGATCATAGGTCACAATCTATTTTTAGTAACTAATCAGGTATTGCATCAGAGATCAAAATCTATTTTTAGACCAACGTGTCTGTTACAACGAGCCGACTATTACAACGAAATGACTGTTACTTTGACATGACTGTTACAATGACATGACATACGTGTCTACTACATCGACATGACTGATACAACGACATGTCTGTTACAACGACATACCATACGTCTCTGATAAAACGACATGACATACGTGACTGTTACAACGAGATGACTATTACAACGAAATGACTGTTATATTGACATGACTGTTACATTGACATGACTGTTACAATGATATGACATACGTGTCTACTACCTCGACATGACTGATACAACGACATGTCTGTTACAACGACATACCATACGTGTCTGATAAAACGACATGACATACGTGACTGTTACAACGAAATGACTGTTACATTGACATGACTGTTACATTGACATGACTGTTACATTGACATGACTGTTACAATGACATGACATACGTGTCTACTACATCGACATGACTGATACAACGACATGTCTGTTACAATGACATACCATACGTATCTGATAAAACAACATGACATACGTGCCTGTTACAACGAGATTACTATTACAACGCAATGACTGTTACATTGACATGACTGTTACCTTGACATGACTGTTACAATGACATGCCATACGTGTCTACTACATCGACATGCCTGATACAACGACATGTCTGTTACAACGATATACCATACGTGTCTGATAAAACGACATGACATACGTGACTGTTACAACGAGATGACTATTACAACGAAATGCCTGTTACATTGTCATGACTGTTACATCGACATGACTGATACAACGACATGTCTGTTACAACGATATACCATACGTGTCTGATAAAACAACATGACATACGTGACTGTTACAACGAGATGACTATTACAACGAAATGACTGTTACATTGAAAATAACTGTTACATTGACATGACTGTTACATTGACATGCCATACATGTCTACTACATCGACATGACTGATACAACGACATGTCTGTTACAACGATATACCATACGTGTCTGATAAAACGACATGACATACGTGACTGTTACAACGAGATGACTATTACAACGAAATGCCTGTTACATTGTCATGACTGTTACATTGACATGACTGTTACAATGACATGACAAACGTGTCTACTACATCAACATGCCTGATACAACGACATGTCTGTTACAACGACATACCATACGTGTCTGCTACAACGACATGACATACGTGTCTACTACATCGACATGACTGATGCAACGACATGTCTGTTACAACGACATACCCTCCGTCTCTGATAAAACGACATGACATACGTGACTGTTACAACGAGATGACTATTACAACGAAATGACTGTTACATTGACATGACTGTTACATTGACATGACTGTTACAATGACATGACATACGTGTCTACTACATCGACATGACTGATACAACGACATGTATGTTACAACGACATGCCATACGTGTCTGATAAAACGACATGACATACGTGACTGTTACAACGAGATGACTATTACAACGAAATGCCTGTTACATTGTCATGACTGTTACATTGACATGACTGTTACAATGACATGATATACGTGTGTACTACATCGACATGCCTGATACAACGACATGTCTGTTACAACGACATACCATACGTGTCTGTTACAACGACATGACATACGTGTCTACTACATCGACATGACTGATGCAACGACATGTCTGTTACAACGACATACCATACGTGTCTGATAGAACGACATGACATACGTGACTGTTACAACGAGATGACTATTACAACGAAATGCCTGTTACATTGACATGACTGTTACATTGACATGACTGTTACAATGACATGATATACGTGTCTACTACATCGACATGACTGATACAACACCATGTCTGTTACAACGACATACCATACGTGTCTGATAAAACGACATGCCATACGTGACTGTTACAACGAGATGCCTATTACAACGAAATGACTGTTACAACGACATACCATACGTCTCTGATAAAACGACATGACACACGTGACTGTTACAACGAGATGACTATTACAACGAAATGACTGTTACATTGACATGACTGTTACAATGACATGACATACGTGTCTACTACCTCGACATGACATACATACGGCGAGAGCTCACCCCGACCATGGCGCCGAGAGGTTGAGAGGTCAACGAGAGGTCACCGGGTATCCCGACATGAAATATCACGGTTAACTCCCCCTGCGCCGCACGCGTTATGCACGCGGGGCGCCGCCCTATATATCTTTGTTAATTTAGCTCGATTCACCTGTCTCATTCAGCCTCTAATTCTGTGATCGCCTGTAGCATAGTGGTAAGTGTCTGGCCTGGCACGCCGTAGACCTGTGTTCGAAATCAGATGGAGACTGTTTTTTTTAAATAATTCGGAATTTTAAAAATACGGAGCACCTGACCTGGACTAGCGGTTAACATCCGGCCACGAAATGTCACTATCACTATCGAGCAAGAACTCCAAAGTCAGCATACACCAGACATAAACAGGTCACTTCCGGGGTCACTGGGACCAGCGGTCACGGTTAACTCCCCCTGCACCGCACGCTTTATGCGCGCCGCCCTATATATCTTTGTTAATTTACGGGCTTGTCTTCTGTCTTATATTGATCGTTTTTCATTGATGTTGTATAATCTACTAACCTATCACTATCGCTCAAGTACACCAAGCGCTCCAAAGTCAGCACACACCAGACATAAACAGCGCACTTCCGGGGTCACCGGGACTAGAGGTCAACATCCGGCCACGAAATGTCACGGTTAACTCCCCCTGCGCCTACGGTACATTAGGCGCGCCGCGCGCCTACTATATATCTTTGTTAATTTACGGGCCAAATAATAATCTGTTGGACCCTTGTATACTACTTATGAAACTACTTAAAAAATTAAATTATAACCTATGTGCTTTCACAAAACTTCATATTAGACATCCTCATAACAAGATTTATAATTTAAAAAAAATCACTTTTAAGAGTTTTAATCAAAGTCATTTTTGCAATGATACGCCCATGAAACTGTTAAAATAGATAAATATAACCTCTATTCTTTCCCAAAACTTCATATTACATACCCCCGTAGCAAGATTTTGAATAAAAATCTTTTTTGATATTTTTACCCCCCCCCCCCCCCCCGCCAGTTTGTATGGATACGACTATGAAAACACTAAAAATAGTAAATTTACACTCTTGATAAATTTCACACTTAATAATAGACATCATCATAGTAAGATTTTGAATAAAAATCACTTTATGAATTTTACCCCTGACAATTTTTGAAGGATATGCCTATGAAACTGTTAAAAAAATAAAGTTAACCTCTAAGCTTACGTCTAAATTTATTTTAGGCATCTCCGTGGCATAAATTTACTTAAAATCACTTTTATAAATGTTTAACCCTTGATATTTTTTTAGGGATACGCCTATGAAACTGTTAAAACAATTAATTTAACCTCTAGTCTTTCTCAAAACTTCACATTAGACATCCCTGTAGCAAAATTTTGAATACAAATCACTTTTATTATTTTTACCAACCACCCTCCCCCCCCCCCCCCCCCCCCCCCGCCTATTTATTGAATACGACTATGAAAACACTAAAAATAGTAAATTCACACTCTAGGCAAATTTCACACTTAATACTAGACATCCTCATAGCAAGATATTTTTACATAAAAATCACTTAAGAATTTTACACCTGACTATTTTTGAGTGATACGCCTATGAAACTGTCAAAAAAAATTTAGCCTCAAGGCTTACTTAAAACTTTAATTTAGGCAACCCCGTATCAAATATTTACTTTAAAATCACAATTTAAATTTTAAACTCTCACTAATTTTGAGGGATACGCCTATTAACTGTTAAAAAATATAAAAGTTAACCTCAAGGCTTACCACAAACTTTATTTTAAGCAACCATGTAGCAAAAATGTACATAAAAATCACTTTTATGAATTTTATCCCTAACCATTTCTGAGGGATACGCCTATGCAACTGTATTTAACCTCTAGGCTTACCTCAAACTTTATTTTAGGCACCCCAGTAGCAAAAATTTATTTTAAATCACTGTTATAAATTTTACCTCCTGACCATTTTTGAGGGATACGCCTTTGAAACAGTTAAAAATAAATTTAACCTCCAGATTTACCTCAAACTTCATATTAGACATCATCGTAGCAAAAATTTACTTAAAAATCACTTTTATGAATTTTTACCCCTTGAAGATTTTATTTGGGGATATGTCTATGAAACTGTTAAATAATAAATTTAACATCTAGGTTTTCCCAAAACTTTATATTAGACATCTTCGTAGCAAGATTTTGAATAAAAATCACTTTTTTGAATTTGACCCCCAGCCATTTTTTATAGATACGACTATGAAATCACTAAGAATAGTAAATTTACAATCTAGGCCTACATCAAACTTCATATTAGATGTCTCATAGCAAGATTTTGAATAAAAATCACTTTTAAGAATTTCACCCCAGCCATTTTTTAATGGATACGCCTATGAAACCGTTAAAAATTAAATTTAACCTCTATGCTTACCTCAAACTTTAATTTAGGGAATCCCGTAAAAAAAAATTATTTTCAAATCACATTTTTTATTTTACCCGCTAATTACTTTTGAAAGATTTGCCCATTAACTGAAAAAAAAAATAAAAGTTAAACCTCAAGGCTTACTTCAAAATTTATTTTAAGCATCCCTGTAGCAAAAGTGCACTTAAAAATCACTTTTATTAATTTTATCCATGACCATTGTTAAGGGATACGCATATGAACCTGTTAAAAATATAAAATGTAACCTTTAGGTTTACCTCAAACTTCATATTATACCTAATTGTAGGAAAAAGTTACTTAAAAATAACTTTATAAATATATAACCCTTGATCATTTTTTGGGGATACGCCTATGAAACTGTTACAAAAATAAATTTAACCTCTAGTCTTTCCCAAGATTTTATATTAGACTTCCCCGTAGCAAGATTTTGAATAAAAATCACTTTTATGAATTTTACCCCCAGCCATTGTTTTAGGATAGGGATACTCCCATGAAACTGCTAAACAGATACATTTAACCCCTAATCTTTCCCAAAACTTCATTTTAGACACCCCCGTAGCAAGATTTTGAAGAAAAATCATTTTTATTATTTTTACCCCAAGCCATTTTTTATGGATACGACTATGAAAATACTAAAAATAGTAAATTTACACTCTAGGTAAATTTCACACTAATAATAGACATCCTCATAGCAAGATTTTGAATAAAAAATCAGTTTTATAAATTTTTACCCCCTGTCATTTTCTAAGGGATACGCCTATGAAAATGCTAAACAAATACATTTAACCCCTAGTCTTTCCCAAACCTTCATATTACACACCCCCGTAGGAAGATTTTGAATAAAAATCACTTTTATATTTTTTAGCCATTTTTTTAAAGGATAAGACTATGAAAACACTAAAAATAGTAAATTTACACTCTTGGTAAATTTCACACTTAATAATAGACATCATCATAGCAAGATTTTGAATAAAATATCATTTTTATTAATTTTACCCCTGTCAATTGTTTGTTGAAGACCTATGCTCCACAGGTTGCAGACAGTGTTTGTTGAAAACCTATGCACCACAGGTTGCAGACAGTGTTTGTTGAAGACCTATGCTCCACAGGGAGCTGAAAGTGTTTGTTGAAGACCTATGCTGCACAGGTAGCTGACGGTATTTGTTGAAGACCCATGCTCCACAGGTAGCTGAAAGTTTTTGTTGAAGACCTATGCTCCATAATGTGATGAAAGTGTTTTTTGAAGACCTATGTTCCACAGGGAGATAAAAGTGTTTGTTGAAGACCTATGTTCCACAGGGAGATAAAAGTGTTTGTTGAAGACTTATGCTCCACAGGGAGATAAAAGTTTTTGCTGAAGACCTATGTTACACAGGTAGCTGAAAGTGTTTGTTGAAGACCTATGCTCCATAGGGTGATGAAAGTGTTTGTTGAAGACCTATGCTCCACAGGGAGATAAAAGTGTTTGTTGAAGACCTATGCTCCACAGGGATCTGAAAGTGCTTGTTGAAGACCTATGTTCCACAGGGATCTGAAAGTGCTTGTTGAAGACCTTCGCTCCACAGGGACCTGAAAGTGTTTGTTGAAGACCTATGCTCCACATGGAGCTGAAAGTGTTTGTTGAAGACCTATGCTCCACACGGAGCTGAAAGGTATACGAAGAAGAAACCGTCCATTTCTAAACTATGGAAAGCAAATAAGACTTAATTAAGAGGAATGCACATAGAAATAAACCAATATATGCCTTCTTCATAAACTACACCAAAGCTTTTGACGGAGTACACCTCAAACAACATATAGAATGCCTAAAAGAGATACATCTAGATGACATGGACATACGACTAATATGTAATCTATACAAAATCAAAAGATGGACAAACCAGCCTATGACAACCTGCACCATCAAAGCAAGAGACAGAGCAGAATGGCGCTCCATGATAGCCAAACGTCGATGCGGAGATGGCACTCGATGATGATGATGAACTGATCACTGACTCAAAATAGCAAGCTATCGTGAAAGCTCAAGACAAAGCATGCTCAAATTGTTGTAACAAGTCAAATTGATGTCAACAATAAGTTCACAACTAAAGAATTCAAGTTACTTCAGCGCGTCGTGTCACGAGAAACTCCCGAATATTGCAAGACAACAGAGCACGTTTAATCGTCAATTGTCAATTAGCGTACGACAAATCCAGGTTAACTAGGGTACTGTGTGACATTGTGAGATCATCTAACTTAAAACGTAGTGTCTGGAGAGACATCCGTGTAATCACGTGACCGTGTAAGTGTAACCTACTTCTGGCTTAAGAAATATAAACATCGAGTGTCTTCTTCCATTTTCCAAGGATTATTAAGCATGAATTACTTACTTAGTTAATTATATTTATGAATCGATTGATTGTCCTTTTGAATTGATTGTTGAAATGGAACTTAATGAATTGTTATTGTTTGGCAGAATACACGCGTTATAAAATAGTATTTAATTGAAATGTCATCAAACAGGTCTGAGGATTTACCAACGCTGGCGAGGAGTAGTTTACCTGTGCCTACGTCATACATGGGCACATTCTCGTGTATTTTCACACTCCACAGGAAATGTGGGGAACAGAAGTTAAAAGGATAACCATTCATGTCATTTGTGTAAATGGAAGGGCTGCTGTCCCCAGGATCCCCACCTCACTAGGACTAATGCCCTAGGCTAGAGCTGCCTAGCTAGTGGAAACTAGCCCAGATTCAACAGCACACAGACGTGCCGATTGCAATCTCGGCACTAAGAACATCGGGTGTTACCCTAGTCCGACCACGCATCTTCCACCCCCCCAATTTTTCTGTTCAAACTTTGACATAATGGGAGGTAGCAAAGCAGTACCCAAAGACTACTGTGTCACGTAGCCGACGTGACACAGTCTGTGTTGCTAGAGCAGGCAACACGGCTTTGCACCTAGGACAAGGTTTATAAGCCTTGCGTCTTAGCCAAAGAGAAAAATTGGGCAGTTGGTTTATAAATATTCACTAGAATTTCATAAACCCGGCCACTGAAAACTACATACAAAATAGTTAATTATATAAATCTCTTGCTATTGTAATTTTTTAAGAGTCCCACAATTTTGCATATCATTTGAAAAAAGAATATTTTCTTAAAAATGTTTATGTTTAAATATACAAAAACATATTAGGCAATGTGTCTTACAATGCACTAAAATTAAAACTTATCAATCAAAGTGTATGTGCTTTTAATTTATGATGCAATTAAAAATAGTACTTTAATATGAATTTTTTAAAGTATTATTGCCCTTGCTTATTAAGTGGGAAGCCACTGCAAAAGAGTAAAGTACAAGTTATTGTTCCTAGGGGTAATTCCTTTTAACTTTTAGACAGTTAATAATATTCTCTAAAGCATTAATCATTAGACATGTTCAGCAATGCATATATATTTAAATTAATATGATAAATACATGTGCTTCTAAGTTTTGTGCAAATTATATGAAATTAATGTTTTTACATGTTATCAATTTAAAATTAGCTAGTATGCATACAATTCAATTAGTACTCCACAATAGCTCTGGCTCTCAAAGTAGCGCTCAAATTAAAAAAAAATATTAATCATTATACATGTTTAGCAATGCATATAGACTTAAATTAATGTGATAAATAAATGTGCTTTTGTGCAAATTATATGAAATTCATTTGTTTATAAATGGTAGGATTTTAAAATTATATAGTATGCATACAATTCACTTAGAACTCCTTGATTGATTTCAAGATGGTAAACAAGACATTTAATTTTCGTCTTATCCCCACAAAATGCAAGGTAGGTGGTCAAAATCAAATAATATTTTCAGAAATATATAGAGGCCATATCATTTCAGGTTCTCTAACAAAATAACTTAGAATATCCTCAAGTATTGATTACGATGAGTCATATTTACAATGATGTTACAGTTTGAGTTACTTCAACCTCAATTTTAAACTGAAAATTAAAATAATTTTAAAAATTAAGTAAATTTGATGCAGGTAAAAGTTATATATTAATACGATTATAATGACATTCTAATATTACAAATAATAATAATTACCCTAAGTTACTAAATTGTTTTAAGTTGAAAAATGAGATGAAATTAAATCAGTAATATTAATAGCTCTCTCACTCACACATTTTATTTTGCAGTCACAATAAAGTGCAATTCTAGTTAAAATGGATTAGAAATTGTTCCTTATAGACATGCTGGCAAAAGCAACATACAAAGAATTAGACAACAAAGTGAAAAGTTCGGCAAGAAGAGATACAAGAGCTTATATAGACAACTTGGCAGAGAAAGCAGAGACAGCTGCAATTACAGGAGACAGCAGAACTCTCTATACTGTACAAAAGATGCTGACAAACACCTATACATCCAGTGGAACACCAATTCTAGACAAATCTGGATTAATGCTAACAACAAGCGCAGACATAAAAGCCCGTTGGGCGGAACACTTCAAAGAAATTCTTAACCGTCCACTACCTCACAGTTTAATAGATTTTGAAGCTGAAACACCAGCAGCAGAATTAGATGTAAATTTAGATGACTTCACCTTGAGTGAAATAGAAACCACCTTAAAGCTAATGACCAATAACAAGGCTGCTGGAGAGGATAAGTTAACAGCTGAGATCCTCAAGGCAATTGATAGCCATAATTTAATACATCTCCAAAAAATGTTCAACATCATTTGGAAAACAGAGAAGACGCCTCATAAATGGAAAAAAGGAATCATTGTTAAGATCCCAAAAAAGGGCAATCTTAGAGATTGTAACAACTGGAGAGGCGTGACACTTTTGTCAGTTGCCTCAAAGTTATTCTGTAAAATCATCCTAAATAGAATAAAGGATTCAATAGATACAGTAATGCGTGAAGAACAGGCTGGGTTTAGAAAAGGGAGAAGCTGTCTTGACCACATTTTCACTCTACGACTTATATTGGAGGAACACATTGAAAAGCAAAAACCTTTTGTACTTAACTTCATCGACTTCAAAAAAGCATTTGATAGTATTCATATAGATTCTTTGTGGAAAATTCTGAAGCAATATGGTTTACCATCAAAAATCATAAACATTATCAAAGACATGTATGATGGTTACACATGTGCAGTTCGAACAGAGGAAGGACTGAGCGAATGTTTCCCAATAGAAACTGGGGTTAAACAAGGATGTATTTTATCGCCCTTGTTATTTGGAATTGTTATGGACTTCATAATGAAGAAATGCTGCACTGGTAATAAAGGCATCGAATGGATAGAAGGAGACCATTTGGAGGACCTGGACTTTGCTGATGACATAGTTCTCATCAGCAGTCAGATAAAAACGATGCAGGAAAACACAAATGAACTATCATCAATAGCCAGCAAAATTGGGCTTGAGGTCAATCATGAAAAGACTAAAGTCATGAAAAGTTTAATTCCAACAAGTGACAAAATATACATGGAAAACAAACCAGTAGAAGAGATCGATCACTTTATCTATCTTGGAAGTCACATTGATCGAGAAGGGGATACGAGCAAAGAAATTAGAATCAGACTGGCTAAAGCAGCAATGTCTTTCAGAAGCCTTGAAAAGTTGTGGAAATCAAAACTCATTAGCACAAACACAAAACTTAGGCTATTCAAATCAAATGTACTATCAACCCTTACGTATGCGTGTGAAAGCTGGAAAACAACAAGAGATATAGAAACAAAGTTGAACGCATTCGAAAATAAATGTCTAAGGAAAATACTTGGTATAGAATGGAACGAATTCAAAACAAACGAGGAAATTAGAGAAATCGCCAATCAACCACTAATATCTTCAGTAATAAAGAAAAGACGATGGTCATACGTTGGACATGTGATGAGAAGAGATAATAATCGAATAGCAAAGCAAGCCCTCATATGGGAAACAACAGGTAAAAGAAAAAGAGGAAGACCCAGGGAGACACTGAGAAGAACATTGATGAGAGAGGCAAGAGCAGCAGGAATCGGCTCCCTCAATGAGATAGAACTGCTTGCACAGAACAGAGACAGATGGCGAGATTTGATAAAATATCTTTAAAAGAAAACTGCTAGAACAAAAATTCATATAGGAGAAGGTGTATCTTGGTCTACGCCCTATGGGCCGGTTACGGCTCGAAAGGTCAATAGATAGATAGATAGACATGCTAATTTATAGCTAGAATGTAAATAAAAGAGAAACCTTTCTTTATAAAAAAAAATATAATAATTTTAGTACAAAACAGTAAAACACACTGTTCCTTTGTTTATTGAATAAAAAACAGACAGAATTTTAATTTAGTTATTATTCTAATCTTTGTGTTTTTTTTTGTTTTACAGTTTCTCACAACGATATTTGGTTTAACAATCTTCAGTGGATTGGATTAGGACAACATTATTAACAATAAAATAAAAGTGGAGATAAGTGTCCTATGCAGAGTTACTGTAAGATTGAGAAACTAAAACAGTATATAATCGTCATCATCAAGTAGGTGACCATGTCTCTCCACAACGTTTACTCGACAGTTATTTATAATTTCTGTTGTTGACTTTCTACCAAGCCATTTTCTTAAGCTGTCTGGTATATTTTCTCTTTGCTTTCCACTATTTCTTTGACCCATAATTATACCTGTTGTTACAATATATTCCAGCTGTTCCCTTCTCATTACATGGCCAAAATGTTTCCCAGATATTTAAATTAATTTACCTGTTTTAATATTTTTCCACTTGTCTTTATTGTACATTGGGGTGATGTTTTTATCTTTGTTGTTTCCATTAATTCTGTTTTTTTTTACTATTAGGGCTGGGTCCTTTATTTTAGCAGAAAGGTAAACTACACTACACTATATCTCTTTATATATTTCCTACACTATAGTGTCTAACAATTCATGTAACTCATCTTCACTCATAGTGATTAAGACTTTATCATCAGCATACCTTAGATTATTTATATTATGACCTCCGATTGTTCCAGGTATGCCCCTTACAGATGTTAAAATAATCTCACTATAAATATTAAACAAATCTAGTGACAGTACACAACCATGCCTAACACCTTTGTTTATTTTTTGGAACATTCCCAGTTGATTTCCTGTTCTTATGGCCGCTTTTTGTTGCCAGTACATGTTCTTTATTATTCTTAGATTCAGAAAAATGGGAAATTAACTATTTTGTTTAATGGTAACAATTTAGAAATTATGCGGTAGGACACTCACACTGAATGCAAGATCTAATTTCATGAAATAAAATAACATAATTATATTTACATTTATTTGTATCTTTTTTAGGGTATTATTTATAAGTATTATTTGTTTTATTTTATATCCATGATATTATTTATATATTTTCAATTTATTTATTATTTAATATATGACAATAAAACATCTGACAACCACAGCAATTGTTTACTTGATGGAGCACTATGCAAACAAGTGACGATTTTCATCTTATCCCGAACAAGTGCAGAAGTTCAAAATCAAATTATATTTTTAGCAACATACAGGGCTATATCATTTTAGGTTCTCTTACAAAATAACTAGGAATATCTAGTGATTATGTCCCTCCACAACTTTCGATCTCGGCAGTTATTTATCATTTCTATTATTGACCTTCTGTTAAACCATTCTCTTAAGCTGTCTCACACTGTCTGGTATCTTTTCTCTTTGCTTCCCTGTATATCTCTTTGTCTGTCCCTCAATTTTCTCAGTTGTTACAATTATATATATTTTTTTATATTCCAGCTGTTCCCTTCTCATTACATGGCCAAAAATGATGATTGTTTCTTCCTAATATTGGACATTAGCTCTCTTTTTCCAATTTGCTTTGGCCTCTTTCAGAACGTTTCATTACCCTTCTTAGAGCTGTCCATGGTATTCTCATAATTCTTCTGTAAAACCAAATTTCTACAGCCTCCAGTGATTTATTTTCTTGTCTTTTATCCTATTGTCCATGATTCACATCCAGTTGTTAAGACTGGCTCTACATAACATTTAAGAACTCTTTTTCTTGTTTCTATTGTCAAAAATTGATTGCATAGTATCTTCCTCATTTTTTGGACTGCGGCTGGACCCTAGCCACACAAATTTACTGTTTCTGGTATTTTCCAACGTTTTTTCGCGTTTGAATTATATTATTTTGAATGTATGTTTAGTAAATTGTGTTTAGTTTGGATTTTGTAGTGTAGATCAGTATTTAATATTTAAACCGATGGTTTAATTTGATACAGGCATCGTAAGTTATGGTCGTCTCCAGTTTATTTGAATTTCTTGTAGAAATTTTGTGTCAAAATTTATCCTCTTTCTTTTATTTTCACCAAAAATGTAGCATCTCAAATTATTTATGTCTGGATTAACGTCCCCATGCACTTTATTTGGCTGCTCTCGAATTTGTCATTAGAAGACTCCTGGGTCTGGAATAGCCTACAACTAACACTAAACCTAAATTTTGTTGAAAAAATGTTTAAAAATTCAAGAAAATTAGAAACAGATTTATAATTCAAGTTTAGTATGTCGGTTCGGTGAGGGGGAGATCACTCATTTAGCATAAATAATTTAGGACACTAAACACGACCTTTACCTTTTATTTTTATGGTAACTCTAATACTGTAGTAATTTGATTAAGAGTACTTACAAATAATTACATTCTCAATATTTTTTATTATAATATATAGTTGTAAAATAAGTATAAGGGTGAAGTAGTTATATAGATTTCTAAAATAAATAAATGTAAAGTAGTCATATAGATAATATATAGTTGTAAAATAAATAAAAATGTAAAGTAGTGAAATTATTATAATTTGTTTATCTTCCAACAGCTTTAACTTCTGACGAAGTCCCTAGAGACTAGGAACTGAATTTTGCGTGTTAATCCATTTTTCCCAGGCAGCCATGTGTACAGGGATCCTTTACCACACAGGCAGAAAATTCCGTCTTTGGAGGTATTCATATATTTGTTTTATCCATGAGTAATTTACATTTGAAAATCAAATTAAAGAGAAACAAACAAAAAAACTAATGCAGCAACACCAATAGATATAACAGCGTTAAACCAGAAAGATGTACAAGAAACTTATACTGTACAAGTAAAGAATACATATCAGAAGCTACTAGAAGAGGGGATTGAGCAGTACAGAAGAGAAAATCCTGAGGAAAAAATCCCAACAAAATGGCAATGCATAAAAAAACAGCATGCAAGAATCCTGCAACACCTTGCCCAAAAAGGTAAGTAGCAAAAATAAAAAATGGATAACAGACAAAACATTAGAAAAAATGGAAGAAAGAAGACAAGTGAAAAACACTGCCAGATACAAGGATATAGACAATGAAATATGGAGAATGTGCAAAAAGGCAATAGAAGACTGGTTCAACCAAAGATGTCTAGAAATCGAAACTATGGAAAGTAAACAAAACCTAAGAGAGATGCACACAGAAATAAAGAGAATGACGAATAAAGATTAAAAAGCTACAGGAATCGGATGTATAACAAACAAAGAGGGAAGAATGCTATCAGACAACAAAAATATAATAGAAAGATGGCAAGAATATATAACAGAATTATTTCATGACGAAAGGGACAAAAAGCCAGACATAAAATGTACATCTATTGACCTTTCGAGCCGTAACCGGCCCATAGGGCGTAGACCAAGATACACCTTCTCCTATATGGATTTTTTGTTCTAGCAGTTTTCTTTTAAAGATATTTTATCAAATCTCGCCATCTGTCTCTGTTCTGTGCAAGCAGTTCTATCTCATTGAGGGAGCCGACTCCTGCTGCTCTTGCCTCTCTCATCAATGTTCTTCTCAGTGTCTCCCTGGGTCTTCCTCTTTTTCTTTTACCTGTTGTTTCCCATATGAGGGCTTGCTTTGCTATTCGGTTATTATCTCTTCTCATCACATGTCCAACGTATGACCATCGTCTTTTCTTTATTACTGAAGATATTAGTGGTTGATTGGCGATTTCTCTAATTTCCTCATTTGTTTTGAATTCGTTCCATGCTATACCAAGTATTTTCCTTAGACATTTATTTTCGAATGCGTTCAACTTTGTTTCTATATCTCTTGTTGTTTTCCAGCTTTCACACGCATACGTAAGGGTTGATAGTACATTTGATTTGAATAGCCTAAGTTTTGTGTTTGTGCTGATAAGTTTTGATTTCCACAACTTTTCAAGGCTTCTGAAAGACATTGCTGCTTTAGCTATTCTGATTTTAATTTCTTTGCTCGTATCCCCTTCTCGATCAATGTGACTTCCAAGATAGATAAAGTGATCGATCTCTTCAACTGGTTTGTTTTCCATGTATATTTTGTCACCTGTTGGAATTAAACTAGTCATGACTTTAGTCTTTTCATGATTGATCTCAAGCCCAATTTAAAATGTACATACAACTATAAAATCCTGAAATCCGAAGTAGAAAAAGCCATAAAAACAATGAAAAAGGGAAAGGCAGCAGGGCCTGACAATATACAGATAGAGATGATACAGGCTCTAGAAGAGTTCGGCGTCGAAGTGATCACAGACATATGACACATACCATACAGGATACATACCAAACGATCTAAAAACATCAACTTTCATTGCATTGCCTAAAAAGAATGGTGCAGTTGAATGCAGTGACTTCAGAACAATAAGCCTAATGAGCCAGGTAACAAAAATTTTACTAAAAGTTATACAGGGAAGGATTCAGAATAAAATCAATACTGAATTAGAGGAGCAACAATCTGGATTCAAGAAAAACAGTGGGACAAAAGAAGCCATATTCAGCATGAGAACATTGATTGAAAAGTACACAGAAGTAAACAAACCAATATATGCCTGCTTTATAGACTACACCAAAGCTTTCGATAGAATACACCATAACCAACTTATAGACTGCCTAAAGGATATAAACCTTGACGACGCAGAAATACGAGTAATATGTAATTTGCACTGGGAGCAAACAGCAATAATAAGATATAACAAGGAGAACTCTACACCCATGGACATAAAAAGAGGAGTAAGACAAGGATGCATCCTATCACCAAGCTTGTTCAATCTATACACTGAGCAAATCTTTAAAAACATCTCAGAGATACCAGGCCTAAACATTAATGGAAAGTTAATCAATAACCTGGAATATGCTGATGATACTGTTCTACTAGCAGAAAATCCTAAATACCTACAACAATTACTTAATGTGATAAACACAACAAGCAAAAAATATGGTTAGAAATGAATATCAAAAAGACTAAAATTGTGATCATAAACAAAGAAAATTCTCAAGACCTACAATTAAATATCACAGTTGAGGGAATACATCTGGAGACAGTCCAGAGTTACAACTACCTAGGACATACTATAACCAATGATGGAAAATGCAAAACTGAAATAAACAAAAGAATAGGTATGGCGAAAAGTAATTTTAATGCCATGAAAAATATACTAACAATAAAACAAATATCAGCAGGGCTGAAACTAAGAATGGCAAAATGTTACATCTTCTCAATATTCCTGTATAGTGCAGAAAAATGGACATTAGACAAGAAAACAGAATAGAAAATTGAAGCCTTTGAAATGTGGATTTATAGAAGAATAGGTAGAATTGGATGGAAACAAAAGATAACAAACGATGAAGATTTAAAACAATTAAAAATAAAAAGAACTGCTGAATACAATTAAGACATGAAAAATGAAATTTTTGGTGCATGTTAAAAGACACAACAGCCTACTAAAAGTAATATTGGAAGGAAAAATACAAGGCAAAAGAGGCAGAGGCAGACCAAGACTGACATGGACGAGTAACATTAAAAGATGGACAAGTCAATCTATGTCAGCCTGCACCATCAAAGCAAGAAACAGAGTAGAATGGCGATCCATGGTAGCCAACCTTCGTTACGGAGAGGGCACACAATGATGATGATGATGATGAATTTACACTTCAATTCTGGCCTCGCTGCTGAGACCAGGGGTGGTTGCTGCAGATAAATAAAAATCCCAAATGATGCAGTCGAGATTTGAACCCACAACCTCTCTGAGGCCGGCTTCTTGCCTTGATACCAACCAGTACCCCATAAATTATTATAACACATATGATTTGATGGGTCATACTCAGTCATTTTATTTCTAAAAATGAAACGAAAAAAATGTATCTGAATTCTGTAATTACATGGAGCCTTGGTGGCTGAGTGGTTAGTGTGCTTCCTGATAAGGGCATGGGTTCGATCCGCAGAAGTGATAGGTTTTTTTTTTTACTGACAAGGCTCCTGGATTCAACCAGCACCTAGTAAATGGTAGCAGAGATTTTTCTGGGACGTAAAGGTGGCCTTGTGTGATACCGACCACATCACCTGAAAATGTGCCGTGGTCATAGAAAAATATTGTAGCTAAAACCAAATTCCCCATACTTCTAGCAAAGCAGGGGAGGGAAATAAAAAAAAAGTATATTTTATTGTAGATTATAGACTATAATAGATAATAGGCCGTATAATTTGCTGGGCCATAGTCAGTCCTTTTTATTGAAACTGAATGCAAAAAAAATTTATCAGAACTCTATCATTACTTCTGACAAAATGAAAGCATCACAATATTCCAGACTTGTTTCTGTCCATCGTAAAACTGTACCGGGCACCGCAGTTGAATGCATTTGTCTTCACTTTAAAATAAATAAAATACTGCTCATTTTGAGAGGGATGTAAACAATAATTATTGTCATAAATTTTCTAAGTTGTATCCTTTCTATCAGTTTTATTCTTTAAATTTTTCAGGAAAATGTTGTAAGTTGCAATTTTGAGACTCGACCTGCATTTTTATAACTGTGGCATCAGGTGGAAAGTGGTACCAACCCAATCATCAAATCAACTAAAATATCAGTGAGAAACAGCTGTGAAAAATGTGGACTAGCATGACAATTCCTTAAAATGTGGAGGGCATCTGTTATTTTTCTTATTACTCTTTCAAATTTTCATTTCCGGTACACATTTACAAAATATCATTTCAGGTTCTCCAAAAGAATAACTTAGAATATCTTCAAGCAGTGATTAAGATGAATTTTATATATATAAGAATTACATTGAGCTACCAATTATTTTTAAATTAATCAAATTAAATGAAATCAGTAATGTTAATAGCTCTCTCACACACACATAATTTTTGCAGTCACAATAAAGTATATTTTTGGATAAAAATGGATGAAAAGTTGTACCTTATAGACATTCTTTTTAAGTTATAGTTATTGAGAAACCTTTCTTGAAAAATTAAGATAAAAATAATTTTAATGCAAGACAATAAAACAAACTATTCTCTTTGTTTGTTGGATAAAAACAGACAGTATGTTAATTTAATTAAAACGTCTAAACGTCTTTTTTATACAGTTTCGCACAATCATATTTGGTTTGACAATCACACAGTGGATTGATTAAGGACAGCATTATTAAAAATTATAAAATGACAAATCAGCCTATGACTTTAATCTTTGTTGAAGAGCTGCGTAGTACTTTTAAAATCTCTCTTCTGTAATAATTTCACTCCTTATTTATGATCTTCTTTTAATTTATAGAATTCATATAAGGGCCTTCATAGTTGGTTGATGAGATGAAGAAACTACCATGATCTCTCACAACTTTATGCTTTATTTCATTCTAAAGAGTGTCAAGTTAGTGATTCTAAAAATTTTGTTATGTTACACATTAATTTATTATAAATATTAGTAATATATATAATGTCTGTCTGTCTCTGAAATATTTTCTTACTGCTGATATATTTTTTTGACAACTGAGACATTTTGTGACAACTGAGATTTTTTGTGACATTTAGGATATCCTGTTACAACTGAGATATTTTGTGACTTTTGTGACAACTGGGATATTATGTGACAGCTACAATATTTTTGTGACCATTTTGATAATTTGTAACAGCTGGGATATTTTGTTATAAACAAAGGATATTGTGTTATAGCAGGTACATTTTGTAACAGCTTGGATATTTAGTGACAACTGCAATATTATGTGACAGCTGGGGTGTTTTGTGACAGCTGGAATATTTTGTGACAGCTGAGATATTTTGTGACAGCTGAGATATTTTGTGACAGCTGAGATATTTTGTGACTGCTGGAATATTTTGTTAAAGCTGGGTTATTTTGTTACAGCTGTGACATTCTGTGACAACAGATATTTTGTAATAGCTAGGAAATTTTGTTGTAGCAGGGACATTTTATGACAGCTGAGATATTTTGTTTCAATTGGGATATTTTTTTAACAGGTGGGATATTTTGTTGCAATTGCGATTATCTATGACAGCTGGGATATTTTCAGACAACTGAGATATTTTCAGACAACTGAGATATTTTCAGACAACTGAGATATTTTCAGACAACTGAGATATTTTCGGACAACTGAGATATTTTCGGACAACTGAGATATTTTCGGACAACTGAGATATTTTCGGACAACTGAGATATTTTGTGACAGTTGGGATTTTTTGTGACAGCTATGCTATTTTGAAGACATACATTTTATGACAGCTTTGATATTTTGTGACAGCTAGAGTTTTATGCTACTGTTTCTTCTTCTACCTTTCAGCTCCCTGTAGGGAATAGGTCTTCAACAAACACTTTCCAAGTCATCCGGTTTCTTGCCATTCTTTTAAGATCATTCCATGTCTTCCCCATCATCTTCATCTCTGCTTCCATCTGTCTTCTCCAAGAATTCCTTGGTCTTCCTCGTTTTCTTTTCCCCTGGGGATTCCAAAAAAATGCCTGTTGTGTAATACTCTCAGTTGGCTTCTGCAGTGTGTGTTCTATCCAACACCATCATCTTCACTGTATCTCTTTATCCACATGTTCTCCATGTTTCACAGCCATATAATAGGACTGACTTAACATTGGAGTTGAACATTTTTGTCTTTGTATTTAACCTAATTTCTTTATTTTTTATATTTTGTTATAGCTGCAATATTTTGTGACAAATTGGAATGTTTTTGGTGATAGCTGGGATATTTTGTGACATTTCAGATTATTTTGTGACAATTGAGATATTTTGTGACAGCTATAATATTTTGTTACAACTATGACATTTAGTGACAATAGATATATTTGGTAACAGCCTGGATGTTTTGAAACAACTGCAATATTTTGTGACAGCTGGGATATTTTTGAAACAGCTTTGATATATTGTGACAGATTTGATATTTAGTGACAACTGAGATATTTTTTGACATCAGGAATATTTTGTGATAATCGGGATATTTGATGGCTGCTAGGATATTTTGTGACAAATTATATATTTTGTGAAATCTGTTATATTTTGTGACATCTTTGATATTTTTGTTACAGCTTTGATATTTTGTTACAACTAGAATATTTTGTAACAAAGGAGATATTTTCTTACACCTGGGAATTTTTATGACAGCTGGGATATTTTTCACTATCAGAGACATTTTGTGACATCTAGGATATTTTGTTATAACTGGGAAATTATGTGACAGCTGGGATATTTTTGTGACAGTTGGGATATTGTTACTGCTGGGATTTTGTGACAACTATATTTTGGGACAGCTGGGATATCTTGTGACAACTGTGACATTTTGTGACAGCGGATATTCTGTGGCAGTTTTGATACTTTGAACAAATATATTTTGTGACAGCTTTGATATTTTGTTACAGCTCTTATACTTTGGTGGGAGCCACGATAGCTCAGTGGTTAGTGAACTGGACTACAAAGGACAAGAGGTAGGGTTCGATCACAACCAACAGCCTCCAGTTCACCCAGCCTTTAATGAGTACCGGATTTTTTTCTGAGAAAGTAAAGCGGCGCGGGCATAATACTAACCACATTACCCCAAAAATCATATGCTAAAGGTCTGTAATATTTATGGTCACTAACACCATATTCCCTATATGCCGCTTGGTGTAACAAGTGTACTTTATACTTTTTTTTTCACTTTTATATTTTGTTACTATTGGATATTATGTGACAGATTTAATATTTTTGTGACAGCTGGGATAATTTGCGACAGCTGGGATATTTTGCGACAGCTGGGATATTTTGCGACAGCTGGGATATTTTGCGACTGCTGGGATATTTTGCGACTGCTGGGATATTTTGCGACTGCTGGGATATTTTGCGACAGCTGGGATATTTTGCGACAGCTGGGATATTTTGCGACAGCTGGGATATTTTGCGACAGCTGTGATATTTTGCGACAGCTGGGATATTTTGCAACAGCTGGGATATTTTGCGACTGCTGGGATATTTTGCGACTGCTGGGATATTTTGCGACAGCTGGGATATTTTGCGACAGCTGGGATATTTTGCGACAGCTGGGATATTTTGCAACAGCTGGGATATTTTGCGACAGCTGGGATATTTTGCGACAGCTGGGATATTTTGCGACTGCTGGGATATTTTGCGACTGCTGGGATATTTTGCGACTGCTGTGATATTTTTGCGACAGCTGTGATATTTTTGCGACAGCTGTGATATTTTTGCGACAGCTGTGATATTTTTTTGACAGCTGTGATATTTTTTTGACAGCTGTGATATTTTTTTGACAGCTGTGATATTTTTTTGACAACTGTGATATTTTTTTGACAACTGTGATATTTTTTTTGACAACTGTGATATTTTTTTTGACAACTGTGATATTTTGTGACAGAGGGAATGTTTTGTGACATCTTTGACATTTTGTGACAACTGAGGTATTTATTGACATTAGAAATATTTATTGACATTAGAGATATTTTATGACAAGTGGGATATTTTGTTACAGGTGGGATATTTTGAGACAACAGCGATATTTTCCTTCTTCTGGGATTGTTTTTTACAGCTTGGAAATTTTTATATATCAAGAATATTTAATGACAACGGAGATTTTTGGTTACTTATGGTGTATTTTGTGACAATTGTGATTTTATGACAGCTGGGGTATTTTGTGACAACTGAAATATTTTGTGACAACTGAAATATTTTGTGACAGCTGGGATATTTTTTGACAGCTGGGATATTTTTTGACAGCTGGAATATTTTTTGACAGCTATTTATATTTCATGACAACTATATTTTGTGACAGCTGGGATATTTTGTGACAGCTGAGGTATTTTGTGACAGCTGAGGTATTTTGTGACAGACTGGGATATTTTGTGATAGCTGGGATATTTTCTGACAACTGTGATATTTGTGAGAGCTGGGATATTTAGTGACAACTGAGATATTTGGTTAAAGTTGGGATATTTTATGACCACTGGGATTTTTTTGTGGCGACTGAGATATTTTGTTGCAACTAGAAATTTGTAGGAGGTAGCCATTAGAACTGAAATAGAGAAAAGTTGCAAGATATTTTAAGAGAATGCTTTGTTAGTCAAAAAAAAAAAAAAAAACTATAAAGATAGAAAGTTATGGAGAGACATTATCACCTACTCTAGCAGGCATGGTACTTGATGATGATGATTACAATCTTGCAGTAATAATCAACAATACAAAAATTGTATGGGCATAAACTATATCGTTCCTCATTGGTTAAATCAAATGTGGAAGAAAAGAACTAACCTGCAACTCTGTGCCACAGCCCTGTTCTGTTCTGTTCGGTTCCTCTTTATCTGTATTTTACAGTTTTGATGGTAAAGAATGTTCTTTACAGGGATCTGTAGTTTGCTTCATTTATAGTAAGTAGTTTGTTTCCTCTGCCTGTTCATTTAATTCATTGTTTATTTATATATTCTTCTGTGGTGTTCCCAAACCTAGTTCATAGTTCTTCACTTTTGACTTTGTCTGTCAAGCTGGCTCCCATTATTTCATCATCATCAAGTATCAGGCCTACCGGCATAGGTGATTATGTCTCTCCACAACTTTCGATCTTGGCAGCTATTTATCATTTTCATTGTTGACCTTCTGCCAAGCCATTCTCTTAAGCTGTCTGTTATTTTCTCGTTTTGCTTCCCTCTATCTCTTCGTCCCTCAATTTCCAGTTGTTACAATATATTCCAGTTGTTCTCTTCTCATTATATGGCCAATAAATGATGATTGTTTCTTCCTAATATTGGAAATTAGCTCTCTTTTTGCTTTGACCTCTCTCAGAACATCTTCATTACTTTACTTAGCTGTCCATGGTACTCTCAACATTTTTCTGTAAAAACACATAACTACAGACTCCAGTGATTTTCTTGTCTGTTGTCTTATTGTCCATGATTCGCATCCATATGTTAAGACTGGCTCTACATAACATTTAAGAACTCTTTTTCTTGTTTCTATTGTCAAAAATGGATTGCATAGTATCTTTCTCATTTTTTGGAAAGCTGTTTTTGCATGAGCCATTCTGCATCTCACCTCTTTTGTACATCTTCCGTCTGAGGTTAACAAAGTTCCCAAATATTTAAATTCATTTACCTGTTTTAATATTGTTCACTTGTATTTGTTTTGCACTGAGGTGATATCTTTTATCTCCCATTATTTATCTGACACATTTCACTTCTGTGGCATTTAACTAATTAGTTGTTCCAAAATTTAGCTTTCAAGTAAAACATTGATAACTCAGCCATTGATATTGTTTTTGTTTTTTTTAAATATGTTGTGATTTCTTTCTTTTCAATAATGGTATCATTTTGCCAAAGATTTGGTTTTGTTTTCTGCATCATGAGTCTACTCTTTCATTGCTAGGAGATAGGGGACAAATATAAAATATATTGAATATCATATGGGGACGGAAGAAAACATGTAAAAAAAAAAAACCCACAAAATTGTATTAAGTACAATCTATAAGTAAACTTATAGAAAGATGAGACAAACTACTACATTTTGGCAAAAGCCTTCATCAGATACAAACCAACAGATAATATTATAGGAAAACAATACAGAAAGCTAGCAAGAACTAATCTTAAAATGGAAAAAGAAGACTAATTAGTCTTAATACCATTTTTTGTTTATGTTACACATCTTTCACTGCTTGCTTGTCATGTCACAAGACAGCATTGGTATTTGTGATCTGTTTTCTTTATTTGCCACTTATCAAGTTGTTGAAATAATTTGTTTCCTATTTTAAATTTCACTGAACCATCTTTTTCTGTTTCTGCTGTTACATCTGATTGCTGTTGGGTGCTCCTTTCATTTTTTGTTGTTTAATAAGATTGCTGTTGGATGCTCCTTTCTTTTTTTGTTGTTTAATATGATTGCTGTTGGATGTTCCTTTCTTTTTTTGTTGTTTAATAAGATTGCTGTTGGATGCTCCTTTCATTTTTTGTTGTTTAATAAGATTGCTGTTGGATGCTCCTTTCTTTTTTTGTTGTTTAATATGATTGCTGTTGGATGCTCCTTTCTTTTTTTGTTGTTTAATATGATTGCTGTTGGATGCTCCTTTCTTTTTTTGTTGTTTAATATGATTGCTATTGGATGCTCCTTTCTTTTTTTGCTGTTTCATCTGATTTCTTTTGGACATTTTGTCAAAATTATTTAATTTCTTGTTTCTGAATTTAAAAAAAAAAAGACATATCTTTACAACACATAGTACCATTGCTGGTGTATGTCAGGGGGGCAATGATAGGACCAGAGAGATAAAGGCTGCTTGGTTAAGCAGTCACCACGACATGTGAGACTCAGGATTTTTATTTTACACCCGATAGAAAAAATCCTTACTGTCTACCGCGGGCTTTGAACACCGTACGCTGGCTTTGCAGCCAGCAGAACAGTGGTTTTAGCTGCACAGTCACGCACACCCCCAGAATCGATATGATTGTTGTTAATGTCAAACCTTCTTGTTACACTCAGCATCCTCCTGTGATATCTCTTTCTAGTGGTTGCGAATCTTTCTTTTGTAGTCATATTTTCATTAAAAAAATATGTTTTAATAAAGTATATTAAATACATTGAAAGAGGATTATCAATTATAAATCTCATGTAATATTTAATTACATTGCTGTTGAAGTTGAGACATTTGGACAAACACTTTCAAAATGTATGACGGAATGTTTCTAAAACAAAGATCATGCATCTTCCACATTTAGCCTGTTTTTTTGTTGTTGTTTTTGCTGTTGCTTTTGTTTTAATATGAAAAGGCATTGAAAATCAACTCCACAGAGAAATGTTTGAGGCAAAGGAAAATAAATTATTTAGGTTGATCTTCTACAGTGTTAAGAGAGCACCTCAATCATTTCGCAATATTTCTTTGTTGAAAGTCTGAGTCTGCTATTTAAACAGAGTGATGCAGAAAAAAATGCATTGTGATATTTAATTGTATGTTATTGTGAATACCTCTTACTTGTAACATATAATTTTATTGTAATAATAATGCAGAATTTGTATGGTAAATTTGTTGAATGATTGAATCAAGGTGTGATGGGGGAGATATAGAGATGAAATATCTGTAATGATCTCAAGGGGAAACCCTAATTAGTTAACAATTTTCTAATATAAAAGAAAGAAATTGAGATACAGGAGAAGAGAGAGAGAGAGAGAGAATAAGGGAGGAGGGGGAGACAAAAGACAGAGAAATAGTCATCGATTAGAAGTTAATATGTAATCTTTATTGAAATACACTGTATGTGTATTTTAATGGCTTTTCTACTGAACTCATTACTTGCAAGCTGGGATTTGTCTGTCATTTACGAAAATGAAAAAAAATGTGAAGTAACTTATAGACCACAGATTTTCTTGCAGTATCAACTCAAAATGGATCAAAACATCACTGTATTATTACTATTGACTTATCTTCTCCTTCTGCTGCGATCATGGCTCATTCAGACTATGACTCCGGACTCTCTTATGAAGGCAGCTGTCTAAGTGTTTTGGTTGCCCCGTATAGTTTCTCTTCCAGGAAGGGGGGTGTGGGCCACATTGTCATCCTCAGGCCTGTGTGCTGGGGCAATCCTGTAGAACGTGTTTTGTGTCATATTATCTAGTGTACAGTGGCACTGGCTGGTAGTTCCTATTTTGAGTTTGGTGAACATGTGGTTTCTCATTCTGTTGTGGCCAGTGCGTAGAAAAGTATGATGACTTGATCCCTTCTAGATAGTTGGAGGTATCTGTCCCTTTCATTATATTTTAGTTGTTCTTGTTTTGATTTTTCATAGTACTGGCCTTTGATGATGGATTTGGCTTCATTGTAGCTGACCAGATAGTTCTCTTGTGGTAATCTCCCTCCCATCTTTGCTAATTTGTCTGCAGGTTTGTTTCCGTGTATGTTATAGTGTGATGGTATCCACTGGATGACCACTCTCTGGAAGTTATTGCACAGTTGGTCTAGGGTTGGTCTCAAGTCATCTAGCTCACTGTTCCTGGGGTTTTTTAGAGCTGTTAGGACTGACAGTGCTTCAGTCAGTATCACCAATATCTTGTGCACATTATTTTTGTGTTGGATAGCCAGCTTTGCAGCATCTTCAAGGGCTTCAGTTTCTTCTTTATAGTTGTTTGAGAATTTCCCAGTATCTATTGACTTGGTGATCTCTATCTAGTTATTCAGCCTCAAGAACACACCTCCTCCATTTCTAGTGGCATTTGTAGCAGAGCATTCTGTATATATGTGTAACTGTGGGTATTTGTTTGTGTTTTTCTGCTAGTGCTTTCTATCTGTGTCTGTTCGGGTGCCTTTTTTTATGATTCCTATTATGTCTTCCTTAAGTTCTGGTATTTTATGTTTCCTATGGGGAGTCATACCAGATGGGCTTATGGGTTTCGACATTGTTTAGGGACAGTACTGGATCACTAGTTGTCAGTTCTTTGGAGATTGCATCAAAGTTGCTCCTCTTTAGTCTTCTTTCTGAAACTGATTATTCTTTGGTGCATGGGGTGGTTAGGGAGCCTTTTGTATTCTCCGCATATTGCATTACTTTAGTTTTCTGTCTTCTAAAGGTTGTAAATATGTTACTGTTTCTAGAGTCTCGATAGGTGTAGATTTCATAGGACCAGTGATGATATGGGCAGCCTGGTTTTTTGTTCTGTTAATTTTGCTAAGCTGTGATTTGGAAGCTGTAGCCCAGGCTGTGACTCCATACTGTAGGACTGGTCTTACTCTTCCTACATATAGTCATTTCAAGATATTGCTGTCTGCTCCCCAATCCTTCCTGCTAATTTCTTCATATCTGTTTGTTTTCTGGCTCTTTTGTTTGCTTCATCTATCTGATTTATCCATGTCATTCTGTGGTCCATTGTGACTCCAAGACATGTTGGGTTTTGGTCAATAGGAAATGTGTGGTCTTTTATCTTCAGTTTTGCAGAGAGTGTGTTTTTAATTGTGTATGTAGCTTTTTTTGTGTTAATCGGTAGTAACCAGGTGTTCATCCATTTTTCAATTTTTCCTAGGGCATTTTGCTTTCCAGAGCTTGCTACTAACATAGATTCTTCATGTGCCTATATTGTCAGGTCATCTGCATACATTGCTGAGTGTATTCTGGGTGGAATGTCCACTATGCTGTCATTTATGAAGTTTAAAAAGAGCGTTGGGGATAGTACAGTGCCTTGTGGGACACCTTGTTCAATTCTGGCTTTTTTACTTAGTTGTCCATGTACTCTGGCCATTCTGTTTGTAGGTATTGAGATATCCATTTTAATAAATGACTTCAGATGCCAAGTCTGAGAAGCCTCCAGTGATTTATTTTCTTGTCTTTTGTTCTATTGTCCATGATTCACATCCAGTTGTTAAGACTGGCTCTACATAACATTTAAGAACTCTTTTTCTTGTTTCTATTGTCAAAAATTGATTGCATAGTATCTTCCTCATTTTTTGGACTGCGGCTGGACCCTAGCCACAAAAATTAACTGTTTCTGTTATTTTCCAATGTTTTTTCGCGTTTGAATTATTTTATTTTGAATCTGTTTTGTAAATTGTTGTGTTTAGTTTGTATTTTGTAGTGTAGATCAGTATTTAATATTTAAACCAACGGTTTAATTTGATACAGGCATCGTAAGTTATGGTCGTCTCCAGTTTATTTGAATTTCTTGTAGAAATTTTGTGTCAAAATTTATCCTCTTTCTTTCATTTTCACCAAAAATGTAGCATTTCAAATTATTTATGTCTGGATTAACGTCCCCATGCACTTTATTTGGCTGCTCTCGAATCTGTCATTAGAAGACTCCTGGGTCTGGAATAGCCTACAACTAACCCTAAACCTAAATTTTGTTGAAAAAATATATAAAAATTTTTAAAAATTAGAAACAGATTTATAATTCAAGTTTAGTATGTCGGTTCGGTGAGGGGGAGATCACTCGTTTAGCATAAATAATTAGGACACTAAACACGACCTTTACCTTTTATTTTTATGGTAACTCTAATACTGTAGTAATTTGATTAAGAGTAAAAAAAAAAGTAAAGTACCCCCCCGTCACGCCAAGTGGCGTATAGGGAAATATGGTGTTAGTGACCCTATATTTTACAGACCTTCAGCACATGATTTTTGGGGTAATGTGGTCGGTATTACGCCCGTGCTGCTTTTACTTTCCCAGAAAAAATCCGGTACCCATTTAAGGCTGGGTGAACCCGGAGCCGTCGGTTGGGATCGAACCCTACCCCTTGTCCGTAGTAGTCCAGTTCACTAACCACTGAGCTATCGCGGCTCCTACTAATTTTTAGGGAATTAGTAAAACCCAGGTGTCCTCGCCAGGATTACGAACCCCGGCTGTTGCCGTGGTAAGCCAACCGCCTATCGATTGCGCTAACCGGACACCCTTGATTAAGAGTACTTACAAATAATTACATTCTCAATATTTTTTATTATAATATATAGTTGTAAAATAAGTATAAGGGTGAATTAGTCATATAGATTTCTAAAATAAATAAATGTAAAGTAGTCATATAGATAATATATAGTTGTAAAATAAATAAAAATGTAAAGTAGTGAAATTATTATAATTTTTTTTTCTCCCACCAGCTTTCACTTGTGACGAAGTCCCTAGAGACTAGGAACTGAATTTTGCGTGTTAATCCATTTTTCCCAGGCAGCCATGTGTACAGGGATCCTTTACCACACAGGCAGAAAATTCCATCTTTGGAGGTATTCATATATTTGTTTTATCCATGAGTAATTTACATTTGAAAATCAAATTAAAGAGAAACAAACAAAAAACTAATGCAGCAACACTAATAGATATAACGGCGTTAAACCAGAAAGATGTACAAGAAACTTATACTGTACAAGTAAAGAATACATATCAGAAGCTACTAGAAGAGGGGATTGAGCAGTACAGAAGAGAAAATCCTGAGGAAAAAAATCACAACAAAATCTATCTATCTATTGACCTTTCGAGCCGTAACCGGCCCATAGGGCGTAGACCAAGATACACCTTCTCCTATATGAATTTTTGTTCCAGCAGTTTTCTTTTAAAGATATTTTATTAAATCTCGCCATCTGTCTCTGTTCTGTGCAAGCAGTTCTATCTCATTGAGGGAGACACAACTTTTCAAGGCTTCTGAAAGACATTGCTGCTTTAAAAATGGCAATGCATAAAAAAACAGCATGCAAGAATCCTGCAACACCTTGCCCAAAAAGGTAAGTAGCAAAAATAAAAAATGGATAACAGACAAAATATTAGAAAAAATGGAAGAAAGAAGACAAGCGAAAAACACTGCCAGATACAAGGATATAGACAATGAAATACGGAGAATGTGCAAAAAGGCAAAAGAAGACTGGCTCAACCAAAGATGTCTACAAATCGAAACTATGGAAAGTAAACAAAACCTAAGAGAGATGCACACAGAAACAAAGAGAATGATGAATAAAGACAAAAAATCTACAGGAATCGGATGTATAGCACACAAAGAGGGAAGAATGCTCTCAGACAACAAAGATATAATAGAAAGATGGCAAGAATATATAACAGAATTATTTCATGATGAAAGGGACAAAAAGCCAGACATAATATGTACATACAAGTATGAAATCCTGAAATCTGAAGTAGAAAAAGCCATAAAAACAATGAAAAAGGGAAAGGCAGCAGGGCCTGACAATATACAGATAGAGATGATACAGGCTCTAGAAGAGTTCGGCGTCGAAGTGATCACAGACATGCAATGACATATACCATACAGGATACATACCAAACGATCTAAAAAGCATCAACTTTCATTGCATTGCCTAAAAAGAATGGTGCAGTTGAATGCAGTGACTTCAGAACAATAAGCCTAATGAGCCAGGTAACAAAAATTTTACTAAAAGTTATACAGGGAAGGATTCAGAATAAAATCAATATTGAATTAGAGGAGCAACAATCTGGATTCAAGAAAAACAGTGGGCCAAAAGAAGCCATATTCAGCATGAGAACATTGATTGAAAAGTACACAGAAGTAAACAAACCAATATATGCCTGCTTTATCGACTACACCAAAGCTTTCGATAGAATACACCATAACCAACTTATAGACTGCCTAAAGGATATAAACCTAGACGACGCAGAAATACGACTAATATGTAATTTGTACTGGGAGCAAACAGCAATAATAAGATATAACAAGGAGAACTCTACACCCATGGACATAAAAAGAGGAGTAAGACAAGGATGCATCCTATCACCAAGCTTGTTCAATCTATACACTGAGCAAATCTTTAAAAACATCTCAGAGATACCAGGCCTAAACATTAATGGAAAGTTAATCATTAACCTGAGATATGCTGATGATACTGTTCTACTAGCAGAAAATCCTAAAGACCTAACAACGATTACTTAATGTGATAAACACAACAAGCAAAACATAAGGTTAGAAATGAATATCAAAAAGACTAAAACTATGATCATAAACAAAGAAAATTCTCAAGACCTACAATTAAATATCACAGTTGAGGGAATACATCTGGAGACAGTCCAGAGTTACAACTACCTAGGACATACTATAACCAATGATGGAAAATGCAAAACTGAAATAAACAAAAGAATAGGTATGGCGAAAAGTAATTTTAATGCCATGAAAAATATACTAACAATAAAACAAATATCAGCAGGGCTGAAACTAAGAATGGCAAAATGTTACATCTTCTCAATATTCCTGTATAGTGCAGAAAAATGGACATTAGACAAGAAAACAGAACAGAAAATTGAAGCCTTTGAAATGTGGATTTATAGAAGAATAGGTAGACTTGGATGGAAACAAAAGATAATAAACGATGAAGTTTTAAAACAATTGAAAATAAAAAGAACTGCTGAACACAATTAAGACAAGAAAAATGAAATTTTTGGCGCATGTTAAAAGACAACAGCCTACTAAAAGTAATAATGGAAGGAAAAATACAAGGCAAAAGAAGCAGAGGCAGACCAAGACTAACATGGACGAGTCAATCTATGTCAGCCTGCACCATCAAAGCAAGAAACAGTAGAATGGCGATCCATGGTAGCCAACTTCGTTACGGAGAGGGCACACAATGATGATGATGATGAATTTACATTTCAATTCTGGCCTCGCTGCTGAGACCAGGGGTGGTTGCTGCAGATAAATAAAAATCCCAAATGATGCAGTCGAGATTTGAACCCACAACCTCTCTGAGGCCGGCTTCTTGCCTTGAGACCAACCAGTACCCCATAAATTATTATAACACATATGATTTGATGGGTCATACTCAGTCATTTTATTTCTGAAAATGAAACGAAAAAAATGTATCTGAATTCTGTAATTACATGGGGCCTTGGTGGCTGAGTGGTTAGTGTGCTTCCTGATAAGGGCATGGGTTCGATCTGCAGAAGTGGTAGGTTTTTTTTTGACTGACAAGGCTCCTGGATTCAACCAGCATTTAGTAAATGGTAGCAGAGATTTTTCTGGGATGTAAAGGTGGCCTTGTGTGATACCGACCACATCACCTGAAAATGTGCCGTGGTCATAGAAAAATATTGTAGCTAAAACCAAATTCCCCATACTTCTAGCAATGCAGGGGAGGGAATTTAAAAAAAAAGTATATTTTATTGTAGATTATAGACTATAATAGATAATAGGCCGTATAATTTGCTGGGTCATAGTCAGTCCTTTTTATTGAAACTGAGTGCAAAAAAAAATTATCAGAACTCTATCATTACTTCTGACAAAATGAAAGCATCACAATATTCCAGACTTATGTTTCTGTCCATCGTAAAACTGTACCGGGCACCGCAGATGAATGCATTTGTCTTCACTTTAAAATAAATAAAATACTGCTCATTTTGAGAGGGATGTAAACAATAATTATTGTCATAAATTTTCTAAGTTGTATCCTTTCTATCAGTTTTATTCTTTAAATTTTTCAGCTGTTTTTAGGAAAATGTAAATTATTGGTTATTGGTTATGGAAGGCCTCGGTATCACAGCAAACGAATTAAAATCCATAATTGCTCAAACGCCCGTGCCAGTGGAATCATCCGAATTACTAACTCATCTCCCAAACAAAGAAAGGTAACTGTAGTCCCCATCGTAGCAGTCTCAGCACACGCCAAAAGACATAAGGCGAAACCGCGCAGAAAGTTAACACAGCCAACTGTTCCCTGTCATACGATATCATCATTCATCGTAAACAAGCGGGATATCGAAGCAGGATCAAAACGGATGAGACACACAGCTCACGGTGTGCACAGAGCACTTAACTCAGTAGCTCCTGCAACAAGCCGGACTTGGAATATGAGGAAACTGCAACAAGGAACACTTTTCAGACATAGCCTTCAATGGTTCCTGCCGCCTATCCACCATATACCATGGGAGTTCACGTCCTCCCAAAAATGATGATCGTCATAGCACTTGATGATGTTAGGCCATCATTGATGACTCCAATTCCAAACATATAAACACACAGTGGTGGTAAGTTATCATTTCCAATCCAACAAAAGCCACATGGCCTGTAGTTAGTAAAACCACAGAGAGAATATGATTTTGTGACCTTCACTGATTTACTCTTAGATGTGAATGTGTAGTTTACACAAGAGAAGTTTTCAACTACAGTGATCCAATTTAAGGCAATTCTGGGATAGCAAGGCAAGTCTCCTTTACAGCAGCAGAACTTGATGTTCTCCGCTCCCTTCTTGTAGCTGCCGCCACACGATTCTGATGTCTCATTAACTTGGACATCATTCAAGAACAATGTCAGATTAACATTCCATAGATATGGCTCTGCTGATGAAATGCTTGGTGCAACAGTTGTATCAATCATACTGGAGGCTCCTGGTCTGAGGTCATTAATATCACAGACGGCACATGATGTTGTTATATTCAGTATTTCTTTCTGGGGTGTAAATATGTGGCATACACATGGAGAGTGGTTTGTGGTCACAGTAATCCCATTAAAGGCAATTCTAGGGTAGCATGGCATAGCTGTTTCAGAACAGCACAATCCTGTGATGTTTTCTGTGTTCGCTATAAAGCTGCTACTGCTACACAATCCTGACCAATTATAGGTGTGGACATTGTTCACTTGCAATGAAAAAACTGCTTTGTTTACATCATAAACCTCTGGAAGCGAATCATTTATAGGACTAATAGTACAATTTATTCTTCCATCAGGGATATCTTCATTGAGTCCCCAAAAAAGGTCTTTGGTTAAAAATGTAAGTTGCAATTTTGAGACTCGACCTGCAATTTTATAACTGTGGCATCAGGTGGAAAGTGGTACCAACCCAATCATCAAATCAACTAAAATATCAGTGACAAACAGCTGTGAAAAATGTGGACTAGCATGACAATTCCTTAAAATGTGGAGGGCATCTGTTATTTTTCTTATTACTCTTTCAAATTTTCATTTCCGGTACACGTTTACAAAATATCATTTCAGGTTCTCCAAAAGAATAACTTAGAATATCTTCAAGCAGTGATTAAGATGAATTTTATATATATATAAGAATTACATTGAGCTACCAATTATTTTTAAATTAATCAAAATAAATGAAATCAGTAATGTTAATAGCTCTCTCACACACACATAATTTTTGCAGTCACAATAAAGTATATTTTTGGATAAAAATGGATGAAAAGTTGTACCTTATAGACATTCTTTTTAAGTTATAGTTAGAGTATAAATAATTGAGAAACCTTTCTTGAAAAATTAAGATAAAAATAATTTTAATGCAAGACAATAAAACAAACTATTCTTTTTGTTTGTTGGATAAAAACAGACAGTATGTTAATTTAATTAAAACGTCTTTTTTATACTGTTTCGCACAATCATATTTGGTTTGACAATCACACAGTGGATTGATTAAGGACAGCATTATTAAAAATTATAAAATGACAAATCAGCCTATGACTTTAATCTTTGTTGAAGAGCTGCGTAGTATTTTTAAAATCTCTCTTCTGTAATAATTTCACTCTTTATTTATGATCTTCTTTTAATTTATAGAATTCATGTAAAGGCCTTCATAATTGGTTGATGAGATGAAGAAACTACCATGATCACTCACAACTTTATGCTTTATTTCATTCTAAAGAGTGTCAAGTTAGTGATTCTAAAAATGTTATGTTACACATTAATTTTTACAAATATTAGTAATATATATAATGTCTGTCTGTCTCTCAGACAGTCATTCCCAGCAAACTATGTGTAATGTTGCTGTTTTTGTCTTGCAGGTTTTGCCAACTTCTTGGCCAGGCATAATCCATTTAGCCTCAAACTACGTCTTTCAGGTTATATTAGACCGTGATTGTCATCCAAAATTAAAAGTGTAAGTTACTTTGGCTTCATAAATTGAACATATGTTTAATTGTTGCCTTCTTGGATTCCCAGTTCTATGGCCGCTGTTAGTTGCCAGTACATGTTCTAATTATTCTTTGATCTTTGCTGTCAACATTGATGCCATCTACAATTTTTATTATTTCTTGTGCTTTACTTTATCAAATGCTTTGGTATAATCTATAAAACATAGATATAGATCTTTTTAGAAAGTTTTTAAAAGTATTATTTTCTTTGGTTGTTATATGACGTCATTGCAAATTTAATTTTTCTTTAAGTTATTGTTTGTAGGGGTAATTGCATTAACCTTTTAGACAGTTCACAATATTCTGTAAAATATCAATTATTAGACATGTTTAACAATGCATATAGATTTAAATTAATGCATTAAGTAAATGTGCTTTTAAATGTTTATGCAAATTATAGGAAATTCATTTGTTTTTAAATTGTAACAATTTACAATTATACAGTATTCATAAAATTCAACAAGAACTCCTCAACTGTTTTCAAGATGGCGTTCTATATAAACAAGATATTTTATTTTCATCTTACCCTGCAAAATGCAGGATCGGTGGTCACAATCAAATCATATTTTCATGAACATTGGACACCATCACATTTCAGGTTCTCTAACAAAATAACTTAGAATATCCTCAAGTAGTTATTAAAATGAGTTCAATTTCTATAAATAATATTGATACAGTTCAAGTCAAGGTACTTCAAACTTTATAGTGAAAATGAATTAATATTTATTCATTACTATTCATTGTCTTATTGGCATGATTCTAATTAAACAAGAATTAAGTAAGGTTACCGCAGTTAAAAATTATATAATATGATTATAATGTCATTCTAATATTACAAATAATAATAATTACCTTCAGTTACTAATCTTTGCTGTCAACTTTTACGCCTTCTAAAATTTTGATTATTTTATGGTGCTTTACTTTATCAAATGCTTTGGTATAGTCTATAACCATCTCTCTTGATGAAGAAATAAACTGTCGAATTGGTAAGGCAGCTATGACCTTCGACAAACTCACAGAAAGGGCCTGGAACAACACGAAACTAACACTGAAGACTAAACTCTTAATATATAAATCTTGTGTGCTTAGTACACTATTATATGGATCTGAAACCTGGACAACATACTCAAACCAGGAGAAAAGACTAAATGTCTTCCACATGCGATGTCACAACAAAATAATGCACATCAAATGGCAGGACAAAATAACCAACTTATCTGTCCTGCAACGTGCGAAGACCCCAACAATCATGTCGATGCTCAGATGCCGAAGACTAAGATGGCTGGGGCACATCCAACAAATGGAAGAAAAGCACATTCCTAGGCAAATACTATATGGTGAACTAATACATGGAAAAAGACAAATCGGTAGACCTAAACTACGATATAGAGATATCCGCAAATCATCTCTGAAAGACTTCTCCATATGTGAAAATGACTGGGAACATCTGGCAAGTAATCGCACATCATGGAGAGCATGTATAAGGAACGGTATAGCATCATTTGAGACTGTGCTAAGGCAAAACTTAGAAGAGAAAAGACTAATGAAAAAGGATGGAAAACCCTGTGGACCAGTGGGCCTGACTTGTTCATTCTGTGACCACGTGTATTTGTCAAACATTGGTAGAATTAGCCACGAGAGAAGCTGCTCAACAAAAACAAAACCTAAAAAATATAGACAATAGCCTCCACTAGACCATCTGACAAGATGAAAAGGGTCATATAGTCTATGAAACATAGATCTGTTTTCACCTCTGTGGCTCGTTCTATTAAAGATCTTATGATGTATATAGCATTGTTCATTCATTTACCTCCCACAAAATCACACTGTTCACTAATTTTTTAGGCTGATTTTGTTTAGCAGTCTTTGCATGATGATTCCTAGTAATATCTTAGATGTGTGACTTATAAGGCTTATTGTGCGATAATCACCACATTCAATCACACCAGATTTCTTTGGTAAGGCTGTGAATATTGATTTTAATAGGCCATCTGGTAATTTTCACCTGTTATAGATTTGCATTCACCTGGAGCATAAAATAAATAAATAATCAGTGTATTGGTTTAACTGTTTAAAACATGTTTTCTTTGTAATTTTAATTACAGCCTCTTTATATCAATTCATTAAACAATTTAACAATTATTTCTTCAACAAGCTTACATGAGATTGAGTGATTGCAAAAGTATAACTGATCTAGGGATGTGAGAGTGGCCAAATTACGTGAGACTCTACGTTACCTCAGTGTGGCCAAATGTAAAAAGGTAATGGAGGTTTATACTTTCTAATGCCTCTTTATTTATAAACGTTGTGGGGTATATGTCCTTATTCTGGCCGAGCTTCTCAATCTTCACTAAAATTCTAACTTACTCAACTTTTAAGAAAAGTGTAAACCTAAGTTAATATAGCAATTATTGAAAAGACACCGCCCTGAAAAAAACCACTAGTCCTGAATTTGATGTGAGTAAGCAGCCATCTTGTACCAGCTCACCAACCACCTGCATTTACATGTTTAGCAGTCAAATATTTGTAATAAAAAATGTTAATCTACATGTAATGTGTATTATGCTATTCTTATCACCGCAAACATTTGTACTTAGATTTATTTTCTTTAAAATAATTTATTACATTAACCCAAAAAGTACAGTATAGACTAATATTTTTTTCTCTGCATTCACCACCTTTCACCTAAGGTGAAGTCCCTATAGCCTAGGAACTGAGTTGTGCTTGTTAATTCATTTTACCCTGGCAGCCATGTGCACAGGGGCTCCCTGCCACCCAGGCAGATAACTCCATCTTTGGAGGTACTCATATTTTTTCTGTTGATGTGTAATTGACGTTTCAAGCTGGGCATCACTATCGAGACCAGGGGTGGTTGCTGCAGAGAGAAGTCACAAATAAAAATCCTAGTTGGTGCAGTCGGATTTAAACTCACAAACTCTCTATCTTGAGACTGGCGTAACTTGGGATTGAAAACTTTCTCTTCAAGCAAATTCCACAGAGAATTGTAAATTGCTTTAGGCTAAAAAGTTTCCACTGTGAGAATTCCAATCACAGTTTATAGCTTCTGACACGTATTCAGTGCATCTACCATTTTGATAACTAACACAAGGAAGCATGTGATACCAGACTGTGGACATTTTTTTTTTTTTTTTTGGAAGAGTAAAAAAAAAAATCTCGCTTTACATCGGAAATAACACATTTTATAAAACTTTTGCAGTACAGATACAGACTTTCACAGCGTATAAGTTTAAAATTGTTTCTTTAGAGAGTTATGTATACATTTTATATGACATTTCCATTTATGCCATTCATTCATTCATTGAGTGCTGTCTCCACGTCCAAAGTTGGCTGCCATGGAGCACTTTTCCGTTCTGTCTCTTGCTTCGATGATGCAGATTATCATAGGCTGACTTGTCCATCTTTTGATGTTACTCGTCCATATTAGCCTTGGTCTACCTCTGCCTCTTTTACCTTGCATCTTTCCTCCCAAGATTACTTTTAATAGACTGCTGTGTCTTTTAACCTGCTCCAAAAATCTCATTTGTCTTGTTTGAATTGTGTTTAGTAGTTCTCTTTTTATTTTTATTTGTTTGAAGACTTCATCGTTTGTTTTCTTTTCTTTCCTTCCAATTATTCCTATTCTTTTATAAATCCACATCTCCAAAGCTTCAATTTTCTGTTCTGTTTTCTTGTCTAATTCCCATGTTTCTGCATCATAACAGGAATGTTGAAAAGATATAATAATTTGCTATTCTTAGTTTTAGCCCTGGTGTAATTTGTTTTGATGTTAGTATATTTTTCATGGCATTAAAATTACATTTTTGCCATTGCTATTCGTTTTGTTTATTTCAGTTTTACATTTTCCATCCCTGGTATGTCCAAAGTAGTTGTATCTCTGAACTGTCTTCAGGTAGTGCAGCATTGATTCTGGCCATAACTTTGCATAAAAGTTCTCTTTTATTTGAATCATGTTGATGCTCAGATTATGATGTATATAGCATTATCTTACTGATTGTGTATCCACAATGATATCCAATGAGATAAAGATGATGGGGAAGACATGGAATGATCTTAAAAGAATTGCAAAAAACAGAACGACTTGGAAAGTGTTTGTTGAAGACCTATGCTCCACTGGGAGCTAAAAGGTAGAAGATAATATAATTGTTGACAGATATTTATATATCTACCAATGTTTTTAATTATTTACACAATTTACAAAGTATGTTAGTAATATTTACAAACATTTACATATAAAATTGCTCACAAATACCTGTTATAAACATTTTACAAATATTTCCATGTTTACCAAGGTGTCAGATCAAGGGCTTATCCACATTACTAAGAACTACAGCAAGCTAAACTACCTCAACGTTCAGGGCTGTGAGGCTATCTCAGACACTGGCTTAGATTTTCTGGCACAGAACTACTCAAGACTTCGCTCGTTGGACATAGGTAAATGTGACATAACAGATAGAATGTATGTCTTATCTATGCATTGTGCAAATCTATGTAAACTTGGGATGAAGTCATGTGATGTGACAATAGACAAAGGAATAGTGATGATTGCTTATAGGTGCTCTTCATTTCAGAAGTTGCATGTCTAGGATTGTTGTCTGTCCCCTGATGCATATGCTGTGGTTAAAATGTACTGCAAGAGAGCCATCACAGAACACACAAATCCAGTAATTCTGTAAAGCAGCTTTTTATATAATTTTGTTCATTTTGAGTTGTGTCCACATTTTGTAATAGTTAAGTAACTGTCTGAGAGATAAAATAAGTGAAGAATTAAGAATAAAGCTAGAAATAATTTCTGCCATTGAATAGATAAAGAAACAATTATAAAAAGGTTTGTTCTTTGTGTTGTGGTAAGACATATCAAAATATGATACAACAAGACTTCAAAAAATGTATGAGACCAGAGGCTTGACCATGAGTGAGATTGAATTTTAGAAAAACATGAGGAAATGAGGCAGGGAATGTCAAGAGAACATAAACCACCAGTTGTAATTGTAAGTTGAAGGCCCCGGTATCACTGCAAACAAATTTAAATACATAAATGCTCAACTGCCTGTGCCAGTGGAATCATCTGAATTCTCATCTCATTGAAAGATCCAAACAAAGAAAGGTAGCTGCAGTCCCCCTCATAGCAGTCACAGCACACACCAAAAGATATAAAGTGCAGCCACACTGAAAGTGAACGCAGCCGAACTTTCCTTCGTCATAAGATATCATTCATTGTAAGTATCAGAATATTGAAACATGATTCAGATGAAAAATACAGCTTACAGTGTGCACAGAGCACTAAACTCAATAGCTCAGACATCAAACTGGACTTGGAATATGAGGAAACTGCAACAGGGAACACTTCTCAGGCAGAGCCTCAATGGTTCCTGCCACCTATCTGCCATATTGACTGGAAGTCCTCATTTGACAAGATAAGATCATCAAGAAATAAACACTTTAAATGTGGGTAGCAAAGATTAAAGAAAAAAGTATATAAGATGTACTGGCAACAGAAAACAGTCATGAGAAATGGAAACCAGGAATGTTTCAACAAATAAAACAATGTGTTAGGCAAATGTGTGTGCTCTCACCAGATTTATATTAATACATATGGTGAAAATGTAGCCACCTATAGAATTAATTAGCTGAAAATGCCATTTTTCAATTAGAAGATTTTCCGAGGTTTCCTTTCAGCCCCCAGGTTTATTTCTATAGATGGTGATGGATTATATCACAATCCATAAAGATTATGCAGCTGGCAGTAACCAAATAACAATAGGAAATATACCTCTACTAGACGTACAATCTTACATATATCTGGGCTATAATATAGACAAAGCGGGAGGAACCAAGAATGATACGAAAATAAGTATCATTTTTTAAAAATCATAAGCAAGAGGAGCATTCGTTGCACTGGGAAGCATATGGAAGTCCAAAGAAATTAGGTTAAATACTAAAATAAAAATTTTCAACTCCAATGTTAAGTCTGTCATTTTATATGGCTGTGAAACATGGAGAACAAACATGACAATCATGAAGATACAGTCTTTCATTAATGAATGTTTGCACAGAATAAAAGGATAGAAATGGCAGGACAAAATCACTAACATAGAATTATGGAAAAGTACCAGTCAAATATCAGTGGATACAGAAATATAGCAAAGACGATGGCACTGGATACGACATTTATTATGGAAAACAACTGAGAGTATTACACAACAGGCTCTTTTTTGGAATCCCTAAGGAAGAGACAAAGAGGAAGACCAAAATATTCTTGGAGAAGACAGTTGGAAGCAGAGATGAAAATGGTGGGGAAGACATGGAATGATCTTAAAAGAATGGCAAGAAACAGGTCGTCTATGAAAATTTTTGTTGAAGATCTATGCTCCACAGGGATTTGAAATGTAGAGGAAAAAAAGATAATGGTGTTAGCTGGAGTTTCAGTCCTGACCATAATATAAACAAAATGAGATATGCTGATGACAGTCTTAATCGCTAAGAGGGACAATGGGTTATATTTAAATAATTCATATTATAATGATGGAAAACAAAAATAAAAACCTTAGTCTCAATAGCAAACAAAGCCTCCTAAGGAATTGTTGTAACAGTGAAAGAGACATCTAAACAACACTAAAGTATACTTAAATGGGTTAACATAAATAGCTGTGGACGACGTTAATTTGATACATGGATGTGAATTGTGGACAATCGGACAACAGAAAAGAAAATTGTAAGAGGTCACAATAATGTGGTTTTACAGAAGAATGGGGAGAATACCAAGGACAGCTAAGAACGAGTAATGAGGCTGTTATAAAAGAGCAATGAGGATGTTCTAAAGAGCAATGAGGATGTTCTAAAACAGCAATTGAGGATGTTCTAAAGAGCAAATGAGGTTATTTTAAAAGAGTAACGAGAGTATTCTAAAAGGGTAATGGGGATATTCTAAAAGAGTAATTAAAATGTTCTAAAAGAGTAATTAGGATGTTCTAAAAGAGTAATTAGGATGTTCTATAAGAGTAATTAGGATGGTCTAAAAGAGTAATTAGGATGGTCTAAAAGAGTAATTAGGATGTTCTAAAAGAGTAATTAGAATGTTCTAAAAGAGTAATTAGGATGTTCTATAAGAGTAATTAGGATGTTCTAAAAGAGTAATTAGGATGTTCTAAAAGAGTAATTAGGATGTTCTAAAAAAGTAATTAGGATGTTCTAAAAGAGTAATTAGGATGTTCTAAAAGAGTAATTAGGATGTTCTAAAAGAGTAATTAGAATGTTCTAAATGAGTAATTAGAATGTTCTAAATGAGTAACTATAATGTTCTGAATGAGGCCAAATAAAAAATGAAAGCTAATTTCCAACATCAGAAGGAGACATTCATCACTTGGGGCAATGTCAGGAGATAGGAACAGCTGGGACATTTTGTGACAATGAGGATATTTTGTGACGAGGATATTTTGTGACAAATGGGATATTTTTGTGAGAGCTGGGATGTTTTGTAACAACTGAGATATTTTGTGACAACTGTGAGAGTTTATGCCAGTCGGGAAATTTTTTTACAGCTGGGTGGTTTTGTGACAACTTGAATATTTTGTTACAGCTTGAATGTTTTGTGACAACTGGAATATTTTGTAACAGCTGGGATATTATTTTTAAAGCTTGGATATTTTGTGAGAGGTGGGATATTATTTTTACAGCTTGGATATTTTGTGACAGGTGTGATATTATTTTTATAGCTTGGATATTTTGTGACAGGTGGGATATTTACTGACAACTGGGATATTTACTGACAGCTGGGATATTTTGTTACAACTGGGGTATTTTGTTACAACTGGGGTATCTTGCAACAGCTGGGATATTATGACCGCTTTGATATATGTGATAGTCTGGATATTTTGTGACAAATGAAATATTTTCTGAAAGCTGGGATATTTTATGACAACTGGAATTTTTTTGTGAGCTGGGATATTTTTATAACATTTTTGATATTTTTGTTACAGCTTTGATATTTTGTTACAGATAGAATATTTAGTGACAACGGAGATATTTTCTAACATCTGGGAATTTTTGTTACAGCTGGAATATTTTTTACTATTAGTGACATTTTGTGACAACTGGGATGTTTTTGGTAACTGCTGGGATATTTTGTGGCAATTGAGTTATTTTGTGACAAGTGAAATATTTTCTTCTTCTTCCACCTTTTAGCTCCCAGTGGAGCATAGGTCTTCAACAAACACTTTCCAAGTCGTTCTGTTTTTTGCTATTCTTTTAAGATCATTCCATGTCTTCCCCATCATCTTCATCTCTGCTTCGATCTGTCTTCTTCAAGAATTCCTTGGTCTTCCTCTTTGTCTTTTCCCCTGGGGATTCCAAAAAAGGGCCTGTTGTGTAATATTTAAAAATATTTTAAAAAAGGAAATATTTTCTTACCGCTGAATATTTTTTTGACAACTGAGACATTTTGTGGCAACTAAGATTTTTTGTGACATTTAGGATATCCTGTTACAACTGAGATATTTTGTGACTTTTTTGACAACTGGGATATTATGTGACAGCTACGATATTTTTGTGACCATTTTGATAATTTGTAACAGCTGGGATATTTTGTTATAGCAAGGATATTTTGTTATAGCAGGGACATTTTGTAACAGCTTGGATATTTAGTGACAACTGCAATATTATGTGACAACTGAGGTGTTTTGTGACAGCTGAGATATTTTGTGACAGCTGGAATATTTTGTTAAAGCTGCGTTATTTTGTTACAGCTGTGACATTCTGTGACAACAGATATTTTATAATAGCTAGGAAATTTTGTTGTAGCGGGGACATTTTATGACAGCTGAGATATTTTGTGTCAATTGGGATATTTTTATAACAAGTGGGATATTTTGTTGCAACTGCGATATCTATGACAGCTGGGATATTTTCGGACAACTGAGATATTTTGTGACAGTTGGGATATTTTGTGACAGCTAAGCTATTTTGAAGACATACATTTTATGACAGCTTTGATATTTTGTGACAGCTGGAATTTTATGTTATTGTTTCTTCTTCTACCTTTCAGCTCCCTGTAGGGAATAGGTCTTCAACAAACACTTTCCAAGTCATCCTGTTTTTTGCCATTCTTTTAAGATCATTCCATGTCTTCCCCATCATCTTCATCTCTGCTTCCATCTGTCTTCTCCAAGAATTCCTTTGTCTTCCTCGTTTTTTTTTCCCTGGAGATTCCAAAAAAATGCCTGTTGTGTAATACTCTCAGTAGGCTTCTGAAGTGTGTGTTCTATCCAGCACCATAACCTTCGCTGTATCTCCTTATCCACATGTTCTCCATGTTTCACAGCCATATAATAGGACTGACTTAACATTGGAGTTGAACATTTTTATCTTTGTATTTAACCTAATTTATTTATTTTTTATATTTTGTTATAGCTGCAATATTTTGTGACAAATTGGAATGTTTTTGGTGATCGCTGGGATATTTTGTGACATTTCAGATTATTTTGTAACATTTGAGATATTTTGTTACAGCTATGACATTTTGTGACAATAGTTATATTTTGTGACAGCTATAATATTTTGTTACAGCTATGACATTTAGTGACAATAGATATTATTTGTAACAGCCTGGATTGTTTGAAACAACTGGAATATTTTGTGACAGCTGTGATATTTTTGTGACAGCTTTGATATATTGTGACAGTTTTGATATTTAGTGACAACTGAGATATTTTTTGACATCAGGAATATTTTGTGATAACTGGGATATTTGATGACTGCTAGGATATTTTGCGACAAATTATATATTTTGTGAAAGCTGTGGTATTTTGACATCTTTGATATTTTTGTTACAGCTTTGATATTTTATTACAACTAGAATATTTTGTAACAAAGGAGATATTTTCTTACACCTGGGAATTTTTATGACAGCTGGGATATTTTTCACTATCAGAGACATTTTGTGACATCTAGGATATTTTGTTATAACTGGGAAATTATGTGACAGCTGGGATATTTTTGTGACAGTTGGGATATTTTGTTACTGCTGGAATATTTTGTGACAACTATATTTTGTGACAGCTGGGATATCTTGTGACAACTGGATTGGGTTATTATACAATATGGGTTATTTTTATAACATTTTTGATATTTTTGTTACAGCTTTAATATTTTGTTACAGCTAGAATACTTGTGACAACGGAGATATTTTCTTACACCTGGGAATTTTTGTTACAGCTGGAATATTTTTTACTATTAGTGACATTTTGTGACAACTGGGATATTATTGGTAACCGCTGGGATATTTTGTGACAATTGAGACATTTTGTGACAACTGAAATATTTTCTTACCGCTGATATATTTTTTTGACAACTGAGACATTTTGTGAGAACTGAGATTTTTTGTGACAGCTAGGATATCTTGTTACAGCTGAAATATTTTGTGACAACTGGGATATTATGTAACAGCTATGATATTTTTGTGACCATTTTGATAATTTGTAACAGCTGGGATATGTTGTTACTGCTGGGACATTTTGCGACTGCTGGGACATTTTGCGACTGCGGGGACATTTTGCGACTGCGGGGACATTTTGCGACTGCGGGGACATTTTGCGACTGCGGGGACATTTTGCGACTGCTGGGACATTTTGCGACTGCTGGGACATTTTGCGACTGCTGGGACATTTTGTGACATCTTTGATATTTTTGTTACAGCTTTGATATTTTGTTAGAATACTTGTGACAACGGAGATATTTTCTTACACCTGGGAATTTTTGTTACAGCTGGAATATTATTTACTATTATAGCTCGTTTCAAAACATATGCCCAACTTCAAAACGCTATTACTCTCTAACCGTTTGTTAAATACTTTTGAAATTTTCCAAATGTTATTAGAATGCAAAAGACCCTTTAAATGTATATTTAACAAATATCTTGCAGCTGCAGTTTTCTTAAAGCGGCGATATTTCTTTGATGTTTGTCAAAATTGTAAATTGTGAAGCCCTAAAGAATAGAAATTACCGTAGTTGCTGGTCTACGATTAATTTTCACTAGGTAAAGGCGTGGCCGTAATGGGGAAATAACTGGATAAAACAAAACACCAGGATAATTATTGTCTGCTCAGTTCGAGGACGGACGATAATATCAAGGTATACCTGTATGTCCAATTTTCATAGTTGTGTGGTCCTGAAAAGGACTGTTTATTGAAATAATTTAAGGTAATATAGGGGCCAACATTGTGGGGGCTATATACTTTCATTCTGAATCAGACGAGTCTAAAAGATTAATAACTGTTTGGGGTTGAACATTCCACAAACCATCATTTTTCCAATATTCCTCTTCCTGTTTTAAGACGTGGTCTTCACATTTAGCCCAATAATCTTTGTCTATATTTAATAAAGCGAGATTAGCAAGAGTCTTTACATCGCATATTTTGAATGTTGTATTTTCATCTGCCACTTGTCCTTTTAATTTTGCCCAGATTAGTTCTATTGGATTTAAATGAGCATGGTAAGGTGGCAGCCTCAAACTTATATGACCATGCTCTTGGATAATCTTATCTATTTGAAAAATCTTTGTCCTCTGTTTTTGCTTTACTAGAGATAGTAATTCAGGTTTTAAGTACATGTTATTAAATTGTATGTGCTCCTTTGTGAGCCATATCTTAATAGCATCTTTTGTACTGGATGACGTCGGGACTTTAACAATGTTGTGGTACGCTGCATTGTCCATTATTAGGCAAGATGGTCGATCTAGTGATGGGAGAACAGAATTTTCAATCCAATGTCTAAATATGTGACCATTCATCTCAGAGTGATAATCCCGATTGTCTATGGATTTTGAAAGAAAAATGAGCTCTGCATTCTGTATTAGTCTATGTTGTCGACTACCTGCATGAGCAATTATCAAGCGCTGTCCTTTGCTGCTAGGTATTAATCTCTTAATCTTTCCATCTGATGACTGCCATTCCCTTTGGTTAGTGTGGTAAGCATTGATCCATGTTTCATCCAAGTACACAATATCATAACCTTGCTTGCGCACCTCTTTTACTTCACGTAAGTACTTGCTTCTCATGACTACTATATGTGGCTTCTCACAGATGATGTTTCGTCCATTGGAATACTTTCTGAATGTAAAGCCTGCAGCTCTCACATTCCTCCATAATGTAGACTTTGATATTTCAATACTGTTGTTCTTTTTCAGCGATACTTTTAATTTTCTTTCTTATTGTAACAGTTTCATTCATACCAAACATTTTGCGAATTTCACTTCTAATAAGTTCACTGTCGAAATTATCCAACATTTTTGCTCTTCCTTGTGATTTTGTATATTTTGAACATTGACGGTCACGTGCTTGAATCCAGCGATTAAATGACCGTTTAGATAAATCCAAAATGTGTCTTGTCCTATTCTCAGGGTTTTCTAAAGAATGAAATAATCTTCCTCGTTTAGCCTCTTTGCAAAAATAGTCATACATTTTTATTGCGATGTTTTGTAAACTGCAGAATTTCATTTTAAGACTCATGATAAATGTTAGCGTTCCACGTCTACACCTATGAAAGAACGGAAATGGAACACACAATGCCTCGTGTTAACTACAAGTGTCTAATTGTGTCAGACAGCTCACTTTTAAAGCATGCAAAATCGTAAATTTGACCGTGTATAGATTTGTAATCGCTATTTTTAACTTAAATACTGTAAACACTAAGTTTTGACTACATCAATGGGTCGTTATAAATTTATATAAATCAAATAAGCAATAATAATAACCAAATGTTTGTTTTTAATGAAATTAATTCCCTGTTGGGTCCTAATCATTATAACTTTACATGCAAATTTTGAAAAAATTACAAAAAGCGGTTTAAAAGATATTGATTTTAAAAGTTGGGCACGACTTATGAAACAAGCTATAGTGACATTTTGTGACAACTGGGATATTATTGGTAACCGATGGGATATTTTGTGGCAATTGAGATATTTTGTGACAACTGAAATATTTTCTTACCGCTGATATATTTTTTGACAACTGAGACATTTTGTGAGAACTGAGATTTTTTGTGTCAGCTAGGATATCTTGTTACAACTGAGATATTTTGTGACAACTGGGATATTATGTAACAGCTACGATATTTTTGTGACCATTTTGATAATTTGTAACAGCTGGGATATGTTGTTGCTGCTGGGATATGTTGTTACTACTGGGATATTTTGGCAGGGACATTTTGTAACAGCTTGGATATTTAGTGACAACTGCAATATTATGTGACAACTGGGGTGTTTTATGACAGCTGTGATATTTTCTTGCAGCTGGAATATTTTGTAACAGCTGAGATATTTTGTGACAGCTCTTATACTTTGGTGGGGAGCTGTGATAGCTCAGTGGTTAGTGAACTGGACTACAAAGGACAAGAGGTAGGGTTCGATCCCAACCGACAGCTTCCAGTTCACCCAGCCTTTAATGATTACCGGATTTTTTTATAAGAAAGTAAAGCGGCACGGGCATAATACTGACCACATTGCCTCAAAAATCATGTGCTGAAGGTCTGTAAAATTTATGGTTGCTAACACCATATTCCCTATATGCCGCTTGGTGTAACAAGTGTACTTTATACTTTTTTTTTAACTTTTATTTTTTGTTACTATTGGATATATGTGACAGATTTAATATTTTTGTGACAGCTGGGATATTTTGCGACAGCTGGGAGATTTTGCGACTGCTGGGACATTTTGCGACTGCTGGGACATTTTGCGACTGCTGGGACATTTTGTGAAATCTGTGATATTTTTGTTACAGCTTTGATATTTTGTTACAGCTAGAATACTTGTGACAACGGAGATATTTTCTTACACATGGGAATTGTTGTTACAGCTGGAATATTTTTTACTATTAGTGACATTTTGTGACAACTGGGATATTATTCTTAACCGCTGGGATATTTTGTGGCAATTGAGATATTTTGTGACAACTGAAATATTTTCTCACCGCTGATATATTTTTTTGACAACTTAGATTTTTTGTGACAGCTAGGATATCTTGTTACAACTGAAATATTTTGTGACAACTGGGATATTATGTAACAGCTACGATATTTCTGTGACCATTTTGATATGTTGTAACAGCTGGGATATGTTGTTACTGCTGGGATATGTTGTCACTACTGGGATATTTTGTTATAGCAGGGACATTTTGTAACAGCTTGGATATTTAGTGACAACTGCAATATTATGTGACAACTGGGGTGTTTTATGACAGCTGTTACATTCTGTGACAGCTGTGACATTCTGTGACAACAGCTATTTTGTAATAGCTAGGAAATTTTGTTATAGCGGGGACATTTTATGACAACTGAGATATTTTGTGTCAATTGTGATATTTTTATAACAAGTGGGATATTTTGTTGCAACTGCGATATCTATGACAGCTGGGATATTTTCGGATAACTGAGATATTTTGTGACAGTTGGAATATTTTGTGACAGCTATGCTATTTTGAAGACATACATTTTATGACAGCTTTGATATTTTGTGACAGCTGGAATTTTATGTTATTGTTTCTTCTTCTACCTTTCAGCTCCCTGTAGGAAATAGGTCTTCAACAAACACTTTCCAAGTCATCCTGTTTTTTGCTATTCTTTTAAGATCATTCCATGTCATTATTTTGTGACAATTGAGATATTTTGTTACAGCTATGACATTTAGTGACAATAGATATATTTGTAACAGCCTGGATGTTTTGAAACAACTGGAATATTTTGTGACAGTTGGGATATTTTTGTGACAGCTTTGATATATTGTGACAGTTTTGATAATTAGTGACAACTGAGATATTTTTTGACATCAGAAATATTTTGTGATAACTGGGATATTTGATGGCTGCTAGGATATTTTGTGACAAATTATATATTTTGTGAAATCTGTGATATTTTGTGACATCTTTGATATTTTTGTTACAGCTTTGATATTTTGTTACAACTAGAATATTTTGTAACAAATGAGATATTTTCTTACACCTGGGAATTTTTATGACAGCTGGGATATTTTTCACTATCAGAGACATTTTGTGACATCCAGGATATTTTGTTATAACTGGGAAATTATGTGACAGCTGGGATATTTTTGTAACAGTTGAGATATTTTGTTACTGCTGGGATATTTTGTTACTGCTGGGATATTTTGTGAAACCTATATTTTGTGACAGCTTTGATATTTTGTTACAACTGGAATATTTTTGTGACAGATTATATATGTTTGATGACTAGTTTATTTTATTACAACTGAGATATTTTGTAACAGCTGAGATATTTTGTAACAGCTGAGATATTTTGTGACAGCTCTTATACTTTGGTGGGGAGCCACGATAGCTCAATGGTTAGTGAACTGGACTACCAAGGACAAGAGGTAGGGTTCGATCCCAGCCGACAGCTTCCAGCTCACCCAGCCTTTAATGAGTACCGGATTTTTTTCTGAGAAAGTAAAGTGGCACGGGCGTAATACTGACCACATTGCCCCAAAAATCATGTGCTGAAGGTCCATAAAATTTATGGTCACTAACACCATATTCCCTATATGCCGCTTGGTGTAACAAGTGTTCTTTATACTTTTTTTGTTACTTTTATTTTTTGTTACTATTGGATATATGTGACAGATTTAATATTTTTGTGACAGCTGAGATATTTTGCGACTGCTGGGATATTTTGCGACTGCTGGGATATTTTGCGACTGCTGGGAAATTTTGCGACTGCTGGGAAATTTTGCGACTGCTGGGACATTTTGCGACTGCTGGGACATTTTGCGACTGCTGGGACATTTTGCGACTGCTGGGACATTTTGCGACTGCTGGGACATTTTGCGACTGCTGTGATATTTTTGTGACATCTTTGACATTTATTGACATCTGAGATATTTATTGACATCTGAGATATTTCTGAGATATTTATTGACACCTGAGATATTTATTGACATCTGAGATATTTATTGACATCTGAGATATTTATTGACATTAGAGATACTTATTGACATTAGAGATATTTTGTTACAGCTGGGATATTTTGAGACAACAGCGATATTTTCGTTCTTCTGGGATTGTTTTTTACAGCTTGGAAATTTTTATATATCAGGGATATTTAATGACAACAGAGATTTTTGGTTACTTATGGTGTATTTTGTGACAATGGTGATTTTAGGACAGCTGGGGTATTTTGTGACAACTGAAATATTTTGTGACAACTGAAATATTTTGTGACAACTGAAATATTTTGTGACAACTGAAATATTTTGTGACAACTGAAATATTTTGTGACAACTGAAATATTTTGTGACAACTGAAATATTTTGTGACAACTGAAATATTTTGTGACAACTGAAATATTTTGTGACAACTGAAATATTTTGTGACAACTGAAATATTTTGTGACAACTGAAATATTTTGTGACAACTGAAATATTTTTTGACAACTGAAATATTTTTTGACAGCTATTTATATTTCATGACAACTATATTTTGTGAGCTAGGATATTTTGTTATAGCTGAGGTATTTTGTGACAGACTGGGATATTTTGTGATAGCTGGGATATTTTCTGACAACTGTGATATTTGTGAGAGCTGGGATATTTAGTGACAACTGAGATATTTTGTTAAAGTTGGGATATTTTATGACCACTGGGATTTTTTTGTGGCAACTGAGATATTTTGTTTCAACTAGAAATTTGTAGGAGGTAGCCATTAGAACTGAAAAAGAGAAAAGTTGCAAGATATTTTAAGAGAATGCTTTGTTAGTCAAAAAAAAAAACTATAAAGATAGAAAGTTATGGAGAGACATTATCACCTACCCTAGCAGGCATGGTTCTTGATGATGATGATTACAATCTTGCAGTAATAATCAACACAAAAATTGTATGGGCATAAACTATATCGTTCCTCATTGGTAAAATCAAATGTGAAAGAAAAGAACTAACCTGCAACTCTGTGCCACAGTCCTGTTCTGTTCTGTTCCTCTTTATCTGTATTTTACAGTTTTGATGGTAAAGAATGTTCTTTACAGGGATCTGTAGTTTGCTTCATTTATAGTAAGTAGTTTGTTTCCTCTGCCTGTTCATTTAATTCATTGTTTATTTATATATTCTTCTGTGGTGTTCCCAAACCTAGTTCATAGTTCTTCTCTTTTGACTTTGTCTGTCAAGCTGGCTCCCATTATTTCATCATCAAGTATCAGGCCTACCGGCGTAGGTGATCATGTCTCTCCACAACTTTCGATCTCGGCAGCTATTTATCATTTTCGTTGTTGACTTTCTACCAAGCCATTCTCTTAAGCTGTCTGTTATTTTCTCTCTTTGCTTCCCTCTATCTCTTCGTCCCTCAATTTCCAGTTGTTACAATATATTCCAGTTGTTCTCTTCTCATTACATTGCCAATAAATGATGATTGTTTCTTCCTAATATTGGAAATTAGCTCTCTTTTTGCTTTGACCTCTCTCAGAACGTTTTCATTACTCTACTTAGCTGTCCATGGTACTCTCAACATTTTTCTGTAAAAACACATAACTACAGACTCCAGTGATTTTCTTGTCTGTTGTCCTTTTGTCCATGATTCGCATCCATATGTTAAGACTGGCTCTACATAACATTTAAGAACTCTTTCTTGTTGCTATTGTCAAAAATGGATTGCATAGTATCTTCCTCATTTTTTAAAATGTTTTTGCATGAGCCATTCTGCATCTCACCTCTGTTGTACATCTTCCGTCTGAGGTTAACAAAGTTCCCAAATATTTAAATTCATTTACCTGTTTTAATATTGTTCCACTTGTCTTTGTTTTGCACTGTGGTGATATCTTTTATCTCCCATTATTTATCTGACACATTTCACTTCTGTGGCACTTAACTAATTAGTTGTTCCAAAATTTAGCTTTCAAGTAAAACATTGATAACTCAGCCATTGATATTGTTTTTGTTTTTGTTAAATATGTTGTGATTTCTTTCTTTTCAATAATGGTATCATTTTGCCAAAGATTTGGTTTTGTTTTCTGCATCATGAGTCTACTCTTTCATTGCTTGGAGATAGGGGACAAATATAAAATATACAATATATTGAATATCATATGGAGACGGAAGAAAACATGTAAAAAAAAAAAAAACACAAAATTGTATTAAGTACAATCTATAAGTAAACTTATAGAAAGATGAGACAAACTACTACATTTTGGCAAAAGCCTTCATCAGATACAAACCAACAGATAATATTATAGGAAAACAATACAGAAAGCTAGCAAGAACTAATCTTAAAATGGAAAAAGAGGACTAATTAGTCTTAATACCATTTTTTGTTTGTTACACATCTTTCACTGCTTGCTTGTTGTCATGTCACAAGACAGCATTGGTATTTGAGATCTTCTGTTTTCTTTATTTGCCACTTATCAACTTGTTGAAATAATTTGTTTCCTATTTTAAATTTCACTGAACCATCTTTTTCTGTTTCTGCTGTTTCATCTGATTACTGTTGGATGCTTTTTTTCATTTTTTGTTGTTTAATAAGATTGCTGTTGGATGCTCCTTTCATTTTTTGTTGTTTAATATGATTGCTGTTGGATGCTCCTTTGATTTTTTGTTGTTTAATAAGATTGCTGTTGGATGCTCCTTTCTCTTTTTGCTGTTTCATCTGATTACTTTTGGACGTTTTGTCAAAATTATTAAATTTCTTGTTTCTGAATTAAAAAAAAAAAAAGACATATCTTTACAACACATAGTACCATTGCTGGTGTATGTCAGGGGCAATGATAGAACCAGAGAGATAAAGGCTGCTTGGTTAAGCAGTCACCACGACATGTGAGACTCAGGATTTTTATTTTACCCCCGATAGAAAATTCCTTACTGTCTACCGCGGGCTTTGAACACTGTACACTGGCTTTGCAGCCAGCAGAACAGTGGTTTTAGCTGCACAGTCATGCACACCCCCAGAATCGATCTGATGTCTACTTTTCTTTTTAATATCTTTGTTGTTGATGTCATACCTTCTTGTTACACTCAGCATCCTCCTGTGATATCTCTTTCTAGTGGTTGCGAATCTTTCTTTTGTAGTCATATTTTCATAAAAAAATATGTTTTAATAAAGTATATTGAATACATTGAAAGAGGATTATCAGTTATAAATCTCATGTAATATTTAATTACATTGCTGTTGAAGTTGAGACATTTGGACAAACACTTTCAAAATGTATGACGGAATGTTTCTCAAACAAAGATCATGCATCTTCCACATTTAGCCTGTTTTTGTTGTTGTTTTTGCTGTTGCTTTTGTTTTAATATGAAAAGGCATTGAAAATCAACTCCACAGAGAAATGTTTGAGGCAAAGGAAAATAAATTATTTCGGTTGATCTTCTACAGTGTTAAGAGAGCACCTTAATCATTTCGCAATATTTCTTTGTTGAAAGTCTGAGTCTGCTATTTAAACAGAGTGATGCAGAAAAAAATGCATTGTGATATTTAATTGTATGTTATTGTGAATATCTCTTACTTGTAACATATAATTTTATTGTAATAATAATGCATAATTTGTATGTTATTGTGAATATCTCTTATTTATAACATATAATTTTATTGTAATAATAATGCAGAATTTGTATGTTATTGTGAATATCTCTTACTTGTAACATATAATTTTATTGTAATAAAAATGCAGAATCTGTATGTTATTGTGAATATCTCTTATTTATAACATATAATTTTATTGTAATAATAATGCAGAATTTGTATGTTATTGTGAATATCTCTTACTTGTAACATATAATTTTATTGTAATAAAAATGCAGAATCTGTATGTTATTGTGAATATCTCTTACTTGTAACATAAAATTTTATTGTAATATTAATGCAGAATTTGTATGTTATTGTGAATATCTCTTACTTGTAACATATAATTTTATTGTAATATTAATGCAGAATTTGTATGTTATTGTGAATATCTCTTACTTGTAACATATAATTTTATTGTAATAATAATGCAGAATTTGTATGGTAAATTTGTTGAATGATTGAATCAAGGTGTGATTGGGGAGATATAGAGATGAAATATCTATAATGATCTCATGGGGAAACCCTAATTAGTTAACAATTTTCTAATATAAAAGAAAGAAATTGAGATACAGGAGAAGAGAGAGAGAGAGAGAATAAGGGAGGAGGGGGAGACAAAAGACAGAGAAATAAAGTCATTGATTAGAAGTTAGTATGTAATCTTTATTGAAATACACTGTATGTGTATTTTAATGGCTTTTCTACTGAACTCATTACTTGCAAGCTGGGATTTGTCTGTCATTTACGAAAATGAAAAAAAATGTGAAGTAACTTATAGACCACAGATTTTCTTGCATTTTCAACTCAAAATGGATCAAAACATCACTGTATTATTACTATTGACTTATCTTCTCCTTCTGCTGCGATCATGGCTCATTCAGACTATGACTCCGGACTCTCTTATGAAGGCAGCTGTCTAAGTGTTTTGGTTGCCCCGTTTAGTTTCTCTTCCAGGAAGGTGGGTGTGGGCCACATTGTCATCCTCAGGCCTGTGTGCTGGGGCAATCCTGTAGAACGTGTTTGTTTTGTGTCATGTTATCTAGTGTACAGTGGCACTGGCTGGTAGTTCCTATTTTGAGTTTGGTGAACATGTGGTTTCTCATTCTGTTGTGGCCAGTGTGTAGAAAAGTATGATGACTTGATCCCTTCTAGATAGTTGGGGTATCTGTCCCTTTTATTATATTTTAGTTGTTCTTGTTTTGATTTTTCATAGTACTGGCCTTTGATGATGGATTTGGCTTCATCGTAGCTGACCATATAGTTCTCTTGTGGTAATCTCCCTCCCATCTTTGCTAGTTTGTCTGCAGGTTTGTTTCCGTGTATGTTATAGTGTGATGGTATCCACTGGATGACCACTGTCTGGAAGTTATTGCACAGTTGGTCTAGGGTTGGTCTCAAGTCATCTAGCTCACTGTTCCTGGGGTTTTTTAGAGCTGTTAGGACTGACAGTGCTTCAGTCAGTATCACCAATATCTTGTGCACGTTATTTTTGTGTTGGATAGCCAGCTTTGCAGCGTCTTCAAGGGCTTCAGTTTCTTCTTTATAGTTGTTTGAGAATTTCCCAGTATCTATTGACTTGGTGATCTCTATCTAGTAATTCAGCCTCAAGAACACACCTCCTCCATTTCTAGTGGCATTTGTAGCAGAGCATTCTGTATATATGTGTAATCAGGAGTCCTGTGGGTATTTGTTTATGTGTTTTTCTGCTTGTGCTTCCTATCTGTGTCTGTTCGGGTGCCTTTTTTTATGATTCCTATTGTCTTCGTTAAGTTCTGGTATTTTATGTTTCCTATGGGGAGTCATATCAGATGGGCTTATGGGTTTCGACATTGTTTGGGACAGTACTGGATCACTAGTTGTCAGCTCTTTGGAGATTGCAGCAAAGTTGCTACTCTTTAGTCTTCTTTCTGAAACTGATTATTCTTTGGTGCATGGGGTGGTTAGGGAGCCTTTTGTATTCTCCGCATATTGCATTACTTTAGTTTTCTGTCTTCTAAAGGTTGTAAATATGTTACTGTTTCTAGAGTCTCAATAGGTGTAGATATCATAGGACCAGTGATGATATGGGCAGCCTGGTTTTTTGTTCTGTTAATTTTGCTAAGCTGTGATTTGGAAGCTGTAGCCCAGGCTGTGACTCCATACTGTAGGACTGGTCTTACTCTTCCTACGTATAGTCATTTCAAGATATTGCTGTCTGCTCCTTAATCCTTCCTGCTAATTTCTTCATATCTGTTTGTTTTCTGGCTCTTTTGTTTGCTTCATCTATCTGATTTATCCATGTCATTCTGTCGTCCATTGTGACTCCAAGACATGTTGGGTTTTGGTCAATAGGAAGTGTGTGGTCTTTTATCTTCAGTTTTGCAGAGAGTGTGTTTTTAATTGTGTATGTAGCTTTTTTTTTTTTTTTTTTGTGTTAATCAGTAGTAACCAGGTGTTCATCCATTTTTCAAGTTTTCCTAGGGCATCTTGCATTCTGGAGCTTGCTACTAACATAGATTCTTCATGTGCCTATATTGTCAGGTCATCTGCATACATTGCTGAGTGTATTCTGGGTGGAATGTCCACTATGCTGTCATTTATGAAATTTAAAAAGAGCGTTGGGGATAGTACAGTGCATTGTGGGACACCTTGTTCAATTCTGGCTTTTTTACTTAGTTGTCCATGTACTCTGGCCATTCTGTTTGTAGGTATTGAGATATCCAATTTAATAAATGACTTCAGATGCCAAGTCTGAGAAGCTTGTTCTTTCATCCTACTCTCCATACCCTATCAAAAGCCTTCTCCATGTCGACCCACACTGTCAATGTGTGTTTCTTTTCTTGTAGGGCATCCTCAATTTCCTTTGTGATGTATGTAATCAGGTCTTCAGTTGATCTGTGCTGACAAAAACCACTTTGTTGTGGTATGATTTGTTGTTTTGTCTCCAGATGCCACATGAGTCTTCTGTTGACCAGCCTTTCCGTGAGTTTGTTCAGGCAGCTAAGTAGGCTAATTGGTCTGTAGCATGCTTGGGTCCAATGGATCTTTTCCATGTTTAAGGATGGGCACCATATTGGCTTCTTTCCAGGTTGCCGGCATTTATCCTCTCTTCCAGCTGGCATTTATTATCCTTAGGAGCTGGCCCTTGGCTTTCTGTCCGTTTTATGACATTTTATTAGCGTTTCCATCTTTTCCAGGGGAGCTCTTGAGTTTCAATCCTTTGAGTGCTATATCTAGTTCTGTTAGTGTAAAGATTGTCGTCTGGTGTTCTTCTGGTGCTAAAGGCATGTGTTTTGCATCTGTTTTCCTTTCTTGCATCTTTCTGTTGGTCTTTTGGAATGTTTATCCTACTTATGTTTTTATAAGTTTCTATCAGTACGTTTGCTTCCCTTTTGCCTTTGTGGATCTTCTGATTGGGTGCTAATGTTATTGTAGGTTGGCTGTTGTTTTCATCACTCAGAGCTTTTGCAGTTTCCACAGTTTGTGTCCATTTTTATTTAGATGGAGGCTCTCTGTTTTGTCTTTCCAACTCTGTCTTGCTGATATCTTAACCTCTCTTCTGTATTTTTCAGAGGCTGCTTTTTAGACTATGTTGTTCTCTGTGCTTTGTGATGTTTCAGCTAGATGTCTGGCAGAGTTTATCAATGTTTGTTATATACAAAAATTAAATGTGAAGTATCTTATAGACCACAGATGAATTTGTGACAGTCTACAACTTTACTATTCACAAACTTAAAAATAACTACTAGAATATTTTCATAAAAGAATATTTAGTGTCATTTACAGTTGTTTATCACTGATACTTTAGTTAATTTGTTCATATGTGTCTTTGCGAGAAGTTAAAATACATTTGCTTCTTCTGTTAAACATTCAAAGTGATGAAGTTATTTCTTAAAATATAAATACTTTTGTCATCACAAATTAAACATTGCATCCCCCAAAATTCTCAGATTTACCAATCTTTGATCTTTTTGTTACAAGCATTAACTCATGAAATATCATTTACATTAGCTAAACATTTTACATTTTGTATGTGGTGTCACAAATTGAAACCACTCACATAAATTATATGTTATAATAATGAGGAGAATGTATTAGTATCAGGACATCTTCATAAATAAATGCTATAAATTTTCAAGATTAAAACTAAAATACCACTTTGAGATAGCAACAAGCAGCTGTGCAATTTTCAAATTAAAGTACTTTAATAGCCAGTGAAGCTGTTCTGTATATTTGATTTTGTTTCGTGTTTTGACATGGGCAATCAATGAGGCCTGCAATTCTTGGTCATTTTCTTGTTCATGAACTTTGTTGTTGAAAAGCTTCCTTCATGCTATTATGATGTCAGGTTATATATGATTTTATTTATTTGTCATCCTCTGCCATTTTTTGCAAGGAATTTTGTAAAACATTCTCAAAACTTTCTATCTATCTATTGACCTTTCGAGCCGTAACCGGCCCATAGGGCGTAGACCAAGATACACCTTCTCCTATATGAATTTTTTGTTCTAGCAGTTTTCTTTTAAAGATATTTTATCAAATCTCGCCATCTGTCTCTGTTCTGTGCAAGCAGCTCTATCTCATTGATGGAGCCGATTCCTGCTGCTCTTGCCTCTCTCATCAATGTTCTTCTCAGTGTCTCCCTGGGTCTTCCTCTTTTTCTTTTACCTGTTTCCCATATGAGGGCTTGCTTTGCTATTCGGTTATCACTTCTCATCACATGTCCAACGTATGACCATCGTCAAAACTTTACCACATATTTAATTTTGAAAGTAACAAATTCCTTGTTTGGTTATCGCAAAATATATAATTTAACATTAGCAGTTATTTGTTACTGACAGAAGACAGGCAGTTAGCACTCTTGTTAGTTGTGATGTTCTGTATTCTTTATTCATGCTCTGAGAAATAAAGAATCTGTTTCATTAATTTGTTTTAACCATTGTTATTTTATTTCTTTATTACACAAGGACATAAATAGAGGTACAAAGTAGACCTACTTTTGAAAAGGTGAAATTGGCTCTTTTTACATAGAGCACAGGGTTTGAGATTGGATTAATCAGTCATCTCAGCTAAATAAAATGGGTATCTGACCTTTGGTTAGGGAAGTAAAGGCATAAAGATAAAGATATAAAATGTAACCAAGAGAGTGATGCCCCTTTACTCCACTCCTCATGTTGGTAATGCTGTGTTCATGTGATGCCCTTTACTCCACTCCTCATGTTGGTAATGCTTGAGTTCATGTGATGACCCTTTACTCCACTCCTCATGTTGGTAATGCTTGTATCCATGTGATGCACCTTTACTCCACTCCTCATGTTGGTAATGCTTGTGTTCATGTGATGCCCCTTTACTCCACTCATGTTGGTAATGCTTGAGTTCATGTGATGCCCCTTTACTCCACTCCTTATGTTGGTAATGCTTGAGTTCAGGTGATGCCCCTTTACTCCACTCCTCATGTTGGTAATGCTTGAGTTCATGTGATGCCCCTTTACTCCACTCCTCATGTTGGTAATGCTTGAGTTCATGTGATGCCCCTGTACTCCACTTATATTGGTAATGCTTGTGTTCATGTGATGCCCCTGTACTCCACTCATGTTGGTGATGCTTGTGTTCATGTGATGACCCTTTACTCCACTCATGTTGGTAATGCTTGTGTTCATGTGATGACCCTTTACTCCACTCATGTTGGTAATGCTTGTGTTCATGTGATGACCAAAAGAGTAAACCTCTTCTTTATCCACCCTAAAAGATAGTTAAGTGAGTGTGGTTGTGCTGTGTTGTGGTAGTGCTGTGTTGTAGTTGTGCTGTGTTGTGGTTTGCAGTAGAATTATATTTCCACTTTTGGCCTAACACTTCATTGGCTCATTTTTCAGTACTGGGTTGTCTTCCCTATTAATTCCTAATCATTTGACCAGATTAGACTAGTCAGTTGGTAAAGGCATCAAGATGCATAGAAATGCGAAGCTGATGTAAAGTTGATTATAATAATGAAAATTTAAAGAAAGGGAAAAAGTGGTATAGTAATACCATTACATAGGTAAGAAACAAAACAAAAATAGAACAACGTTTTGGTCAAGAAGCCTTCAGTTGGAACAATAAAGCTTTTAGTAAAGAATTTACAAAGGCTGCTTAAAAAGTTAAACAGAAATACATTTTCTTAAAATAAAGGTCTACTTATGCACATGCACCTCCAAGAATTGTGAGGAGCTGCTATATTTTTGTCCTGAGTCTAAGTGCGTTGTATTTGACAGTTGCTAACCTTTACTGATGCTGGGTTTTCTGTGACATTGTCTATCTGTATGACTTCTGGTTTTCCTTGAGCCTTGAAACCAGTCTATCAACTTCTGCAGGTGTTCAGTGAGTTACTGGTTCAGTGGTTTACTGGTTAGAATCCAAAATTGTTTGTGTCTTTGTGTTTATTGCTAGTTGTGATTTCAACAGTTCACCTGAATTTCACTATTTTTCTCTTATGTTAAGTGAAATGTAAGATATTTATTGCAGCAGCTACATTTTAATGGAGAGAAATTTAATACAGTAATTGTAACTTGAACTTTAACCGTTTAAAATTTTAAACTTTTATACAGTATTTCAAACTAAACTTTAATCGTTGGAAATTTAAGACAGTTACAACAATACTTCAAAACTAAACTTAAATTTGTGTAAAATTAAGACAATTAATAGAGTACTCCAAAAAAAACTTTATTCTGTATAAATTTATAACAGTTAATACAGTACTTCAAACTCAAAACTTTTATCATTGTAAATTTAAGATAGTTAAAACATTACTTCTAACTAAAATTTAATCATTGTAAATTTAAGACAAATAATACAGTACTTCAAACTAAAATGTAATCTTTTCAAATTTGAGATGGGTAATAGTTTGAAATACTTCAAAATAAACTTTGATCATTGTACGTTTAAGACAGTTAATACAGTAATTCAAACTAAACTTTAATCATTGTAAATTAAGCACAGTTAATACAGTACTTCAAAATAAACTTTAATCATTGTAAATTTAAGACAGTTAATACAGTAATTCAAAATAAATGTTAATCATTGTAAATTAAGCACAGTTAATATAGTACTTCAAACTAAACTTTAATCACTGTACATTTAAGACATTTAATACAGTAATTCAAACTAAACTTTAATCACTGTAAATTTAACACAATTAATACAGTACTTCAAAATAAACTTTAATCATTGTAAATTTAAGACAGTTAATACAGTAATTCAAACTAAACTTTAATCATTGTAAATTAAGCACAGTTAATACAGTACTTCAAACTAAACTTTAATCATTGTAAATTTAAGACCGTTATTACAGTACTTGAAACCAACTCTTTCACAATGGGGAATTCGTGTTCATTAAAACACAATCCATATCAAACATCAGTAAAGATAGTATGATGCTTTCTCTAGTACAGTTCAAACAAAGGCAGGACTGAGTGAATGGTTTCAGATTGATGAAAGGGATGATCTTCTACCTTTCAGCTCTCTATGGAGCATAGGTCTTCAACAAACACTTTTCAGTCCATTCTATTTCTTCCCATTCTTTTAAGATCATTCCATGTCTTCCTCATCTCTGCTTCCATATGTTTTCTCCAAGCATATTTTTGTCTTCCTCTTTGTTTTCTTCCTTGAGGATTCCAAAAGAGGGGCCTATTGTGTAATACTCTGTTGGCTTCCACAGTGTGCATCCTATACAGCGCCATTGTCTACATTGTATCTCTTTATCCACAGGTAGTTGACTGGTACATTTCCATAATTCTGTGTTAGTGAATTTGTCCTGCATTTCCATCCTTTTATTCTGCATAAGCATCCATTAATGAAGGTCTGCATCTTCATGATTGTATATATAGATTGAAAATGAACTCCAATGTTAAGTCAGTCTTATTATATTGCTTTTAGCAATTTTTATTTTAGTATTTAACCTAATTTCTTTGGATTTCCATATGTTTCCCAGTGCAATGAATGCTCCTCTTGCTTTTGCTATCTTTATTTTAGTATAGGCCATGTAATGAGAAGAGAACAACTTGAATATATTGTAACAATTGGAAAATTGAGGGACGAAAAGATAGAGGGAAGCAGAGAGAAAAAATAACAGACAGCTTGAGAGAATGGCTTGGCAGACGGTCAACAACAGAAATGATAATTAGCTGCTGAGATCGAAGGTTGTGGAGAGACATGATGATGATGATGATTTTAGTATAATTCTCTGTTCCTCGTTCTTTGTCTATATTACTGCCAAGATATATGTAAGATTGTACGTATCTATCTATCTATCTATCTATTGACCTTTCGAGCCGTAACTGGCCCATAGGGCGTAGACCAAGATACTCCGGTAATTTCCTAGTTTGATCAGATATATTATTTCAGTTTGGAAGAGTGATGTCCCCTAAAATATGTCTGCCAAAATACAGTGGTTCTACGCATTCTTGGCGTTGGGGTCATTACGCTGGCATGTGTCACTCACACTGGCGTTTGGGTCAGCGTGGAGTTCGGGTCAGCGTCTGCGTCCAAATCGAGATGTTAATTAATAATTGGCTGAACCCCTATCCTTTCTTATGCTTCTTCTTACTAATTATCCGCCTATATATATAGGCTAGTTTGTCTAATATTTAAAAACCAGCTAAGCAGTTCTGAGTTCACTTACTTGAATTTGGTACTACTGTATTTGCAAAATGACCGGGCGACCTAGAGCCCCAACTGAAGTTGTGAATGTTGGGCAGATCATGACTTTTCATGACATCATTGCAGAGGATAGATGGAATTTACTAACTCTGATTCCCGAGATTGCCACTAATAAATTGTGTATTCAGTGGTTAGCTAAGCGTAGACTAATAATAAATACGTGTCTATGCAACATTTGTCATATGCCTGCGCGTTTAGTAGCCTACAGCAGAGGAGTAGATGGCTATCAGTGGTCATGTCAGGGGTGCAGTTTTGGAAAGTCCGTTCGTGATGGATCATTTTTCACAAAGAGCCATCTATCACTAAAACAAATTTTAATTATGATCTACTGTTGGAGCAGCGATTTTCCACAGAGCTTGATCCAGCATGAGGCAGGCGTCAATAAAAATACTGTAGTGGATTGGTGTAATTTTTTACGCGAGGAATGTGAGAAATACATGGTCAGACACTTCAGTCAAATTGGTGGTATGGACATTCTAGGCCAACCAATCGTTGTGGAAATTGACGAGTCCAAATATTTTCACCGAAAATATCACAGGGGACAATGGAATGAGGGTCACTGGGTGTTCGGTGGAATAGAAAGGATTTCAGGAAAATGCTTTCTAGTAGAAGTACCAGATCGCTCCGAGGCTACGTTAACAACAGAGATAGTTGCCCATATTATACCTGGAAGCCACATTATTTCTGACGGCTGGTCTGCATATGCCAATATCAGTCGAATTGCAAATGGTATTTATACCCATTGTTCAGTCATCCATCAAGAGAATTTTGTCGACTCAGATGATCCCGAAATTCACACACAGAATATTGAAAATATGTGGATGCGGGCCAAAAGGAAATTGAAGAGACAGTTCGGCACTAGGCGTACATTGTTCCCATCGTTTCTACACGAGTTCGCCTTCAGAAATGAAATCAGACAAGGAAACGTCCTAGGGACGCTAATTACAGGAATTGCAGAGAGTTATCCTGTGTAAAATCATCACATCCCTGCAAACTACTGTCCTTTTCAGGACAACATAAGATTGCTCCAAACCTGCCCACTTCACAACTGTCCTTTTCAGGACAACCAAACATTCACAATTAACTATTTTAGATTGCCTAGAGTTTTCACTATGGTCCTTTTGAGGACTTTCATCACACTCGTTGTTATTCTCAAGCTCCGCACCAGATTGCTAATCGCTGACAGGTAATTTGAGGTAATACAGACGTTGCATTGTGTTTCGCAAAGCTATTTCTAGATATTTTTTGTATTTATGTGTGTGTATGTGCATTTTAATTAATAGCCAAAGTTTGACAATCTTCCAACATTTGGCAGTAAATTACGGCGATTGGTAATCAACCGCACAATTCCCTTCGATCAGAAGATCATAATTAGGCCGAGTGGCGTCGTTTTTGTCACGCGTTATAATATATTTATAAATATTTAACACTAAAGCTAAACCTAACCCCTGGACCCAACGCCCAATCAACAGATACTCCGAAATGATTACATGCCAGCGTAATGACCCCAACGCCAAGAATGCGTAGAACCACTGTATTTTGGCAGACATATTTTAGGGGACATCACTCTTCCAAACTGAAATAATATATCTGATCAAACTAGGAAATTACCTACTATAGAAACATTACCACCTACTGCATTCAGATGCGATATAGATATAAGGTATAGGCTGAAATGATTATATTTTCCCGCATGTTTTGATAGCAATATCAGCCTCGTTTACACTGGTCAGACAAATAACATACGATCGACCATCGTCGGCCACTATTCGACAAGTGCTAAAGCTTTAGCTTTTTTCTTCATGCCTGCAAAAGAGGGGTTTCCCGATTCCCGCGTAGTTTGATGTTTACAAATTATGTACAGAACTATCAGCCTCGTTTTCATTGGTCGGAAAGAACGTTTTCATTGGTCGGAGAAGAAATATTTATGATCTTTTCTCGGCCAATATCATCACTTCGGGTAATAGATGAATTTATAGAGTTTGGTCTTTTCCACTATTGTGTAAAGTGCCGACCTATCGTTTATCAAAGACCCATAACAAATGTTTTTTATGTGTACAAAATTAATACAATAGGAAACAAAATATGTGTTGCTTGGGAAATATCTTTTCTTGACTTAAACCATCTTTCTGTGTCATTAATTATTATTTTTTTCATGATTGTGTAGTTGCCTCTTAAGGGATAGACAGACGTCAACAAATTATGCAGTGTGGAGGTTCTCGCGCTTGTTTACACTTACGCCTAATAGGTTTAGTGCTCTCTGGTAGCTTATAACTTTATAATAAACCTTATTCTTAGTTTATTTAACAGAACATGCTTTTGTTGCCATCACCGATACCTCATCGGGACAAGGTGAATGGAGATGTAAACAGCATTGAGCTGACGAACGCTTTCTTCAACTTTAATATTGACCTCTATAGCTATATGCAGCAGCAGAAGTGGATTCGTAGTTCATTTGCTGTTACACCATCGTGCCAAGTTCACTTAAAATTAATCACATTTGAATAATATAAAAAAAAAACAATACTGGAAATTGTAAAAAAAATACTCGATTATATTCTGTGGTGGCAAGGGGGAGCATTTCAAAAACTCTTATGTTGAAAAAAAACCATCGGATGTTTGCAATGCCGACAGTTCAAAGAAATGAAGTTCCCTGGCCGACCTATCTTTATAACCTATTATCAGCTTCTGATCTACTTCTTCGTGCCGAATTACGCCATGACAAAGCAGATTGTACGCTAGTCTATATAAAAGGACGTTGCAAATACAGACCATTTTAGACTACTGCCACCACCACGAAGAGGACATCAATGTGCTGAGTTAAAGCTAAGATAAGTAGGTATACAGTCACCCCACGCTACTTCGCGGTTCATTTATCGCGGCCTCAGTACATCGCGGATTGTTCAAAAATTCAAAATTGAGGAATTTATATCATTTATACATTATTTTATGTATGTTATTTATACTATTAATATTTTATTTACATGTTTGAAACTATTCTTTAATGTTCTAATGATAACATCTGCACTTATATGGTTTCATATACACTTATTGATATTATACATACACAAAAAATGTACGTATGTTAAAAATGTCTGGGTGACACTACTTCGCGGGTTTTCACTTATCGCGGCCGGTTCTGGTCGGTATTTACCGCGATAACTGAGGGATTACTGTACTTCCGTTTTCTTCTTCTACTGCGATCATGACGTCATTCAGACTAGGATTCCGGACTCTCTTATGGAGGCAGCTGTCTGCTTGAGTGCTTCTGTTGCCCCGTATTGTTTCTCTTCCAGAGAGATGGATCTGGACCACATTGTTCTTCTCAGGTCTGTGTAGTGGGGGCAATCCTGTAGAACATGTTTTGTTGTCATGTTATCCTGTGTACAGTGGCAAAGGCTGCTAGTTCCTATTTTGAGTTTGGTAAACATGTGGTTTCTCATTCTATTGTAGTCAGTGCGTAGACGAAGTATGATGACTTGATCCATCCTTGATAGTTGCAGGTATCCGTCCCTCTCGTTTTACTTTGGGTGATCTTGTTACCATTTTTCATGGTACTGGCAAAGTAAGTATACGATCAGGTAGAGATGGTAGACTAGACTAGCAGTGTTGCGTAGAATAAGTGTAGTTGTGCCGACTATATATTGTAAGCTTTAGAGCCAAGGAGTCATAACCCAGGAGCGCTCATCTTCTTTATAGTGTCTAGAAGATAAAGGGCGAAAAGCTTGTTCGACGGGGCTTCTGATGATCAGATTGCTTCTTGCTGCAACACTCTGTATAGTTTCCTATTACTGGGAATAACCAACGTAAAGGTAAAGGTAAAAGTAAAGGTAAAAGATAAAAGGTAAAGTTAAAGTAAAAAATAAATTTAAAGGAAACGTACGAAACTTGAACAGGCGTCTTAGCACGCGAGTTTCCACCCATATGTGCTCGGCCGTCTATCCAGAAATGTTCGGAGACTTCTGAATAGTGTAGCTTGAAGCATCGAAACTCACGATACGAGGCGACATTCCTCACCCTGGTACCCATTTCTGCCAACGGCTGGGTCGACTGTGGAGTTTTTGTTTTTTTTTTCCAACCACGAGTATAATTTACACTGCTCCCAGCGGGAATCAAACGCGGGTTGACCGAAGTCGGTAGTCCAGTCGGGTGGTCTTCCCAACTAGGCTACCGAGGCCCCCTGAACATTTATATAAGATAATGAAAGCCTTTCGAGACTTATGATTTTCACCTCATATTTACAACAACAAAAATTGTATTTATAATTGTTACCAAATGATACATGTTGTATTGTTAGTGGACATTACTGTGATTGAATAACATAAATTATTTGTACAAGTTATAGCAACAAAAAAAGTCAGGGCTGAAAGTTTTAATCAAATGTAGCATTGGGCTATTGAGTTATTTGTGGGTCATCATCACTGCACTCCGAAAATGTCCATTTGTGCTCAGATCCCCTCCTCAGTAAGTCCTGCAGTGTCCAGCGACTGACGACTCAAGTTCTGTGTTGGTCTATAAATCTTCTTATACACTCACTAAATTTCTCGTTCCCATCTTAACTCTCATCTCTTTCATCCGAAGGAGTGACGTGGACTCATGGTTGGCGAAGTCCTGTGCCCTTCCCACATCTCGGAGGGCATTGATGATGTCCGACCGATTCATTAGCTGACAGTCTTCAACGGCAGATCAGCTAGCCAACCTGTCCGCTTTTTAATTTCTCCGTACTCCCGCATGTCCAGGGATTAAGATAAGGTTTACCACACGTATTTTTGACTTCTGCAATGACTCTACCCATTGCATAAGTACAAAGCCCACCTCCACTTTTTTTTTATCATGCTCATCGAATCACTCAGTATACATGCGTGGGGGTAGTCTTGTGACTCTAACCATTTGAATGCCTTGGTCACTGCCATCACTTCCATTGTCATGCTACTCGTGGTCACGACGTATGCACCACAATCGTCCTTGACTATTCAGCCTGCCGAGCGTTTTGTAAATACCCATGCACTCCCTTGGTGTCGTTTACAGATCCGTCTGTATAGATGACTGCATCTTTCTTATCGGTAATATCTCAGATGAGATCATTGACCTCCGCATTGACCACGATTGAATTATGTTCCCTACATTTCCCGTCGAGTGTGAGAATACACAAGATTGTGCCCCCGAATGATGTAGGCACCAGGAGCGCTCATCTTCTTTATAGTGTCTAGAAGATAAAGGGCGAAAAGCTTGTTCGACGGGGCTTCTGATGATCAGATTGCTTCTTGCTGCAACACTCTGTATAGTTTCCTATTACTGGGAATAACCAACATAAAGGTAAAGGTAAAGGTAAAAGTAAAGGTAAAAGATAAAAGGTAAAGTTAAAGTAAAAAATAAATTTAAAGGAAACGTACGAAACTTGAACAGGCGTCTTAGCACGCGAGTTTCCACCCATATGTGCTCGGCCGTCTATCCAGAAATGTTCGGAGACTTCTGAATAGTGTAGCTTGAAGCATCGAAACTCACGATACGAGGCGACATTCCTCACCTTCCCAGGGTAATACCCTGGTACCCATTTCTGCCAACGGCTTGGTCGACTGTGGAGTTTTTGTTTTTTTTTCCAACCACGAGTATAATTTACACTGCTCCCAGCGGGAATCAAACGCGGGTTGACCGAAGTCGGTAGTCCAGTCGGGTGGTCTTCCCAACTAGGCTACCGAGGCCCCCTGAACATTTATATAAGATAATGAAAGCCTTTCGAGACTTATGATTTTCACCTCATATTTACAACAACAAAAATTGTATTTATAATTGTTACCAAATGATACATGTTGTATTGTTAGTGGACATTACTGTGATTGAATAACATAAATTATTTGTACAAGTTATAGCAACAAAAAAAGTCAGGGCTGAAAGTTTTAATCAAATGTAGCATTGGGCTATTGAGTTATTTGTGGGTCATCATCACTGCACTCCGAAAATGTCCATTTGTGCTCAGATCCCCTCCTCAGTAAGTCCTGCAGTGTCCAGCGACTGACGACTCAAGTTCTGTGTTGGTCTATAAATCTTCTTATACACTCACTAAATTTCTCGTTCCCATCTTAACTCTCATCTCTTTCATCCGAAGGAGTGACGTGGACTCATGGTTGGCGAAGTCCTGTGCCCTTCCCACATCTCGGAGGGCATTGATGATGTCCGACCGATTCATTAGCTGACAGTCTTCAACGGCAGATCAGCTAGCCAACCTGTCCGCTTTTTAATTTCTCCGTACTCCCGCATGTCCAGGGATTAAGATAAGGTTTACCACACGTATTTTTGACTTCTGCAATGACTCTACCCATTGCATAAGTACAAAGCCCACCTCCACTTTTTTTTTATCATGCTCATCGAATCACTCAGTATACATGCGTGGGGGTAGTCTTGTGACTCTAACCATTTGAATGCCTTGGTCACTGCCATCACTTCCATTGTCATGCTACTCGTGGTCACGACGTATGCACCACAATCGTCCTTGACTATTCAGCCTGCCGAGCGTTTTGTAAATACCCATGCACTCCCTTGGTGTCGTTTACAGATCCGTCTGTATAGATGACTGCATCTTTCTTATCGGTAATATCTCAGATGAGATCATTGACCTCCGCATTGACCACGATTGAATTATGTTCCCTACATTTCCCGTCGAGTGTGAGAATACACAAGATTGTGCCCCCGAATGATGTAGGCACCGGTATCCACTCCAGTAGTATAGGTGGCTGTGAACCCTCTCCAAAAGTGCACGTGCATGCACCGAAAGACAATAGATTTGGCACCGAAACTGCACGAAACTTGCACCAAATCCGTGCCAAAAAAAAAAAAAATTTTTAATTCGCTATTTTTTCGAAATTGACTATTTTTTGGGGGGTAATTTTTTTTTGGTTTGTCAGTTTGTCGAAACGGTCTACTGTGTCTGAGAGATTAACTCAGGTAAATTCAAAAGATCGTTTCTCGCTGCTAATCGGCTTATCGTGCGGTTCGTGATCGGCTCTCGCGGTGTGTTAGATGAAAATATTTGTGAAAGAGTATTTTAAAAGAGTATTTTTGTGAAAGTAAAAATTCAGAATTATTTTTAAAAATATGTATTTGTGAAAGTAAAAAAAAACTCAGAATTATTAAAAATTAAAAAAATAAAAAAAAATAGTCTCCCACCAGGATTTGAACACGGGACTGCGTGACAGGCCAGGCACTTACCACACGGTCCACTTCGTCACTTTGTCGAACGGTCTACTGCAGGGGTGGCCAAATGGCGGCCCGCGGGCCGGATCCGGCCCGCCAGCCTAGTTTTCTTGGCCCGCGAAGCTCCACGGACTTACTTCATTTTTTACCCCTAATAGCGGATTTCTCCTGGTTTTAATCCGTGTCGGAGTTAACTCTTCTATCGTTCAAGAATACACAATTTGAAAATCTCTGTCAATTTCTCGCAACAGCTAGATTTGCAACATAATTTCAAATAACACACACACAGACACACACACACAGACACACACACACACACACACACACACACTGCACAACTAATGGTGCCGACAATATTCAAAGTCTTTGCTTCGAGTTGGTACCGCAAAGTTGCTTTATTGTCAGTGCGGTGATAGCGTCAGATCTTTGGCTCAACATTTGTCGTCTGGACTTGTGGTGGCTCTTTCATTTCGCGGTAAGGGGTTAATGAGGTTGGGAGGGACAGGGGTGAGGGGACTTCGTAGCTCTAATTCTGTCTTTGTAGTTACATTCAAAATGTTTCACTGTTCGCCTTCATTCCCTTTGATCCCATCGTCTTGTCTTGTCCATAAAATGACTGCAACGTGTTTATTTGGTCACAATCTTTTGATTTCATTGTCAAACACAAGTCTGTGTATAACTGTCAAATCTGGACTTATTTTCGATAGTGGACCAACATTCTGTGACTTTTAACTTTGATGTGAGATTTTGTATTAAATCATGTTAAAACGTAGAAAAGTTGATTGTGAAAATCGCATATTTAAACCTGAATGGGAATTAGATTATTTGTTCATCTTCAATAAGGATAGTAAACCTCAGTGCTTGATTTGCGTTCAAGTGTTAGCCGTTTTGAAGGAATATAATTTAAAACGGCACTATGCCACACATCATCAAAACATGTATGAGAAACATAGCATTGAAGCTAGGAAGCTTTTGGTTGAACAGCTGAAGACAAAGTTGAATCAACAGCAAAGTATGTATACAAAGGGCAATAAAATTAAAGAGTCATCCATCATTGCATCATATACAGTTACCTATGAGCTTGCAAAATCTAAAAAACCCTTTACTGACGGAAATTTTGTGAAGAAATGTGCGATTCAAATGGCAAAGGCATTCGGTCAAGAAAAAATAGCCAAAGAATTTGAATCTGTGCCTCTTTCAAAACAAACTGTAGCCAGAAGAACAGAAGACATCAGTCTGCAACTGTCTCAAAGTTTAAAATCTTGTATTGAAAACTGCTCATATTTTTCGCTCGCGATTGATGAAAGTACTGACATCATTGACACTTGCCAGCTTCTTATTTTTGTTAAAGTTATCCAGGAGGATTTTACTGTTATTGAAGAATTGTTGAAAGTTTGCTCTTTGCATGACACTTGTAGAGGGACAGACATATTTTCTGCAGTTCATAGTGCCGTAGATGAAGTAGGTGGTTTTGGAAAGTTGTCTGCAGTGTGTACTGATGGTTGCAAAGCTTTTATTGGTTCAAATACTGGTTTTGTTGGACTTCTAAAGCAAAACAAAATTAACGTACCTACATTGCATTGCATAATTCATCAAGAGGCCCTTTGTGCAAAGTCCATAAATCTAAAAGACACCATGGCTACTGTTGTGAAAATAACAAATTTGATAAGAGGAGGACACCAGTCTTTAAATCACAGAAGTTTTTATCATTTTTAGAGGAAGTAGATTCTAGCTACGGTGATCTCCTGCTTTATACAGAAGTAAGATGGCTTAGTCGAGGGAAATGTTTAATAATATTTTTTGAACTGAAGAATGACATTTATGACTTCCTGCGAGAGAACTTACCATGCTCCATTGATCTTCAACATGCACTCAAAGACATTAATTTCCTTCATAATCTGGCATATCTCACAGACATCACACAACATTTGAACATATTGAATTTGCAGCTACAAGGGGAAAAGCAAACCATTTTTCAATTGATGGGATATGTTGATGGTTTTAAAAAGAAGCTGAATCTATTTAGACTTTCTTTGCAAAAAAATGATCTGTTCCATTTTTCAAGTTGTAAGCAGTTGTTGTCAGAGATAGAAAGTGCAAACTTTAGTAAGTACGCAGCTGACATTGAACATTTGATTTGTGAATTTGATCGACGATTTCAAGATTTTGAAATGTTTCGTCCGCAAACGGAACTTTTTAATAACCCAATTAAGTGCACAGTGGAGTGCCAGCCATCAGATCTTCAACTAGAGTTGTGTGACCTTCAGTGTGACCCCTTCCTCAGTACTGTAAAGGCATTAGGAGCTGACTTCTGGAAATTGCTACCAAATGAACGTTACCCGTGTCTGAGAAAATGGGCACTAAAGATGTGCTCTATATTCGGCAGCACATATCTCTGCGAGACAACATTCTCTTCCATGAAGTTAATTAAATCTAAGACCAGGAACAGAATGACCGATTCGACATTGTCCCATACTCTCCGAATCGCCACGTCAAAAATGGAAGTGGACTTCAAATCTCTGGTGGAAAGCTGTGACAAGTCACAATCGTCGCACTGAGACATTAAAGGTAATTTTAAAATGAATAATTAATGGATTTGTTACAAATCAAATATGTAGTCAAAGTGCAAGCATTATTTATATATTACTATATCGCATAGGTCCCTACTGTCATTTTTGACGATATTCTTAAGTGTGGCCCGCGGGTCTTGGCCTTGGCTTTAATCCGGCCCTCGGGCAACCTCAAGTTGGCCACCACTGGTCTACTGTGTCTGAGAGATTAACTCAGGTAAATTCAAAAGATCGGCCGTCAAACAGTCCGGCTCAGGATATTTCAGTTAACCAACTCAAGTAAAACCCCGATTGAAAAGAAAACGGACTTATGTTAAAAATAATAAAATATAAGGATGAAAAATCAATATTTTTAAAAAGCTAAAATGAAGGGAAATTTAAAATATAGGCGATCGCGTAACTGATTGGGTCGCGGATCTCGCACTACATTTTTTTAGTGATCCTGTGCCACCCTCAACACCATCATCAACCCTTCATGTCCTATCATCACCAACATACCACACAAAGTTTCAAACCGATTATTATTCGGCGGCGGTCGGCATGTGAGGTGGAGGGGGGTATTAGGCGACATGTAAAAAAATGCTGACAAGCAATGACGTTGAAGGGGTATTGTTAGGAAAAGGATTAGGTAAATACGACTAGCTCGCGGGCGGGAACGGGTTGGTCGGCACAGGTGTGTTATTGTAGTATCGCTAACATCATGTGCCAGGATAGCGGTTCTTGGGGAAAGATTATTGGTCGTGTGTGTTATCGCTACCAACATCATCATGTGTCGTGTAGTAAGGTGTGCTAATATTAAACAGTGATGCTCGCTCTTTCTCATTCAATGTAAAGCAAAACAAAATTCTATATTTTACAACTTTATTAATACATCATATATATTACTGTCCGGTTGCTGATAATTTTAACCGTCTGGGTTTCCTACACAACCGCACTCCATTTTGACAAAACCTTGATCAAAGCTGGAATAGGTAATCGGTGACTCTGCTGAAACATCCTGGGCATCCATATTGGCTGCCGGATCTGTCGTCTGATTAACAAGAGTGAAGTCCCCTTGGTTACCAAAAGGGGCGTGTAGTTGATCTGGTTAACAACAGGCGGCGTGTAGTTGAGGTTAGCATAAGCGTTTTCGAGACTGCCTTAACGCCATGTTTAGACAATGGAACTACCCCCTCTGCCTTCATGTCCTATCATCATCATGTGCCACCCTTAACAACATCATCAACCATTCATGGCCTATCATCATCATCATGTGCCACCCTCAACACCATCAGCATCCCTTCATGTCCTATCATCAGCATCATGTGCCACCCTCAACACCATCATCAACCTTCATGTCCTATCATCATCATGTGCCACCCTCAACAACAGCATCATCCCTTCATGGCCTATCATCATCATGTGCCACTCTCAACACCATCATCATCCCTTCATGTCCTATCATCATCATCAGCATCATCATCAAGCCAAACAAAGTATCAAACCGATTATTAGTGACACATCATCATTTGCCACCCTCAACACCATCATCATCCCTTCAGGTCCTATCATCAAGCCACACAAAGTATCAACCAGCGAAATTCTCTCTCTCTCTCTCTCTGTCTCTCTCACATTCATGGTAAACCAAAACAAAATAGGCTCATACTCAAAAAGTCGACCTCAAAACCATAAAAATCTACTCACATAGTCATACTATTTAGACACAGCGAGCAGGAAGTTATATTCAAGGTCCAAAATGTTGGACCAAATCACTAAGATTTTACCACCATAACACACAAATTTAGGCTCATATTCAAAAAGTCGATCTTAAAACTCTACAAATCTACTCCCATACTCATACTAGTTAGACACATCGAACATATAGTTATATCCAATGTCAAAAAAAAGTTAGACCAAATCGCAAGCATATTACTCCCAGAACACAAAAATGTAGGCTCATATTAAAAAGTCGATCTTAAAACTCTACAAATCTACTCCCATACTCATACTAGTTAGACACAACGAACCGATCGTTATTTCTAAAGCCAAAAAAGTTTGGCCAAATCGCAAATATTTTACCCACAGAACACAAAATTGTAGGCTCATATTTAAAAAGTCGACCTAAAAATTTCAAAAAGCTACTCACATACTCATACTAGTTCGACATGTCGAACCGATGGTTATTTCTAAAGCCGAAAAAAAGTTTGGTCAAATCGCAAATATTTTACCCACAGAACACAAAAATATAGGTTCATATTCAAAAAGTCGACCTAAAAATCCCAAAAGCTCCTTACGTAGTCGTAATAGTTAGACACAGCGAGTAGAAAGTTATATTCTAGGTCCAAAAAGTTTGGCCAAATCACTAACAATTTACCCACAGAACAAAATAAATATAGACTCATATTCAAAAAGTCGACCTAAAAACCATAAAAATCTACTCCCATACTCATACTAGTTCGACACAACGAACCGATCGTTATTTCTAAAGCCAAAAAAGGTTGGCCAATTCGCAAATATTTTACCTCCATAACACACAAATTTAGGCTCATATTCAAAAAGTCGACATCAAAACCATAAAAATCTACTCACATAGTCATACTAGTTAGACACAACGAGCAGGAAGTTATATTCAAGGTCCAAAATGTTGGACCAAATCACTAAGATTTTACCACCATAACACACCCACGACCTCTCGAACCACGCACTTAACAAACTACAAACTTAATAAACCACAAACTCACGAACAACGAACTTAACAAACCACGAACTCACGAACCACAAACGTAACAAACCACGAACTCACGAAACACAAACTTAACTAACAACGAACTCACGAACCACGAACTTTAAAAACCACGTATTCACGAACCACGAACACACGAACCACATACTTAACAAACCACGAACTCGCGAACCACGAACTCACGAACCACATACTTAACAAACCACGAACTCGCAAACAACGAACCACGACCATACGAACCATGGACTTAACGAACCATCAGCTCGCAAACAACGAACCACGACCATACGAACCATGGACTTAACGAACCATCAGCTCACGAAGAACGAACCACGACTCCACGAACCATGGACTTAACGAACCATCAACTCACGAACAACGAACCACGACCCCACGAACCACGACCCCACGAACCATGGACTTAACGAACCATCAACTCACGAACCACGCTTCCACGAACCATGAACTTAACGAACCATCAACTCACGAACCACGAACCTCGACCCCACGAACCATGGACTTAACAAAGGCAGCGTCGAGGAGAGATATAATTTGCGGTCTCTTGCTCTTCTGTTCGCCTCTGCTGCTGGTATGTTTCCTAGCGCTTCTAATTGTACATCGACCCATCCTTTTTCGTGGTCGACAGTTGGGTCTGGTGTTCTCACAACATTTTGCTGAAGGCTCGTGTGTTTTTGATCTGTCTGCCCTGTCACCTAGCCAAACTATTTTATCTGTTGTTTCCTTATATATTCTATGATGGGGGCTATTCCTAGCTTTCTTCTCAGTTCTTCGTTTCTGAGCTTATCTCTCAGACTGTTTCCTGTCATTCGTCTAACACATTTCATCTCTGAGATCACAAAAATTTAGGCACATACTCAAAAAAAAAGTCGACCTCAAAACCATAAAAATCTACTCCCACACTCATCTAAAAGTTACACCAAAACCGCACGAGATTTGCACCGTGCAAAAACATGCACAAGTTTGACACACGCACCAGTTTGGCACAATGCACCTTCGTAAGGGGCGTAACAATCAGCATTCGTAAGGGGCGTAACAATCATAAAAGTGATTTTAAAGTAATTTTTTTGGTATGGGGATGTCTATTGGTGCATTGTGCCAAACTGGTGCGCGTGTCAAACTTGTGCATGTTTTTGCACGGTGCAAATCTCGTGCGGTTTTGGTGTAACTTTTATATGAGTGTGGGAGTAGATTTTTATGGTTTTGAGGTCGACTTTTGAGTATGTGCCTAAATTTTTGTGATCTCAGAGATGAAATGTGTTAGACGAATGACAGGAAACAGTCTGAGAGATAAGCTCAGAAATGAAGAACTGAGAAGAAAGCTAGGAATAGCCCCCATCATAGAATATATAAGGAAACAACAGATAAAATAGTTTGGCTATTTGACTAGGTGACAGGGCAGACAGATCAAAAACACAACGAGCCTTCAGCAAAATGTTGTGAGAACACCAGACCCAACTGTCAACCACGAAAAAGGATGGGTCGATGTACAATTAGAAGCGCTAGGAAACATACCAGCAGCAGAGGCGAACAGAAGAGCAAGAGATCGCAAATTATATCTCTCCTCGACGCTGCCTTTGTTAAGTCCATGGTTCGTGGGGTCGTGGTTCGTGAGTTGATGGTTCGTTAAGTCCATGGTTCGTGGGGTCGTGGTTCGTGAGTTGATGGTTCGTTAAGTCCATGGTTCGTGGGGTCGTGGTTCGTGAGTTGATGGTTCGTTAAGTCCATGGTTCGTGGAGTCGTGGTTCGTTCTTCGTGAGCTGATGGTTCGTTAAGTCCATGGTTCGTATGGTCGTGGTTCGTTGTTTGCGAGCTGATGGTTCGTTAAGTCCATGGTTCGTATGGTCGTGGTTCGTTGTTTGCGAGTTCGTGGTTTGTTAAGTATGTGGTTCGTGAGTTCGTGGTTCGCGAGTTCGTGGTTTGTTAAGTATGTGGTTCGTGAGTTCGTGGTTCGTGAATACGTGGTTTTTAAAGTTCGTGGTTCGTGAGTTCGTTGTTAGTTAAGTTTGTGTTTCGTGAGTTCGTGGTTTGTTACGTTTGTGGTTCATGAGTTCGTGGTTTGTTAAGTTCGTTGATCGTGAGTTTGTGGTTTATTAAGTTTGTAGTTTGTTAAGTGCGTGGTTCGAGAGGTCGTGGGTGTGTTATGGTGGTAAAATCTTAGTGATTTGGTCCAACATTTTGGACCTTGAATATAACTTCCTGCTCGTTGTGTCTAACTAGTATGACTATGTGAGTAGATTTTTATGGTTTTGATGTCGACTTTTTGAATATGAGCCTAAATTTGTGTGTTATGGAGGTAAAATATTTGCGAATTGGCCAACCTTTTTTGGCTTTAGAAATAACGATCGGTTCGTTGTGTCGAACTAGTATGAGTATGGGAGTAGATTTTTATGGTTTTTAGGTCGACTTTTTGAATATGAGTCTATATTTATTTTGTTCTGTGGGTAAATTGTTAGTGATTTGGCCAAACTTTTTGGACCTAGAATATAACTTTCTACTCGCTGTGTCTAACTATTACGACTATGTGAGTAGCTTTTGGGATTTTTAGGTCGACTTTTTGAATATGAACCTATATTTTTGTGTTCTGTGGGTAAAATATTTGCGATTTGACCAAACTTTTTTTCGGCTTTAGAAATAACCATCGGTTCGACATGTCGAACTAGTATGAGTATGTGAGTAGCTTTTTGAAATTTTTAGGTCGACTTTTTAAATATGAGCCTACATTTTTGTGTTCTGTGGGTAAAATATTTGCGATTTGGCCAAACTTTTTTGGCTTTAGAAATAACGATCGGTTCGTTGTGTCTAACTAGTATGAGTATGGGAGTAGATTTGTAGAGTTTTAAGATCGACTTTTTAATATGAGCCTACATTTTTGTGTTCTGGGAGTAAAATGCTTGCGACTTGGTCTAACTTTTTTTGACATTGGATATAACTATCTGTTTGATGTGTCTAACTAGTATGAGTATGGGAGTAGATTTGTAGTTTTAAGATCGACTTTTTGAATATGAGCCTAAATTTGTGTGTTATGGTGGTAAAATCTTAGTGATTTGGTCCAACATTTTGGACCTTGAATATAACTTCCTGCTCGTTGTGTCTAAATAGTATGACTATGTGTGTAGATTTTTATGGTTTTGAGGTCGACTTTTTGAGTATGAGCCTATTTTGTTTTGGTTTACCATGAATGTGAGAGAGACAGAGAGAGAGAGAGAGAGAATTTCGCTGGTTGATACTTTGTGTGGCTTTATGATAGGACCTGAAGGGATGATGATGATGTTGAGGGTGGCACATGATGATGTGTCACTAATAATCGGTTTGATACTTTGTGTGGCTTGATGATGATGATGCTGATGATGATAGGACATGAAGGGATGATGATGGTGTTGAGAGTGGCACAAGATGATGATAGGCCATGAAGGGATGATGTTGTTGTTGAGGGTGGCACATGATGATGATAGGACATGAAGGGTTGATGATGGTGTTGAGGGTGGCACATGATGATTATAGGACATGAAGGGTTGATGATGGTGTTGAGGGTGGCACATGATGATGATGATAGGTCATGAAGGGTTGATGATGTTGTTAAGGGTGGCACATGATGATGATAGGACATGAAGGCAGAGGGGGTAGTTCCATTGTCTAAAGATGGCGTTAAGGCAGTCTCGAAAACGCTTATGCTAACCTCAACTACACGCCGCCTGTTGTTAACCAGATCAACTACACGCCCCTTTTTGTTAACCAAGGGAACTTCACTCTTGTTAATCAGACGACAGATCCGGCAGCCAATATGGATGCCCAGGATGTTTCAGCAGAATCACCGATTACCTATTCCAGCTTTGATCAAGGTTTTGTCAAAATGGAGGGCGGTTTTGTAGGAAACCCAGACGGTTAAAATTATCAGCAACCGGACAGTAATATATATGATGTATTAATAAAGTTGTGAAATATAGAATTTTGTTTTGCTTTACATTGAATGAGAAAGAGCGAGCGTCACTATTTAATATTAGCACATCTTACTACACGACACATGATGATGTTGGTAGCGATAACACACACGACCAATAATCTTTCCCCAAGAACCGCTATCCTGGCACATGATGTTAGCGATACTACAATAACACACCTGTGCCGACCAACCCGTTCCCGCCCGCGAGCTAGTCGTATTTACCTAATCCTTTTCCTAACAATACCCCTTCAACGTCATTGCTTGTCAGCATTTTTTTACATGTCGCCTAATACCCCCCTCCACCTCACATGCCGACCGCCGCCGAATAATAATCGGTTTGAAACTTTGTGTGGTATGTTGGTGATGATAGGACATGAAGGGTTGATGATGGTGTTGAGGGTGGCACATGATCACTAAAAAAATGTAGTGCGAGATCCGCGACCCAATCAGTTACGCGATCGCCTATATTTTAAATTTCCCTTCATTTTAGCTTTTTAAAAATATTGATTTTTCATCCTTATATTTTATTATTTTTAACATAAGTCCGTTTTCTTTTCAGTCGGGGTTTTACTTGAGTTGGTTAACTGAAATATCCTGAGCCGGACTGTTTGACGGCCGATCTTTTGAATTTACCTGAGTTAATCTCTCAGACACAGTAGACCGTTCGACAAAGTGACGAAGTGGACCGTGTGGTAAGTGCCTGGCCTGTCACGCAGTCCCGTGTTCAAATCCTGGTGGGAGACTATTTTTTTTAATTTTTTTAAATTTTTAATAATTCTGAGTTTTTTTTTTACTTTCACAAATACATATTTTTAAAAATAATTCTGAATTTTTACTTTCACAAAAATACTCTTTTAAAATACTCTTTCACAAATATTTTCATCTAACACACCGCGAGAGCCGATCACGAACCGCACGATAAGCCGATTAGCAGCGAGAAACGATCTTTTGAATTTACCTGAGTTAATCTCTCAGACACAGTAGACCGTTTCGACAAACTGACAAACCAAAAAAAAATTACCCCCCAAAAAATAGTCAATTTCGAAAAAATAGCGAATTAAAAATTTTTTTTTTTTTGCACGGATTTGGTGCAAGTTTCGTGCAGTATCGGTGCCAAATCTATTGTCTTTCGGTGCATGCACGTGCACTTTTCGAATGGATTCACAGCACCTTTACTACTCACTCCTCACCAACGCTGATATTAGTAAGCTTACATATCTGTTTGATGGTATCTTCTGCTCGGCCCACCAATGATTTGCCTCTTTTTAGCCTGACACCATTCCCTGTGTTGAGCTCGGGTTGCAATTGATGCTCTGTATCTGTACTAATCTTCAGGTATGCTCGTGCCCTCCAGATCTTGATCCTGTCATCCATGGTTGGAAAGTCAAAAAGATACCTTATTGCTACACAAGGAGTGCCCCTCGTACACCTCAAGATATTGCGCATATCTTCGTTCAAAATTTTCCCCAGCCTGTCAATTTGCGTGGTACCGACAGTAATAATTGCTAGGGCTTACTCGATTGGTACAAGGTCTTGCCCTTCGATTAGACGGGTACATAGCCTCTGCTCGATGTTGACAGCTGACATGACCTACAATGCGGTTAATGCTTTGTGGGAATTTGCTTTCACGTGGTCCTAAAAACACAGGCTGCGATCAAACATATCTCCGTGTAGGTCATCAACATGTCCCTGGTCACCGCATCAGCTGCCATTCGTACTACCGGTGTGTCCGTATTAACAATAAGATTGTTAAGGGAGAACCATGCAACTGATGCTTTATTAGTATTAACCATGGCAAATGATACTCCACAACAGGAAGAAATGCGATCGAGTTCTTTTTGCGTTGTGGATGCGATTTTCCTTCTGTCTCTTCCCTGTCGATATACCAGAATATCATCAACAAAAGTCATAGTTCTTCCCCTTCCATCCAGCTGTTATTCTGTGATCGTTATTGTGTACACGTTAAATAGAACTGGTGACAATGGTGAGTCTTGTGGCAGCCCTGGATAAATGGATGTTGTTCTGATTACCAACTTCCATATCTGAATATCACCTTCATCTGAAACAGTGCTGCATCGATCCATCTAATGAGGAAGGGGTGTACCGCCAGTTTGAAGAGCACATGCATGAGGTATTCAAACGGTACTCTGTTGTATGCATCCTCCAGATCTATAGCAGCAGCACATGTCTCCTCTCGTCTGTGGAAGCCTTCGAAGACGTCATAGGCGAAGACTGCCGCACTGAGCCATGTCTCTTTGTTATATCTATAACCTCCGAGTGTGGATGGTAATACGCGTTTCTGTTGAAGGTGACAAGTTATTACAAGGGCAACTATATTCTACAGCAGCTTGCCCGCAGTGTGTTGTGTCGTAGTGATTCTGTAGGCACTGATTTGAGAATGGTCCTTCGGTAGCGGTAGTAAGTAGCTGTGTAGCCACTTCTCCTTAATCTGGCCATTCTGAATGGTGGTATTAAACTCTTTGACCAGTTTCTTTTCAAGTCGTCGTCAACTAAATTGCCTATGTCGTCGTACAGAACACTATCTTGGCCAGGAGCAGTGTTGTGTGACCTTTTAAGTGTTGCACGAATGGCATGGGTTGTGATTTTCATATCTCCAAGCACTACACCCTCACAAAATCCTGAGTGACCCTCTAATGGTCATTTTTATAGCCTCATTTTTTTTTTATCAGTCTGTTCAATGTAGAGGACAAGCAGGGCCTTCCTTTCATACGTCATCCCCCGACATTTGATAGCCATCTCCCACTGTGATCGGATTGACTACCATCAGTTAAATCTAATTTTTATTTGCAATTATTTCTCAATTATTATATTTTAATATCTCCACATTTAACCTATCCTCTACATTGTTGTATCACATTTCTTACCCCTCGGTCTACTTCTCTTTAACTTAACCATCCTAGATGTAGCATTAGTTACCTGTGCCTCACCGCTTGTTGTTGTTGTTCTCGTTTTCTGAAGAAGGCCGAAAGTAGGTAGAAACGTGAGTATTTTGTTGTTTCTTTTTGTGTAAAACTGCCACCATACCTTATAGGAGTGTACATTACAGCCAACTACTGGCTCCTTCCTTTTCTTTTCATCAGATTTGTGCCATATTTGGCCTGTGCTCTGGAAGTGTAGCATGCTTCTGTGTCGTGCTGTGCCATTCATGCTCTGATTAAGGCACCAGAATGTGGCTAGCAATTTTTCTGAGCACACTTTTTTTTACAGAAATCATCCAACTTGGCATCCCTAGCCTGCTTAGCACATAGTTTAAAATGCATCATTTGTGGTCTACCTCTTATTTCAGACGCTTTTAGAGCTCAGGCTATGTTCTTCCGTTCTTTCTGATATGTCTTGGCCGTTTGTCTCTTGTTCCGCCAAGCTTCCTCGACTTCTACTATCCACCAAGGCGGCTGCGTCCACCTCTCCTGCCTCCTGCGAGGGGTACCATGTTTCCTATATGTAATTTATAAAATGACGTCATGGTCTGTGTTCTCATAGTGGAATGTATGGAGCTTGCATTTCTGGCTTCTATTTCTGCCTTTCTCAATCAGGATGACACATGGATAGTGATCACTTCCGTGGAATCCTAGTACACTCCACCTGCAGATCGAATACAATGATGGAAAACACAGTGGAAGGGGGGGCGGTGTATATGGAACTATTAGAGTCCCCTGTTCGAGTGGCCATTCTGGTTGCCCTTCCATCATTCAAGTACACTAAATAGGCCGACACCAGTGCGTTTTCTAGGTCTTCTCCCTGCTTGTTGGTTATGACGCCACTGGTTTCCTCTAGCATTAAAATCTCCACAGAAAATGGCCTTCTCCTACTCGAACGTGAAGAGATTCTGCCATTGTTGTGTGTCCACATTCCCATTACAGGCGTATACATTTACAGCCACGAAGGAAACTGGGGTCTGCACCCAACTGTATGTACCTGGATTCTGCACTGCCCCACGCAGACATATCAACCTCAGCTACCACCATATTGTTTCAGACAAGGATGGCCTACCCAAGGTGTCGTCGATTGTAGAAACTGTGAAATCCAGAATGAACTTTGCTAACAGTGTTTTTGGCAATATCATTATACCGACGCCGCACAGTAGCTTATTAAAAATGGGCCGTCGTTAATTCAGAAATCACATTTCCAGTAAGTAATGAACACATACTTTAGGAAATGTATGTCGCACTTCGCCCGTTTCTTACACTTTCCAGCACGTTTGCCTTTTCTTGTTTTTCTTCATCGATGTTATCATTTAGGCTTCATAAGAATACTTCTTGTCGTCATTGCTGACTTAACAACAATTGTTGGTAAACAACAATTCACAAACAGCAGAAATAGACTCAATATGCAATAAAGCTTGCCAAATCATTGGACAGTTATCACCACTATTGCTCAACAAGGAAATAACTCTAGAGGTAAAACGGGCACTCTACAATATGATCTTTATCCCAATGTTGTGCCACCAACGCCAGTCCTGGACCCTTGATGCAAGAAGAAGACAAAAAATAACCTCTACTAAGATGAAGTGTGTTAGACGAATGACAGGAATCAGCCTAAGAGGTAAGATAAGAAATGAAGATCTGAGAAAAAAGGCTAGGAATAAGCATCGCCATAAATTATATAAAGAAATAATTTATAAAATGCTTTGGCCATGTGACAAGGTAGAAAGTTCAAAACACAACATAAGGAGCCTTCAATAAACATTGCAAGAACACCAGATCCAAGGGTTGACCACGAAAAAGATGGATTGACGGCATATTAGAAGTACTAGGAATCATAGTAGCATGAGCGAACAGAAGAGCAAAAGACCGCAAATTATATCTCCCTTCAAAGCTGAAAAAGAAATGAAGAAGGAAATAAGACGAACTGACCCAGACTGAATGCATTTTTGATACACAAAAATTGTAGCCCGTAAACATTTTGGCGAGAAAAAGGAGACAATCAAATCTAAGATATTCTACATATTCCTCTTCTCCCTTTTCAACTACTTGTGGATCTTAGGTTTTAAACAAAAACTTTTCTAAGCCACCCTGTCTGGTGCCTTATAAGATCATGTCATCTTTTTCTCATCCTCATCAAAATTCTAGACATATGAATCTCATTCCAGAATAATTGAATCTTTAAAGTTTAGTTCATACCAAGCAAGAAATCTGTTGTCAAATAAGCTTTGTTCATTAATTTCCATTTTGAAACAAAAGTCAATATTGTTTACATTTGTTTGACTTGGCTTCCCTTATAATATATTCTGTTACAATATACAAATCCTCAAGGATGAAGGATTGTCAAATGTGTTTTAGATTTCTATGAGAGCTTTCACCAACTATCACTTCATTGTTGTTTGTTTTATGCATCTCCTTTCCTTTATGCAACAAAACACAATGTTTAAGTGATTATGATAACTATGAAATAAAACATGAATGTGACATGCATCTATGATTGGGACAATCATGGCAGACATATTTTATTCATTCAGACATTAATTGACATCTATAAACGACTTTCAGAAACATATATAATTCTATACAGAATTGAGAAATATAAAACTGATACATTACATTGGTAAAGTGTGTCAGAGCTAAACCTATTTTACACATATAATACAGAATTATATACATTTGTAATGTTACAAAGAAGAAGTAATAATATACATGTGACTATAACATAGAACACTAGGGATATTAAAAAGAACTAATATCACATAAAGTATTACACACACAAGATTCTAAATCAGTAGATTTCTTAACACTTAGATCATCAGGCATCTTCAAATACACTTTCTGAAGACATGATTATAGTGTCTTCTATCCTGCTTTGCTTCTGTGGTACAGTAATCAGTCTTCTCCATCACCAATACCTGATTCTGTAGGCCAGCAATAAACGTGGCACCTTTCTATTTGACACAAGCCAGAAATAACCATGGCACCTTTCTATTTGACACAAGCCAGCAATAACCGTGGCACCTTTCGAATTTGACACAAGCCAGCAATAACCATGGCACCTTTCTATTTGACACAAGCCAGCAATAACCGTGGCACCTTTCTATTTGACACAAGCCAGCAATAACCGAGGCACCTTTCTATTTGACACAAGCCAGCAATAACCGTGGCACCTTTCTATTTGACACAAGCCAGCAATAACCGTGGCACCTTTCTATTTGACACAAGCCAGCAATAACCGTGGCACCTTCCTATTTGACACAAGCCAGCTCACAGCGAAGTTTTTCCCTCAACAGCAAACATGTTCATTGATCCCCTCTTATAATTATTTCCTGCTCAGCAATTTTTAGTTTTCTCTGTAGTTCTTGAAGCTGTAACTGCAGACTTCCTGTCCTGGTCTGGCTTTCTTTAAGCTCATCTTTCATGTCCATAACTTGCCTCTGTGATTCCTGAAGCTGTAACTGCAGACTTCCTGTCCTGGTCTGGCTTTCTTTAAGCTCAACTTTCATGTCCATAACTTGCCTCTCAAATTCTTCCTGCCTATATTTTCCATCACCTTTCCTAACTGCATTGTTATACTTTGCCTTCCAGCATTTTATGCTTTTATCTTTTCCCTCGATGGTCCGTTTCACCTCTGCTGGTGTTGTTAGTTCTAGCTTGTGTTTCCTTCTCAGTGCTGTTATTTTCTTACGCAAACTAGCATTCAACTTCTTCATATTCATGTTTGTACGTTGTTTATGTACACAATGTTCACAGTCCTGTCTCAACCTCTTTGGTGACGGGGATCTATTACTGGTAGTAGTAGACTGTGTACCTGAGAAACATTGTGATACATCACTGGTAACAGAATCACCTGAAAAAGAAGGTTCATTGGTTGGGACTACAGGCTGCATTAATTGAACAGAAACAGGCAACATTGTAAAGGATACTGGAAATATTTCATTAAACATTTTTTCTACCATAAAGGACCATTCAAGAGTCAAGTTATTCATTTTTCTTTTAAGCACTTTATCAAAATTATGCAATGATGACCTAAGAAAACCATCATCTATAATCTTATCCTGCTCAATGCTCTGTACAAAAGTCTTGACCATCTTTTGCACACTTGCGACAGATATCCCTTTGCAGCAGCCCATCTTGGTTTTCTCTCCCAGTAACAGTTTAGCAATGTAACCTTTCTTCAATGGATACTCTGGTTCAAAGGTTGCCAGAAAAGCTCTCAGATCAGCCACAGACTTCTTTACTTCCATGATGAAAATTCAATTGCTAAGCAGAATAAAGAAAAAAAAAAGCATGGCTTTTATTGTGAGACATGAGAATGAAGTCCTGTCCAATTAAATACAAAGAAAAATGTGCATGAATTTTATTGTGGGACATGAGAATGAATTCGTGTCCAATGAAATAAAAAGAAAAATGTGAAGTGACTTTCCCAGGCCCTCCTAAATCTTATTTGTAAAATGTAAATTCTGAACATTATTTGATGTTACATAGTAGCCATTCATTATTCAATCCATGATCAATTAAAATGTAATAACTAAATAAATTATACATGAATAAATATGGTCAAGTGAAGACAGGCCCTCGAGAATGGTCACTAAGCCTGCTAATATCTCCGACACCACTTGACTTTAGACGACAGTAATTAATAAACTAGGAAATTAGAGAAATCGTCAATCAACCACTAATATCTTCAGTAATCAAGAAAAGACGATGGTCGTATGGTGGACATGTGATGAGAAGAGATAATACCCGAATAGCAAAGCAAGCCCTAATGGGGGAGGAAAAGATGAAGACCCAGAGAGACACTGATAAGAACATTGATGAGAGAGGCAAGAGCAGCAGGAATCGGCTCCCTCAATGAGATAGAGCTGCTTGCACAGAACAGAGACAAATGGCGATATTTGATAAACTATCTTTAAAAGAATTGAAAACAGCTAGAACAAAAATGCAGATAAGAGGGAGTATCTTGGTCTACGCCCTATGGGCCGGCTACGGCTAGAAAGGTCAATAGATAGAACTAATAAACTAAAAATCTAGCTCTATCAAATTTCCTAATGAAGGAATGGACAATAAATTTAAATTATCAATTTGCATTGTTATCGATGTATTACTAACCATTCAAGTTTTGAACCAACGAAAATCCACCCATTACTAGTAAAAGACGTTTATTTTTTATTTTAAGATCTTGTGTCGATTGAGTGTTTGTTTAAACTACAACAATTAATCATGTGAATAATAAACCATTTAAATATTTTACACAATTGTAAATAAATAACGAATTAATCAAAATATCAATATTGTATTAAGGTTAATAGACATTTTCATTGATAATTACAATTTTGAAAAATGACAACGTGACAATGCATGATGATGATGATGCCATGAGGTGAAAATTGGAACACAATGGCGAAAAGCAAGGCTTAAAATAGAGTGGCGATCCTACCTGTCTTTAGATTGCAATAACAATTTTAATATTGTCATACTTATCAGATCATTGCAAAGTTTTCACTCACAATAAATAAATCATAATAGATTAATATATTAAATAAATAATAGATTCTATTTATTATACACAAATTCATTATTATCAGTAAGTTTTTTGTTCAATATACACCAATACTAGAAACATTACCACCTACTGCATTCAGATGCGATATACTTTATAGATATAAGGTATAGGCTGAAATTATTACATTTTCCCGCATGGTTTGATAGCAATATCAGCCTCGTTTACACTGGTCAGACAAATAGCATACGATCGACCATCGTCGGTCACTATTCGACCAGCTTTAGATTTTTTCTTCATGACTGAAAAAGAGGGGTTTCCCGATTCCCGCGTAGTTTGATGTTTACAAATTATGTACAGAACTATCAGCCTCGTTTTCATTGGTCGGAAAGAACGTTTCCATTGGTCGGAAAGAACATTTTCATTGGTCGGTAAAGAAATATGTATGATCTTCCCTCGGCCAATATCATCACTTCGGGAAATAGAGGAATTTATGGAATCTGGTCTTTTCCACTATTGTGTAAAGTACCGACCTATCGTTTATCAAAGACCCATAACAAATGTTTTTTTTTTTATGTGTACAAATTAATACAATAAGAAACAAAATATGTGTTGCTTGGGAAATGTCTTTTCTTAACTCAAACCATCTTTCTGTGTCATTAATTTTTTTCATGATTATGTAGTTGCCTCTTAAGGGATAGACAGACGTCAACAAATTATGCAGTGTGGAGGTTCTCGCGCTTGTTTACACTGACGCCTAATAGGTTTAGTGCTCTCTGGTAGCTTATAACTTCATAATAAACCTTATTCTTAGTTTATTTAACAGAAAACACTTTTGTTGCCATCACCGATACCTCATCGGGACAAGGTGAATGGAGATGTAAACAGCATTGAGCTGACGAACGCTTTCTTCAACTTTAATATTTACCTCTATGGCTATACGCAGCAGCAGAAGTGGATTCGTAGTTCATTTGCTGTTACACCGTCGTGTCAAGTTCACTTAAAATTAATCACATTTGAATAATATAAAAAAAACAATACTAGAAATTGTAAAAAAAACTCTATAAAAATACATCATTTGGAGGATCACGGTGGAAAAACAGATTGATAAACACCGTATTAGACCATCATTTGAAGGCAAGAGAATGTAGATCACGGTAGAAAAACAGATTGATAAACACCGTATTAGACCATCATTTGAAGGCAAGAGAATGTAGACCACGGTAGAAAAACAGATTGATAAACACCGTATTAGACCATCATTTGAAGGCAAGAGAATGTAGATCACGGTGGAAAAGAGGTTACGAAACACTGTATTTTGCTGTAAAATACTCTACGCATCATTTGAATTGTCATTTGAAAGGAAAAGTGACCACGTTAGAGAACCGGTCAAGTTGGTATTTAGACTATATCCGTGGGGGCAAGGGGCTGCATTTCAAAATCTCTTATGTAGGAAAAAAACCATCGGATGTTTGCAATGCCGACAGCTCAAAGAAATGAAGTTCCCAGGCCGACCTATCTTTATAACCTATTATCAGCTTCTGATCTACTTCTTCGTGCCGAATTACGCCAGAACAAAGCAGATTGTACGTTATCAATATAAAAGGACGTTGCAAATACAGACCATTTTAGACTACTGTCATCACGAAGAGGACATCAATGTGCTGGGTTAAAGCTAAGATAAGTAGGTATACAGTCATTTCTCGCTACTTCGCGGTTCAATTATCGCGGCTTCAGTACATCGCGGATTGTTCAATAATTCAAAAATGAGGAATTATTATTTAAAAAAAACCATTATTTTACGTATGTTATTTATACTATTAATATTTTATTGACATGTTTGAAACTATTCCTTAATGTTCTAATGATAACATATGCACTTATATGGTCTCGTATACACTTATTCATATTATACATGCAAAAAAAATGTACGTATGTTAAAAATGAGAAGGTGACACTACTTCGCGGTTTTTCACTTATCGCGGCCGGTTCTGGTCGGTATTTACCGCGATAACTGAGGGATTACTGTACTTCTTTTTCTTCTTCTGCTTCGATCATGACGTCATTCAGACTAGGATTCCGGACTCTCTTATGAAGGCAGCTGTCTGCTTGAGTGCTTCTGTTGTCCCGTATTGTTTCTCTTCCAGAGAGATGGATCTGGACCACATTGTTCTTCTCAGGTCTGTGTAGTGGGGGCAATCCTGTAGAACATGTTTTGCTGTCATATTATCCAGTGTACAGTGGCATAGGCTGCTAGTTCCTATTTTGAGTTTGGTAAACATGTTGTTTCTCATTCTGTTGTGATCAGTGCGTAGGCGAAGTATGATGACTTGATCCCTCCTTGATAGTTGGAGGTATCCGTCCCTCTCGTTATACTTTGGGTGATCTTGTTACCATTTTTCATGGTACTGGCAAAGTAAGTATACGACCAGGTAGAGATGGTAGACTAGACTAGCAGTGTTGCGTAGAATAAGTGTAGTTGTGCCGAATATATATTGTAAGCTTTAGAGCCTGGGAGACATAACCCAGGAGAGCTCATCTTCTTTATAGTGTCTAGAAGATAAAGGGCGAAAAGCTTGTTCGACAGGGCTTCTGATGATCAGATTGCTTCTTGCTGCAACACTATGTATAGTTTCCAATTACTGGGAATAACCAACATAAAGGTAAAAGTAAAGTACGAGAATTGAACCGGCGTCTTAGCACGCGAGTTTCCACCCATATGTGCTCTGTCGCCTATCCAGAAATGTTCGGAGATTTCTGTATAGTGTCGCCTCAAGCATCGAAACTCACGATGCGAGGCGACATTCCTCACCTTCCCAGGGTAATACCCTGGTGCCCATTTCTTCCAACGGCTGGGTCGACCGTGGGGTTTTTATTTTTTTTTCCAACCACGAGTACAATTCACACTGCTCCCAGCGGGAATCGAACACGTGTTAACCGAATGTCGGTAGTCCAGTCGGGTGGTCTTCCCAACTAGGCTACCGAGGCCCCCTGAACATTTATATAAGATAATGACAGCCTGTCGAGACTTATGATTTTCACCTCATATTTACAACAACAGAAATTGTATTGATAATTGTTACCAAATGATACTGGAGCCGCGATAGCTCAGTGGTTAGTGAACTGGACTGCAAAGGGGTAGGGTCGATGCCAACCGACAGCTTCCGGGTTCACCCAGCATTAAATGGGTACCGGATTTTTTTCTACCGAATTTTTTTCTGGGAAAGTGAAACAGCACGGGCGTAATACCGACCACATTACTCTAAAAATCATGTGCCGAAGGTCTGTAAAATTTATGGTCACTAACACCATATTCCCTATACGCGACTTGGCGTGACGGGGGTACTTTACTTTTTTTTTTTTTTTTTTTTAACCAAATGATACATGTTGTATTGTTAGGGGTCATTACCGTGATTGAATAACAAATTATTTGTACAAATCATAGCAACAAAAAAGTCAGGGCTGAAAGTTGTAATTGAATGTAGCATTGGGCTATTGAGTTATTTGCGGGTCATCGTCACTGCTCTCCGAAAATGTCCATATGTGCTCAGATCCCCTCCTCAGTAAGTCCTGCAGTGTCCAACGACTGACGACTCAAGTTCTGTGTTGGTCTATAAATCTTCTTATACACTCACTAAATTTCTCGTTCCCATCTTAACTCTCATCTCTTTCATCCGAAGGAGTGATGTGGACTCATGGTTGGCGAAGTCCTGTGCCCTTCCCACATCTCGGAGGGCATTGATGATGTCCGTCCAATTCATTGGCTCACAGTCTTCAACGGCAGAGCAGCTAGCCAACCTGTCCGCTTTTTCATTTCTCTGTACTCCCGCATGTCCATGGATGAAGATAAGGTTGACCACACATATTTTTGACTTCTGCAATGACTCTGCTCATTGCTTGCGTACAAAGCCCGTATCCACTTTTTTATCATGACCATCGAATCACTCAGTATGCAGGCGTGGGTGTAGTCTTGTGACTCTAACCAAATGAATGTCCTGGTCACTGCCATCACTTCCATCGTCATGCTACTCGTGGTCATAACATACGCACCACAGTCTTCCTTGACTATTCAGCCTGCCGAGCGTACTGTAAATGCCCATGCACTCTTTTGGTGTCGTATTACAGATCCGTGTATAGATGACTGCATCTTTCTCATCGGTGTTATCGCTGGTGAGACCGTTGACCTGAGCATTAACCACAACCGGGTTCTGTTCCCTACTTTTCCTGTCGATTGTGACAATACACGAGAAAGTCCCCTTGAATGACGTAGGCACCGGTATCCACTCCTTACTAACGCTGATATTGGTAAGCCCACAGACCTGTTTGATGACTTCTTCTGCTCGGCCCACCCATGATTTGCCTCTTTTTAGCCTGACACCACTCCCTGTGTTGAGTTCGAGTTGCAATTGATGCTCTTTATCTGCACTTATCTTCAGGTATGCTCGTGCCCTCCAGATCTTGATCATGGTTGGAAAGTCAAGAAGATACCTCATTGCTACACAAGGAGTGCCCCTCGTACACCTCAAGATAATGCGCATATCTTCGTTCAAAATTGTCCCCAGCCTGTCAATTTGCGTGATACCGACAGTAATATTTGCTAGGGCTTACTCGATTGGTGCAAGGTCTTGCCCTTGGAACAGACAGGTAAATAGCCTCTGCTCGATGTTGACAGCTGCCATGACCTACAATGCGGTTAATGCTTTGTGGGAATTTGATATCACATGGTCCTAAAAACACAGGCTGCGATCAAACATATCTCCGTGTAGGTCATCAACATGTCCCTGGTCACCGCATCAGCTGCCATTCGTACTACCGGTGTGTCAGTATTAACGATATGATTGTTAAGGGAGAACCATGTAACTGATGCTTTATTATGATTAACCAAGGCACCTGATACTCCACAACAGGAAGAAATGCGATCAAGTTCGTTTTGCGTTGTGGATGCGATTTTCCTTCTGTCTCTTCACTGTCGATATACCATAATATCATCAGCAAAAGTCAAAGTTCTTCCCCTTCAATCCAGCTGTTATTCCGTGATCGTTATTGTGTACACGTTAAATAGAACAATGGTGAGTCTTGTGGCAGCCCTGGATAAATGGATGTTTCACCTTCATCTGAAACAGTGCTGCAGCGATCCATCTAATGAGGAAGGGGTGCACCGCCAGTTTGAAGAGCATATGCATGAGGTATTCAAACGGTACTCTGTTGTATGCATCCTCCAGATCTATAGCAGCAGCACATGTCTCCTCTCGTCTGTGGAAACCTTCGAAGACGTCATAGGCGAAGACTGCCGCACTGAGCCATGCCACTTTGTTATATCTATAACCTCCGAGTGTGTATGGAAATATGAGCTTCTGTTGAAGGTGACAAGTGAGTACACGAGCAACTATATTCTACAGCAGCTTGTCCGCGGTGTGTTGTGTCGTAGTGATTCTGTGGGCACTGATTTGAGAACTGTCCTTCGGTAGCGGTAGTAAGTAGCTGTGTAGCTACTTCTCCTTAATCTGGCCATTCTGAATGGTGGTATTAAACTCTTTGACCAGTTTTTTTTCAAGTCGTCGTCAACTAAATTGCCTATGTCGTCGTACAGAACACTATCTGAGCCAGGAGCAGTGTTGTGTGACCTTTTAAGTGTTGCATGAATGTGGTTGTGATTAAGGGTTGTGATTTTGATATCTCCAAGCACTACATCCTCGCAAAATTCAGAGTGACCCCCTAATTCTCATTTATATAGATTCATTTTTTGGTCAGTCTGCTCAATGTAGAGGGCAAGCGGGGGCTTCCTTTCATACGTCATCCCCCGACATTTGATAGCCATCTCCCACTGTGATCGGATTGACTACCATCAGTTAAATCTAATTTTTATTTGCAATTATTTCTCAATTATTATATTTTAATATCTCCACATTTCACCTATCCTCTACATTGCTGTATCACATTTCTTACCACTCGGTCTACTTCTCTTTAACTTAACCATCCTAGATGTAGCATTAGTTACCTGTGCCTCACCGCTTGTTCTCGTATTCCGAAGAAAGCCGAATGTAGGTAGAAACGTCAGTATTTTGTTATGTTTCTATTTGTGTAAAGCTGTCACCTTACCTTATAGGAGTGTACATTACAGCCAACTACTGGCTCCTTCCTTCTCTTTTTATCAGAGTTGTGCCATATTTGGCCTGTGCTCTGGAAGTGTGGTATGCCTCTGCTTCGTGCTGTGCCATTAATGCTCTGATGATGGCACCAGAATGTGGCTAGCGATTTTTCTGAGCACACTTTATTTTACAGAAATTATCCAACTTGGCATCCTTAGCCTGCTTAGCACATAGTTTAAAATGCATCATTTGTGGTCTACCTCTTATTTCAGACGCTTTTAGAGCTCAGGTTATGTTCTTCCGTTCTTTCTGGCTTTCTGATATGTCTTTGTCTCTTGTTCCGCCTAATTTCCTCGACTTCTACGTTCCACCAAGGAAGCTGCGTCCACCTCTTCTGCCTCCTGCGAGGTGTACTGTTTCCTGTATCTGATTTAGAAAATGACGTCCTGGTTTGTATTCTCATAGTGGAATGTATGGAGCTTGCATTTCTGGCTTCTATTTCTGCCTTTCTCAATCAGGATGACACATGGATAGTGATCACTTCCGTGGAATCCTAGTACACTCCACCTGCAGATCGAATACAATGATGGAAAACACAGTGGAAGGGGGGGGCGGTGTATATGGAACTATCAGAGTCCCCTGTTCGAGTGGCCATTCTGGTTGCCCTTCCATCATTCAAGTACACTAAATAGGCCGACACCAGTGCGTTTTCTAGGTCTTCTCCCTGCTTGTTGGTTATGACGCCACTGGTTTCCTCTAGCATTAAAATCTCCACAGAAAATGGCCTTCTCCTACTCGAACGTGAAGAGATTCTGCCATTGTTGTGTGTCCACATTCCCATTACAGGCGTATACATTTACAGCCACGAAGGAAACTGGGGTCTGCACCCAACTGTATGTACCTGGATTCTGCACTGCCCCACGCAGACATATCAACCTCAGCTACCACCATATTGTTTCAGACAAGGATGGCCTACCCAAGGTGTCGTCGATTGTAGAAACTGTGAAATCCAGAATGAACTTTGCTAACAGTGTTTTTGGCAATATCATTATACCGACGCCGCACAGTATGCAACAAAACACAATGTTTAAGTGATTATGATAACTATGAAATAAAACATGAATGTGACATGCATCTATGATTGGGACAATCATGGCAGACATATTTTATTCATTCAGACATTAATTGACATCTATAAACGACTTTCAGAAACATATATCATTCAATACAGAATTGAGAAATATAAAACTGATACATTACATTGGTAAAGTGTGTCAGAGCTAAACCTATTTTACTCATATAATACAGAATTTTATATATTTGAAATACTACAAAGAAGAAGAAATAGTATACATGTGACTATAACATAGAACACTAGGGACATTAACAAGAACTGATACCACATAAAGTATTACACACACAAGATACTAATTCAGTACATTTCTTAACACTTAGATCATCAGGCATCTTCAAATACACTTTCTGAAGACATGATTATAGTGTCTTCTATCCTGCTTTGCTTCAGTGATACTTTAATCGGTCTTCTCCATCACCAATACCTGATTCTGTAGGCCAGCAATAACCGTGGCACCTTTCTATTTGACACAAGCCAGCAATAACCATGGCACCTTTCTATTTGACACAAGCCAGCAATAACCGTGGCACTTTTCTATTTGACACAAGCCAGCAATAACCGTGGCACCTTTCTATTTGACACAAGCCAGCAATAACCATGGCACCTTTCTATTTGATACAAGCCAGCAATAACCGTGGCACCTTTCTATTTGACACAAGCCAGCAATAACCGTGGCACCTTTCTATTTGACACAAGCCAGCAATAACCATGGCACCTTTCTATTTGACACAAGCCAGCAATAACCGTGGCACCTTTCTATTTGACACAAGCCAGCAATAACAGTGGCACCTTTCTATTTGACACAAGCCAGCAATAACCATGGCACCTTTCTATTTGACACAAGCCAGCAATAACCATGGCACCTTTCTATTTGACACAAGCCAGCAATAACCATGGCACATTTCTATTTGACACAAGCCAGCAATAACCGTGGCACCTTTCTATTTGACACAAGCCAGCAATAACCGTGGCACCTTTCTATTTGACACAAGCCAGCAATAACCATGGCACCTTTCTATTTGACACAAGCCAGCAATAACCATGGCACATTTCTATTTGACACAAGCCAGCAATAACCATGGCACCTTTCTATTTGACACAAGCCAGCAATAACCGTGGCACCTTTCTATTTGACACAAGCCAGCAATAACCGTGGCACCTTTCTATTTGACACAAGCCAGCAATAACCATGGCACCTTTCTATTTGACACAAGCCAGCAATAACCATGGCACATTTCTATTTGACACAAGCCAGCAATAACCGTGGCACCTTTCTATTTGACACAAGCCAGCAATAACCGTGGCACCTTTCTATTTGACACAAGCCAGCAATAACCGTGGCACCTTTCTATTTGACACAAGCCAGCAATAACCGTGGCACCTTTCTATTTGACACAAGCCAGCAATAACCGTGGCACCTTTCTATTTGACACAAGCCAGCAATAACCGTGGCACCTTTCTATTTGACACAAGCCAGCAATAACCGTGGCACCTTTCTATTTGACACAAGCCAGCTCACAGTCTTTCCCTTAAAAACCAACATGTTCATTGATCCCCTCTTATAATTATTTCCTGCTCAGCAATTTTTAGTTTTCTGTGTAGTTCTTGAAGCTGTCACTTCAGACTTTCTCTCTTGGTCTGGCTTTCTTTAAGCTCAACTTTCATGTCCATAACATGCCTCTGTGATTCCTGAAGCTGTAACTGCAGACTTCCTGTCCTGGTCTGGCTTTCTTTAAGCTCAACTTTCATATCCATAACCTGCCTCTGTGATTCCTGAAGCTGTAACTGCAGACTTCCTGTCCTGGTCTGGCTTTCTTTAAGCTCAACTTTCATATCCATAACTTCTCTCTCTAATTCAACCTGCCTATATTTTCCATCACCTTTCCTAACTGCATTGTTGTACTTTGCCTTCCAGCATTTTATGCTTTTATCTTTTCCCTCGATGGTCCGTTTCACCTCTGCTGGTGTTGTTAGTTCCAGCTTGTGTTTCCTTCTCAGTGCTGTTATCTTCTTACGCAAACTAGCATTCAACTTCTTCATATTCATGTTTGTACGCTGTTTATGTACACAATGTTCACAGTCCTGTCTCAGCCTCTTTGGTGACGGGGATCTATTACTGGTAGTAGTAGACTGTGTACCTGAGAAACATTGTGATACATCACTAGTGACACAATCACCTGAAAAAGAAAGTTCATTGGTTAGGGCTACAGGCTGCATTAATTGAACAGAAACAGGCAACATTGTAAAGGGTACTGGAAATATTTCATTAAACATTTTTTCTACCATAAAGGACCACTCAAGATTCAAGTTATGAATTTTTCTTTTAAGCACTTTATCAAAGTATCGCAATGATGACCTAAGAAGTTCATCATCTATAATCTTATCCTGTTCAATGCCCTCTACAAAAGTCTTAACCATCTTTTGCACACTTGCCACTGTTGGACCTTTGCTAAAGGCGTTCTTGGTTTTCTCTCCCAGGAACAGTCTAGCAATGTAACCTTTCTTCAATGGATACTCTGGTTCAAAGGTTGCCAGAAAAGCTCTCAGATCAGGCACAGACTTCTTTACTTCCATGATGAAAATTCAAATGCTAAACAGAATAAAGAAAAAAAGTATGAGTTTGAATTGATTTGACATTTGTGAGACACACTTGATCGAGGTGAGGTCTCGTCCAATTAAATAAAGAAAAATAAAATGTGAAGTTAATCTCCTCTTGTTTGGACACAAGTCTACCAGAAAGCCAAATGTTACTTAATTTACATTCTGAACATCACACACACACACACATATATATATATATATATATATATATATATATATATATATATATATATATATATATATATATATATATATATATATATATATATATATATATTAATATATGTCTAATTATTCATCATAAATAAATCCATGACAGGAAATTTTTTGAATGATCATTATCATCATAAATCATCTAATTATTATTTTTATTTTAATAAAGTATATAAATAAGCACTAAATCACTAAATGAAATGGTCATGCATTGTATGTTGGTGACAGACCCAAGAAAGGTTACCTTTTAACCTAATCATGGGGGCGGGGGCCCAGTTTGTTTAGAAAAGAATTAGAGTAGACTGTGTAGAGTTCGTTTCATTAACAAGACGAAGGACTGAGCGAATGTTTCTCAATCGAAACTGGGGTTAAACAAGGATGTATTTTATCGCTCTTGTTATTTGGAGTTGTTATGGACTTCATAATGAAGAAATGCTGCACTGGTAATAAATGCATTGAATGGGTACAAGGAGACCATTTGGAGGACCTCAACTTTGTTGATGACATAGTTCTCATCAGCAGTCAGATAAAAACAATGCAGGAAAACACAAATGAACAATTTGATGATCAAATGATCATTGGATCCAATGGGGAGAAAATGTTGATAGAACTCCGCGGTGAGTCCGTCCGGTCCTGGTGTCCTATCCCTATGCTTTGATTTCACCGTGGTCGTTATGTCCGCGAGTGTTATCTCTGTATCCAGTATTTGTTTGTCCATTTCCGTTAGTTGTTTGGTGTGCTCCTTGCACTCGGCTTGAACGTGCGGTTGAGGTGTTCCTTCTGTGTACAGCTGTCTGTAGTATTAGTAGACAAACACCAGACATGCCAAGAGTTGTTAATCCCCTACTGCCCATACCAGAACAGACTACCTGGACAGAAGAATCATGATCATCAATACAAATACGGACAGAAGTGAAAGGAATAGTTGACAAAGAAGAACAGAAGAGTCTACAGCGAAAAACAATAACACTCAGTTTCCTGGATGAAGAATACCCACAAGACCTATGGATCTGTGTGTACACAGATGGATCAGCACAGAATGCAGTAAAGAATGGGGGAGCAGGTGCAGATATAGATCACCCAAATAACACTAGGGATATGAATACAATAGCAAATGGGAAATATTGTCACAATTATGATGCAGAAGTACAAGCAATAAAGTTGACAATAGAAAAACTGCTGAACAGTAACCTTAACTCTCAGCCTGTAGTGTTTTTGACAGATGCAAGATCAGTACTCCAGGCACTACAATCCAGAAAATTACCACATCTGCATACCTTATTGACTGAACTCTGCAAGCACCACAGGGTTGCCCTGCAATGGATCTCATCTCACTGTGGAATACCAGGAAATGATAAAGCAGATCAGTTGGCAAAGGAAGGTTCAACAGGCACACAACTAGATACACCGGTTACATACCATCATAAGAAACAAACAATCAAATCAATCAGAGGACCACAAGCCGTAAATCAGGATGCTTTTCATAATATGAATAGATATGAACAAGTTATCATTATACACCTCAGAACAGGACACAATCGACTCCATAGTCACATGTATACAAAATTCAAGATCGGCACCTCAACTACTTGTACATGTGGACAGGCGCCCCAGACTGCTGAGCACATACTTCAAGACTGCACTGAATATAGTAGACAGGAAAATCCATTGGCCCATAGATACAACACTACAGACAAAACTATATGGGCCACTGCAAGAATTACAAAAGACAGTAACATTTATACAGGAAACGACATTGCAGATATAGACAATACTTCAGGCGAACGAAAGATAGAAAGGTGTCTGTAGTATTCCCCGAATGCTTGGAAGACTTTTTTTGTTTCTGTCTGTGTGTTGCCTTCTGAGTCTACGATCTTCTTGATGTATCTGCTGTTTTGTATGTGTTGCTCTATGTCCAGGAATTGTTTGTTGGCTGTCTCCTGGGTGGTTGTTATTTGCCGTGCGCGCGTTAGCGCCCCCTGGTATCTGTACTGTGTGTATCGCTCCAGTTCTTCTTCTAGTAGGATGATGTGTGGGCCGTGTTTGTCCACTTGTTTTGCCAGACGCAGGGCTTCCTGCAGCATTTTTTCTTCTTGTTGAATGTGTCTGCTTATTTGGGACGCCAGTACCATTGTTGTTTTGCGTATTTTGCTTTTCAGCAACTCCCATTGTGTTTGTATATCGTCTGCTTCTTGGTTGCTTGTGTACAGTTGAATGAGCTTCGATGTGACTTCTACGTAGGTGCTGTTGTGTAGCAGTGTCTTGTTGAATTTCCAATGTGGTGATTTTTGTTTTCCTCTTCTTATCGTCTCACTGATAGCTACGAGGACCCCTTTGTGGTCAGTGAAGTGGAGCGTCTCGTCCAGGTATTGGGTCCGACTGGCATGTATTCCTGACGGGACGCAGAAACGGTCGAGTCGCGCTGCTCTGCATTGGGCGTTGCTTTTGTGTGTTGTTTCTTTGCCTTGTGGGTTTTGTGTCTGTAGGCATCTGTCGGTTCGTGTTCATCTACTCGTAGTATGTCGTGTAGTGCGTCAGGCCGTCCTGTATATGTGCTGTATGCGCCTCCCTCGACATCGTTTTTTGACAGGACGCAGTTGAAGTCTCCACCGAGGATAATCTTCTGTCCCGTGTACTTCCTTGTAAATAGCTGTGAGAGGTCCTCGTAGAATTGTGCTTGTTGTTCTGGTACTGGTGGTGCGTGGACGTTGACTATCGTGTATCGCTGCTCTGACGCCTTTTATTTCGATGGTTGTCGTTCTGACATCACTGTCCCTTTCTTTGGAAGTGATTTCCCATCTGTCGGATGTCTGTTCCTGAACCTACACGTTGGACTGCCAAGCTGAAACAAGAATGCCTTAGCCCTAGCTGTGTAGTGATTTGTGATGCGTGTATGTCTGTGTGTATGTTTTTTTTCTTGTATGAGGACGAAATCTGGTTTGTATCTGTGTATTAAATGTATGATGTTATTCAATTTTTTTTTGTTGGTATCGATGGCCACGGTGGTGGTGTCTCCGATGTTCTGGTGACGTTTTCTGGTAGGACATTGGTTGTCCCAGTGTTCTGTTGACGTTTTCTGGTAGGACATTGGTTGTCCCAGTGTTCTGTTGACGTTTTCTGGTAGGACATTGGTTGTCCCGGTGTTCTGTTAGGACATTGGTTGTCCCGGTGTTCTGTTGACGTTTTCTGGTAGGACATTGGTTGTCCCAGTGTTCTGTTGACGTTTTCTGGTAGGACATTGGTTGTCCCAGTGTTCTGTTGACGTTTTCTGGTAGGACATTGGTTGTCCCAGTGATCTGTTGACGTTGTCAGGTAGGACATTGGTTGTCCCAGTGTTCTGGTGACGTTTTCTGGTAGGACGTTGGTTGTCCCAGTGTTCTGTTGACGTTGTCTGCTAGGACATTGGTTGTCCCAGTGTTCTGTTGACGTTTTCTGGTAGGACATTGGTTGTCCCAGTGTTCTGTTGACGTTGTCAGGTAGGACATTGGTTGTCCCAGTGTTCTGGTGACGTTTTCTGGTAGGACATTTGTCCCAGTGGGTATCAGCCCCACAGTGTGTGCATTTTGTTCTCCTCCTTGGTAGAATTACCCATACTCTATGGGTGTCTCGCACACTCCCCGTCAGTTGTAAGAAAACATAGTGTGGTGTCTCTTTTTTTGGAGTGTAACGGAAGATCAACCGATCATTGGCCAAATTGTCTTTCTTTGTCTCCGCCCCTGGGTCTCCTGTGATCTGTTTTACCAGATCTGTGGCGGTTTTCATATTGACGTTTGGGGGCATCCATTGAAGGTAGCCCCTAGCCTTTTCTTTTTCTAAATTGTTCAATGTTGATAGTAATGTCAGGATTACTCAACGTGACAGTTTTACCATCTAGTCTTTGGTAATCTCGTAAGTATGCCGCTGTTGACAAAGTGAAATACCACCTCGTGTGGGTGGCAAAGTGGTATATGGTCGCAACGCCGTTTGGTCCGATCCCGCATGGCCCCATGAGGGCGGCTTTCATGAAGGCGTGGGTTACTTTCTGTGTTTGTCCGTGAACGTCGCCACCAACGTGCCTTTCTCATGGAAAAGTCCCCCTACCAGGGCTTCCTCTGAGTCATAAGCGAATGTTGGAATAGTTTGAGCCATTTCAGATATACTTGGATGTTTTAATAAAATGGTTGTAAATAAAATTTGTCCATATTACCTTCACGGTGTCTTGGTTCTGGAATTCTCTAGTTTTATCCAACGTAATAATAGTGTTGTATTCTCAAATTTCACACAATTGTAAATAAATAAATAACGAATCAAAATATCAATATTGCATTAAGGTTAATAGGCATTTCATTGACAATTATAATGATTTTAGAATGACAACACAAATGCGTGCGCTGAAAACTGAAACAAAATGGCGGAAGGCAAAGCCTAAATTAGGGTGCTGACCCTACCTTACTTTAAATTGCAATAACTATTGACCGACATTTCATATCATTGCATAGTTTTTACTCACTTAAAGTAATAAGACTAACTATTTATTATACACAAGTTCATTAAAAATTATAAGTTTCTTCAATATACATCAATGCAAGAAACATACCTGTTGTATTCAGATGCAAATATAGCTGTAAGAGCGCTAATGAATTGATTCGATTTTCCCGCATGCGAGAAAAGGAACGAACCAGGTGCCGTGTGATATATATAGCAATGTTAGCCTCGTTTTCATTGGTCAGAAAAACGAATAACATACGACCTCGACCCTCGGACAGTATCGGTCACTTCCGACCATGTAAACAAATCCTAAATTTGGTCTTTTTAAGCAACCGGTAAAAGAGGCAGACCAAGACTAACATGGGCGAGTAACATCAAAAGATGGACAAATCAGCCTATGACAACCTGCTCCATCAAAGCAAGAGACAGAGCAGAATGGCACTCCATGGTAGCCAACCTTCGTTGAGGAGACGGCACTCGATGATGATGATGAAGCAACACCGGAAGTTGCCGGTCTGGAAATATCGAAGGTGCAGATTCTCGTACAAGAGAAGATAGGCATGATGAACCAACGTCTTCGACAAGCTTGTTATTTAAATGACCATGCGATTGTGTTTGCTGGAGTTCTTAAGAATGAATTTATTGGGTAAAATCCTAGTTTAGTCATATAAATTATTTATCTATAGAGTAACGTTCCCTTGAGTAACATACATATATTGCACTGTAATCGGGCTCTAAATAAAAATTCTAGAGAGAAGAGAGTAAGAGAGACAACGAGAGGGTAAATAAAGCCATAAACTTTATAAACTGTATGATTATGTATGATAAACCAAACCCTAACCCCTAAAATCATTTTTAGTATTGAGAAAACTAACTGATTACAGTAGTTTTGTTTCGACGCCAAGGAGAGATAACTCGTTTCGCGTATATAATTTAAATGACTGAACTAGGACTTTGCTATTAGTATTAGCTATAAGGAATATAAAAAATTGTGCTGAAGTCAGTCAGGTGAGTGTTGAGTTGAAATGAGCAAATAAAAAAATATCGCAGTTCTACTCTACTGCAAACCACAACAACACAATGCACATGCCAATTTAATGTTCTTTTAAAGGGTGGATAACAAAATTGTGTGTTCCTTTAGACATCGGGTGAACACAAGCAGTATAAAATATAAAAAGATCAGATTAAAATTTGATTAACCATTTTTTTGTTTTTATAATTAACCTACGGTCTTTTGATTTCCATATATTTTCTAGTGCATTTAAGCTCTTCTTCATTTTCAGATTGTAATAAATATGGAAGTCCAAAAGATGTTATCAGCTGAAGAGATAAAACAGGAATCAGATTATACAGTGAGTTGATTGGTTAATGTTGCATGATAGTATAAACTATTAGTCTGGGATTAAAGACAGCATATTACATAGCACTTCTATCATATAACCATCAACAGATGTAAGATAAAATGAGCATACTTGAAAACTTGGAAAACAACAAAAATGACAATCATGAAGATGCTGACCCTCATTAATGGATCTTTGCACAGAATAAAAGGATGGAAATGGTAGGACAAAATCACTAACATAGAATTATGGAAAAGTACCATTCAAATACCAATGGGAGATAGATACAGCGAAGATGATGGCACTGGTTAGGATACACACTACGGAAGCCAACTGAGAGTATTACACAACATGCCCTTTCTGGAATCCACAAAGACAAAGAGGAAGACCAAGGAATTGTTGGAGAAGACAGATAGAAGCAGAGATGAAGATGACGGGGAAGACATGGAATGATCTTAAAAGAATGGCAAGAAACAGAACGGCTTAGAAAGTATTTGTTGAAGACCTATGCTCCACAGGGAGCTGAAAGGTAGAAGTAGAAAGACAACATGCTCCAATGTTGTCACCAAAGAATGTAAACTTTCCAGTTTTTACAACAAATAACATATATATTTAGTTAAAGTGTTGGAAGATGTTGTTGCCACCTTATATTGCATTACTGCATCTGTTGGCAATTGATTACAATGTTGGTCTGTTGCCATGGACAAGAAGAAGAAGAAGCTCCACAGAAAGAAGACAAAATCTGGAAGATAGTTTCTGGATTGAGCTCCACAGAAAAAAGACAAAATCTGGAAGATAGTTTCTGGATTGAGCTCCACAGAAAGAAGACAAAATCTGGAAGATAGTTTCTGGATTGAGCTCCACAGAAAGAAGATAAAACCTGGAAGATAGTTTCTGGATTGAGCTCCACAGAAAGAAGACAAAATCTGGAAGATAGTTTCTGGATTGAGCTCCACAGAAAGAAGATAAAACCTGGAAGATAGTTTCTGGATTGAGCTCCACAGAAAGAAGATAAAACCTGGAAGATAGTTTCTGGATTGAGCTCCACAGAAAGAAGATAAAACCTGGAAGATAGTTTCTGGATTGAGCTCCACAGAAAGAAGATAAAACCTGGAAGATAGTTTCTGGATTGAGCTCCACAGAAAGAAGACAAAATCTGGAAGATAGTTTCTGGATTGAACTCCACAGAAAGAAGATAAAACCTGGAAGATAGTTTCTGGATTGAGCTCCACAGAAAGAAGATAAAACCTGGAAGATAGTTTCTGGATTGAGCTCCACAGAAAGAAGATAAAACCTGGAAGATAGTTTCTGGATTGAGCTCCACAGAAAGAAGATAAAACCTGGAAGATAGTTTCTGGATTGAGCTCCATAGAAAGATAATAAAACCTGGAAGATAGTTTCTGGATTGAGCTCCACAGAAAGAAGATAAAACCTGGAAGATAGTTTCTGGATTGAGCTCCACAGAAATGGGGCTCTTTATTTTACTATTTGTAACAAACAGCTGTGTAGTATTTTGTGACGTCTTGACTGCTCTTTATGCATTCATCGTGTGTTATAAAGTTAATTCAACTTATAAACTCCAGGTCGTTCCCCTCAGTGGAGGATGTTTATATTTGGAATTTATGTTTAAAAAATGCAATGTAAAGGGTAAATTTGCTATACAGCTCAGAGTTCTGAAAGTCAGTGTCATGAATTGAGGCTTTTGTAACACAAGTACTAAGGGGACAGGTTCAGCAACTCACAGCTGATCTATCAATCTTTTGTTCGCCCACACTTCCCATTGGTGTGAGTGCATGGCATCCTGGTTGTTGTGGTGCGCCTTTTGGCTGGTTGCCTCCGTCTTCAGTACATATACTTGCTAGCGCAGACTGTGGTCTTGCTCAGTTGTAGGAAGGCCTGCCAAGTCTTAATTTTCAGTCCCTGGTGACGCTTAAGCCCTATCCCCAAAACAAGGAGCTGGCCTTGATGGGCATTCACAGCTGATTGACTGCAGCAGAATTTATGAACAAAAGAGCAGATCAAGACACTACCAGTGGTGCTCCTGGAAATAGACTTACCACTTTAGCCAAGTGAACAAACACCAAAGAGAGAGGACTGCACTCAAAAATGCTGATGTTGCGTGTGTTAACTCTTTCCGTACGATCCGCCACATGGTGCGCCATTTCGGTTGCGTACGTTCAGCCACATAGTGCGCCACACTCAATTTTTTTAGTGTGAACGCCATCAGACCATATTCGTTTTACATGTCTTGTATCATCTTGATATTGGTGAAATCTAATAGCTTGATCAATTATCTAAACATTCATATATAATATGTTAGATAAATATAAATATGTAGATTGATTCTTAAAACCATGAACAATTTTGTCTCTAAAATCTCTTCCGTTGTGTCGATAAAAAGCTTCCGTACGGAAAGAGTTAAGTGATAACACACAAATATCACATCTTTGCTACAAACCATATCTCAATGTATCTATATTTACTGAACATCATTTTTAGGGTAAACACCAGAATAAAATAAAGGTACAATCAGGCAAAAGCTGGGAGCTACCAGGTGAAATCATCAAATGGGGACCAAGTTGCTCACTAGCAAGCAACTGAGTTGAGAGAAGTCAGTGACTCAAGTTGACTGCATGTGTCACCAGAGTCAGCAAGCAACTGAGCTGAGAGCAGTCAGTGACTCAAGTTGATTACATGCATCATCAGATTCAGCAAGCAACTGAGCTGAGAGCAGTCAGTGATTCAAACTTACTGCATACATCATCAAAGTCAGCAAGCAACTGAGCTGAGAGCAGTCAGGGACTCAAACTGACTGCATGCATCATCAGAGTCAGCAAGCAACTGAGTTGAGAGAAGTCAGTGACTCAAGTTGATTACATGCATCACAGTCACAAAACAAGAGAGGTGAGAGCAGTTAGTGATTCAAGCTGACTGCATGCATTATCAGAGTCAGCAAGCAACTGAGCTGAGTGAGAGCAGCCAGTGACTCAAGTTGACTGCATGCACCAGGATCAGCAAACAACAGAGCTGATTGCAGCCAGTGACTCAAACTGACTGCATGCATCAGAATCAGCAAACAACAGAGCTGATTGCAGCCAGTGACTCAAACTGACTGCATGCATCAGGATCAGCAAACAACAGAGCTGATTGCAGCCATTGACTCAAGCTGACTGCATGCATCAGGATCAGCAAACAACAGAGCTGATTGCAGCCATTGACTCAAGCTGACTGCATGCATCAGGATCAGCAAACAACAGAGCTGATTGCAACCAGTGACTCAAGTTGACTGCATGCATCAGGATCAGCAAACAACAGAGCTGATTGCAGCCAGTGACTCAAGCTGACTGCATGCATCAGGATCAGCAAACAACAGAGCTGATTGCAGCCAGTGACTCAAGCTGACTGCATGCATCAGGATCAGCAAACAACAGAACTGATTAAAAACCCTACTTCATCTTCAGTGGTGTTCCAGGCTAACTAGTCTAGTCAAGCAAATAGTGATCTAATAGGGAAGGCAACCCAGTAATAAAAATAACTGCTGATGTAGGGTATGTAGGGCTGAAAGGTGCACATTTGTGCTACAAACCACAATGCATATATCCCCATATAATGTTCTTTTAAGTGTGGACAATGAACAGTAGTAGTCAGGTGATCACAGAAGAAGAAATCACATACAGATCATAGTTATGGTTACATATTCAGACATTAGATGAAATTGAATTTAAAAATATCATCATCATGTGCCATGTCGGATGACGATCATGTACTTCCACAATCTTCTATCCACAGTGCATCGTATGAGTTCTGTTGTTGACTGTTTTCCATGCCATGACATCAAGCTATCAAGTATTTTCTCTCTTTGTCGTCTGCGATCTCTCTTTCCTTTTATTTTGCCAGTTGTAACCAAGAATTCCAACTTTCCTCTTCTCATGATGTACCTGAAAAATGTTGATTGCTTCTTTCTGATGTTTTTTAAGAGCTCTCTTTTTGTGTTGGCCTCTTTGAGAACTTTCTCATTGGTCTTTTAGCTGTCCAGGGAACTTTCAACATTCTTCTGAGAAATCTCATCTCTGTGGCCTCTAATTCATTTGTTTGTCTATTGTCCTTGATTCGCTTCCATAGGTCAGAATTGGTTCTATATAGCACCGATGAACTCTATTTCTCATTTTTATTGACATAGATTTGTTGCATAAGATATTTTTCATTTTCTGAAATGCTATTTTGGCCTGAGCTATTCTGCTTTTTATTTCTGTGTTGCATCGTCCATCTGATGTTATCACTGTGCCCGAGTATTTTAAACGTTGCACTTGTTCCAGATTTGTCTCGTTTATTTTAATGCTGTGTGCTGGTGATGATTGTTTCTTCGATATAACCATTACTTCTGTTTTCTTACTATTCAGGCTGAGATCTTTCTTGTTGCTTTCTTTTACTTATATATCTATCATTTCTTGTAGCTCATTCTCTGACTCTGCTATTTAAAACTGTGTCATCTGCATATCGTAAATTATTTATGTTGTGACCGGTGACTTCAATTCCTTTTTTGTCTACTATTGATATATTTAATTATATATATATATATATTGACAAATAATATCAGATAATTAAAATTACAATATTTGATGTTAATTTTATTCTCCATTTATTGCCAGGTAGATCAAGATGAGGGCTGCAGTCAAGATTGTAGCCCCCAAACTCTGGTAACTGACAGCCAGTCTAGACAAGTGCCAGGAGGAGAGATGGCAGTTCTATCTCAGTTTTGTGAATCTGGAATGGCTGGTCTTCAGTGCAGACATCAAATAATGCAGACACTGACACTTTCTGGAGAGAAGTTGTACAAGTGCGATATGTGTGGAAGAGGTCTTGTGCAGAATGAAAGTCTAAAAGAGGACATAAAAGTACACAAGAGAGCGCTTACAGAACAAAAACTTATCAAATGTGATGTGAGTGGTGCTGGGTTTTCAAAAAATGGAAGTCTAAACCTTCATAAGAAAGCATATACTGGAGAGAAGACTTTCAAATGTGATGTGTGTGGTGCAGGGTTTTCACGAAATGGACCTCTAAAAGAGCATAAGAGTACTCATACAGGAGAAAAACCTTTCAGATGTGATGTGTGTGGTGCTGATTTTTCAAAAAATGGAAGTCTAAAGCTTCACAAGAGAATACATACAGGAGAGAAGCCTTTCAAATGTGATGTGTGTGGTGCAGGTTTTTCACGAAATGGACTTCTGGGAGAGCATAAGAGAACACATACAGGAGAGAAGCCTTTCAAATGTGATGTGTGTGGTTCTGGTTTTACACAGATCGGAAATCTGAACAAACATAAGAGAACACATACAGGAGAGAAACCTTTTAAATGTGATGTGTGTGGTAGTGGTTTTTCACAAAATGAACATCTAAAAGAACATAAGAGAACACATACAGGAGAGAAACCCTACATATGTGATGTGTGTGGTACTGGTTTTTCACGTATTAGAAATCTAAAGCTACACAAGAGAACACATACAGGAGAGAAGCCTTTCAAATGTGATGTGTGTGATGCTGGCTTTTCACAAAATGGATGTCTGAACAAACATAAGAGAACACATACAGGAGAGAAACCTTTCAAATGTGATATATGTGGTACAAGTTTTACACTAAATGGAAATCTAAACAAACATAAGAGAACACATACAGGAGAGAAACCTTTCAAATGTGATGTGTGTGGTAGTGGTTTTTCACAAAAGGAACATCTAAAAGAACATAAGAGAACACACACTGGAGAGAGACCTTTCATATGTGATGTGTGTGGTGCAGGATTTACATATAATGGAAGTTTAAACAAACACAAGAGAACACATACAGGAGAGAAGCCTCATAAATGTGATGTGTGTGGTGCAGGTTTTACACAAAATGGCTATCTAAACAAACACATGAAAACACATACAGGAAATCAGAGAGTAATATAGTTTTTACACTCGTATGTACGCACACAATTTAGCATTTCTATTTCTGCTTGCTTGTCTACCTGAAATAAGTATCTCAGCTGGATCTAACGTACCAAGTCATACGTAAAGTAATATTAGTGTTTGTTCTGTTCTTGCTGTTGATCTTGTAGTTCAGCCAATATGGTAAATCATAGACATCAACCAGAATTCAAATTCTTTTCGCTTGAATAAAACCGTGAGTGTTTTAAGGAAAGCTTGTCAATTTCAGCACATCTTGTGAGCTTAGCATAATCACCTTCATTATTCATCCAAGATAAGGGTTTAAGAGCCCATACATGTGTCACTGTAGGCCTATACAAGCCTTGTTATGGATTTACCACTGAATACAAAGCTCCTTCAATGCTTGGCCAATGTATTACCCAGTGGTAGTACTGCTGGATGACTAGCACCATCCTGGAAAAAATTGAAGAAATAAGACAAGGTGAACCCGGAAGCCATCGGTTGGGATCAAACCCTACCTCTTATCCTTTGTAGTCCAGTACACTAACCACTGAGCTATCGTGACTCTCCTATGCATATTAGAGTATAGATTTACTCAGTGAGAGGATTCACTTATAATTGAGAAACAGTTATTTTTTTTTCAGCTCCTGTGGAGCATAGGTCTTCAATAAACACTTTCCAAGACGTTCTGTTTCTTGCCATTCTTTTAAGATCATTCCAAGTCTTTCCCATCATCTTCATCTCTGCTTCTATCTGTTTTCTCCAACAATTCCTTGGTCTTCCTCTTTGTCTTTTCCCCTGGGGATTCCAAAAAAGGGCCTGTTGTGTAATGCTCTCAGTTGGCTTCCGGAGTGTGTGTCCTATCCAGTGCCATCGTCTTCGCTGTATCTCTTTATCCACTGGTATTTGACTGGTACATTTACATAATTTTATGTTAGTGAATTTGTCTGCCATTTCCATCCTTTTATTCTGCGTAAGCATCCATTAAGGAAAGTCTGTATTTTCATGATTGTCAATTTTGTTGTTCTCCATGTTTTGCAGCCATATAATAGGACTGACTTAACATTTGAGTTGAACATTTTTATTTTTGTATTTAACCTAATTTCTTATCCTTATTTCGGTACTTTTCTGTTCACTTATAGCTATTGACTAAGAACTGTAACAGGCTAAGAATTTGCTATTGTTGGTTTATAATGTCAAGACTGTAGTCAGAATAATACAAGTTTATGTCTGATTATGTTGTAATGAGCAACAGTGAGTTATCAAATTACTTAAGTGTGATAAATGTGATGTGGTGTTCAAAGTATCTGAGTGATAGTTCATTCTTGTCATCATCATCATGAATTAATACTTTTATTAAAAGGAAGGAATAAATAACAACACTGGGACACTATCTGTGGGAATTCTTTGTTTTACTTTGCAACAATTTACACAAAATATATGTTTTACTTTGCGGCTAATGAAGTAGTTCTATGGTCACTTTTAATGACCTCCTATATAGCTCATCTGGCACCACAATGGTAAAGGACACTTCCATTTCCAAGATGGTGCAATAAAGTTCGTGTTCTCTCTATCGCTGCAGAAAATGCATTTGGGGACTGATTAATTTCTGCTCTCTAATGCAATTTTCTTCGTTAAAGTCAAAATGATGTTCAATTTAACAAATCTGCTCCGATGGAGTGGAGTCGTACACACTGCAATATTCCTTTTTGACAAGTCAAGTGTTGTGAATGTGACCTTTCACCGTCTCTAGAGTTGATCTGTGGTTTACATCAACACATTTAGTGCTGTTAAATGGCAGTCGTTGGAATTGTTTGACACAAGTTATTTACATGTTGCAACGCATTAATGTGGACTGCTCCGTCAAGTCACCCGAAGTTTTTTCTCTTTAGGGAATTTGCACTTCGTTTCGTTCGTTGTAGGCTGCATTCACTAGAGTAATCGAAAATCTATGGGCGCAGCCATTGTTGTGTGTGCTACGTCATCATAATAGCTCATCATGTATCCCTAGACCTGCCATATGCTAATCTTACAGTCTGTTGTTTGATGTGCAATGGGGATAATCCGACGACTGTGTTTAATATGTTCGGAAATGGAGTCAAAAACGATGTCCTAACATCAAGTGCTATACATTTTTTAAAAATATGATGATCATCATTTTCTGGAGGTCGTTAACTTCCAGTATATATGGTGGATAGGTGGTGGGAACCATTGAAGGCTATGTATGAAAAGTGTTCCTTGTTGCAGTTTCCTCATATTCCAAGACCGGCTTGTTGCAAGAGCTACTGAGTTAAGTGCTCTGTGCACACCGTGAGCTGTGTGTCTCATCCGTTTTGATCATATTTCGACATTTCAATTGTTTACGATGAATGATATTGTATGACAAGGAACAGTTGGCTGTGTTTACTTTCTGTACGGTTTCGCCTTATGTCTTCTGGCGTGTGCTGAGACTGCTATGATGGGGACTACAGTTATCTTTCTTTGTTTGGGAGATCAGTTAGTAATTCAGATGATTCCATTGGCACGGGCGGTTGAGCAATTATGGATTTTAATTAGTTTGCAGTAATGCCGGGGCTAACCTTAACTATAACCATGTTGGTAACTGTATTTCATCCTCGACTTGTCTGACTTTGTGTTGTGTTTTTAACTTTCATCTTCTCAACTGATTATCTGGACCCGTTATGCGTTCTCCATTACTTCTGATCATTCCTGATCATCATTCTTGAATCGGCGCCTCAGTACGCGGGTTTTTACCCATATGTGCTCGGCCTCCTATACAAAAGTTTTCGAATACTCCAGTCTAGTGTCACCTCAAACATCTTAAGTCACAAACGAGGCATCATTCCTCAGCTGTCCAGAGTATGTACCCTGGTATCCATATCTGCCAATGACTGGGTCGATCGTATCTTTTTTTTTTTTTTCCAACCACAAGGGCACACTGCTTCCAGCAGGAATCGAACACAGGTTGTCCGAACAGCGGTAGCCTAGTTGGTTGATTTCGCCAAATAGACTACCGTAGTCCAAGTGGAAAAAGTACATCGCGTATGTACTGGTGTCCTTGGCTGACACATTGCTTCCTGTTCAACGGTGATTATTCAAAGGAAGTAAACTCGTAGATTCTGATGCCTAAATGCAATTTAGTTATATCCGTACCCAAGATCAATGACAGCATCTAGATTGTATTTCTTGGAGTGAAATTATTTGTTCTTATCATCGGGGAAAAAAAGCCACATTTACCGAAATTAGTTATCTTGATGTGTAACCAACAAGAATTTAATTCAAGCATGCAAGGAGTATCAGATTGGACACAATATTTCTGGTCATTATTTAGTCATACACATTCAGTCGTTTTGTTTGGTCTTATCACGAGAAAAGAAAAAAACTCAATGATACTTTATTAAACTTGCAAACAAAAGAAGGCAAGATACTTAGGAAGGCAACGGTAGTGTTGTGTGGTATTGAAAGAATTTAACCAGCAGAATTGGTAAAGACATTATTGTTTGCGCTCGTGGTACCTTATAATAATGAAGGAGGACCACAAGCTTACTACTTACTACAGCTCTAGATTTGAAAATGGTCAGTGTTTATCAATTGTAGAGGCAGTCTGCGTCAATATTGGTAAAACAAAGGTACCCCCTTTTAAGGTGGTGACTTGAAAGCAAACTAACCAGCAGATTAATTTAGTAGGTAAGCCACAACACGGCACCTCAACTTCCTTTGTAAAGACGATGAAAACGAGTAGAGTACGCGAAAGAAGAGAATTTGAGTTCTTGCTATTGCCAAATTGGCCAGTGAGATGTTTAAACCAGCAGCCTTGCTACAGCTGGCAGGGCTCTTGGGGATCCAAGGGACTGAACTTTCTGCTATGTAAAGGTAGATGTGCTGCGAGGATAAACTATTTACATTCGAGCTTCATGATATTTTAATAGAAAAGTATTGACCTAAAAAGGAAAAGAAAACAAACGATGAAGTCTTAAAACAACTAAAAATGAAAAGAGAACTACTAAACACAATTCAAACAAGACAAGTGCGATTTTGGGGCCGTGCTAAAAGACACAACAGCCTACTAAAAGTAATCCTGGAGGGGAAATGCAAGGTAAAAGAGGCAGACCAAGACTAACATGGACGAGTAACATTAAAAGATGGACAAACAAATCAGCCTATGACAATCTGCACCATCAAAGCAAGAGACAGAGCAGAATGGCGCTCCATGGTAGCCAACCTTTGTTTCGGAGACGGCACTCGATGATGATGATGATTGACCTTAATATCAGTAAACAGAAGTAATGGCGAAACCATATATTTTTCTTTCCGCGTTTGTCTTTCAGGGTAGAGGGAAGATATAGTTTTCTGTCTTTTGTTCTTCTGTTGGTCTTTCTTGCTGTTATGTTTCCAAATGTTTCTAAAATTTAATCAATCTATATTTGTCTTGGTTGACCCTAGGTTCTGGTATTCTTGTAGGGTTTGCCGAAGGCTTGCTGTGACGTATTTTTGGTGTTTATATGTCTTATCACGTGGTCTAACCATTTGTATTCAGAAAAAGATGAAACAAATGAGGCGTCGAATAGCTTAGATAAAGGTTGCATGTCAAATAATGAAAATAACAATCTACGCTCTTTTTGATCATGTTGTAAGAAGAGCAGTTCTTCATTGTCGTGTCCAGTCAATCTTGACAGATGGAAATGTATCATGGACAATTTGACAATAGATGACATCGATAGAGGTCCAATAAAATAATGATAAATTGGTTCGGCCACATAACAAGTCAAAAGAACAAACAATGACTCAAAGAGCCATTAAAAAACGCTACGAAAACGCCAGATTAAGAGGAAGACCGAGAAAGAGATGGATAAAGGGAATACTAGAGTCACTAGGAGTGATAACACCAGAAGAGGCCAACAAAAGAGCAAAGAATCGCAGATTGTATCTCCCCTCGACGCCAAAGGCAATGGAGGAAAGATAGAAGAAGAAGAAGAAAAAAAGAAGATGGAGGCCCGAAAAAATGTAGTTTTAAATTCGAGTGTTGAAAATACTGGTACTCTTAACAGTTGAAAAGAACAGCGAAGATGCTTTAAATTTGGTTAAAGAAAACCCAAACCTGTATTGCGAACACAACTTAGAGATAATTATTAATTTGTTGTAACATTTAAGAAGGGAACCAGCTGGCACGTGTGACAAACTGGACAATTGTGAGAAGTTTCGAAACTGGCCACAACAGGCATCATCTTTGAGTTATTTGCGGGTCATCATCATTGCACTCCGAACATGTCCATAGGTGCTCAGATCCCCTCCTCAGCAATACCCTCAGTGTCCAGCGACTGACGACTCCAGTTCTATGTTGGTTGATAAGTCTTCTTACCTGAAAACTTACACTTACCGTCGTCTTGATGAACGTCGCTGAATGTCGATGCTTTGAATGGTCCAGGCTCACGTGCACTTGCTCAGTCACTTTAAGAAAAAGAACTTATGATATATGCTACTGTGAACACCTGCTACAAGTCATGCCCAACATACTTTTGTGGTCGTCACCGATACCAAACGGTAACCTAAAGCTCTGTAGAAACATCGCCAGTCTCGGGGCGACGAACGCTTTCCACAAGCTTATATTATGATAGGGAGGCGAAGGCGCGTCTACCAGCAGCAGCAGAGCTGGAAGTTGTCAGCGACCCACAGCTGATGGCTTGCGCCAGGATCGGTGAACCAAAACAATCCAGACCCTGCTCCACCTCTCAGCGGTGCCTCCAGTAACAGACTAACCTGTCTAGTCTGGCCAAGCGTGCAGGGATCGAAGAGGGAAGACAACCCGGTACTCAAAAATGTGCTGAAGTCGGATGTGTTGGGCCGAAAGGCGGAAATATAACAGTTATACTGCAAACCACAACACAACGCAGACACGTCCACTACGTCCTTGTAAGGGCGGGTGATGAAGAGGAATATTCTAGTCTACCATGATACTCTAGAATACTTTAGTCATAGGGCGAACGCAACCAACCAACCACCATATTATGATAGGGGATCAAGGCATAGAAATGCAGTAAAGCTGCTTGTAAATAGAAACTACAAAGAAAATAGAAAAAATGGTAAGGTTAAAGCATTACGTAATTAATGGACGGCACAAATTTTAACGACGTTTCTGCTCAATAGGTCTTCCGCAGGAACAATAAACAACATACAGAGATATGTAAGTAAATACAATTAGCCATTCATAGCTAATTAACGAAGTATCTTAAACAAAAAAATTTCGAACTAGAATAAGATATAAAAGTGTCTTCCCTGCGCATTGCGCTGTGGTCAGAAGGAAAATGAACGGGGACTAGTCCGCACGGGATACTCGGTGTAGTTGACCAGCTAATGGGAGGGCCAAGACACGGGTGGAATGGTTCTAAAAATATGTGGTGTTGAATAGGTTTCCTCAACTATAACGCCATCGGCAATTCCTATACGTATATACAACCATGCAAGAACACACACACACACATATATATATACGAGTATATATAAATAGCTACACCCATACGTGTGCGTACACATGCATATATACCCAGAAGTGTCCACACCTAGGTCCGTGTGCACACACAAGCACGAAGAATAGACCAGAAGAATACAGGGAGACGCCACTGGCACGAATTAAATTCCATCCTCATCTTCACTTTGTGTTTGTGTAGGCTCAAATAGCCTACAAGAGTTGGGTTGGTATCCGCTTCCTCATATTCGCCGATAGAAAAAGCCCCCCTTTCACATTGTGAGGCCGGCACGCCCCTCCCTCAAGTTCGCCGATAGAAAAAGCCCCCCTTTCACATTGTGAGGCCGGCACGCCCCTCCCTCATGTTCGCCGATAGAAAAAGCCCCACTCCCACCCCCCCTTTCACATTGTGAGGCCGGCACGCCCCTCTCACATGTTCGCCGATAGAAAAAGACCCCCCCCCCCTCCAACATTGTTTGGCCGGCACGCCCCTCTCTCATGTTCGCCGATAGAAAAAGACCCCCCCCCCCCCTTAACATTGTTTGGCCGGCACACCCCTCTCACATGTTCGCTGATATAAAAAGACCACTAACCCCCCACGTTTGAGGGAGATGAAATGGTGTGGGGGGGGGGGTAAGATTTTAATCCCGGATATACCACTCAGGGTACCCTGAAAGGAGGAGATAGTGAAATGTCTCACAGCGGGGTTCATTAAGAACATGTAAAGGGTAAGGTGTCATGTAGTGCTGGTGGAGCCGGTATTATTGGTTTGATCTGCACAAAAGTAAGCAGCTCAATCACAAGAGATAATGGAGACCACCGAAATGTCGCAGCTTTGTCCAGTGGAGGAGAGCTATGATAGCATGAGCATATACTAAAGTGATCATGGATGAGGGAAAAGAGTAGAATATGCAATAGGGAAGGGGCAGCTGCAGGGAAACTATGTGTACGAGTGTGATACATTCATGCTAAATGTCTCCCAGACTGGCCAATATGTGTCATGTGACATCGTTGGCATATGATCGCATAAATAATATTGCGGGACACACATGTGAAACCATCATTGATTTCGAACCGTCCGTTAGGGAATTAGACAGAATCGGTGCGTGTCACATAAGAACGGGTAATACATTAGCGTCCACAGCGGCCTGTACCCAAGTGTTTGTGGTCGGAGCGAGGGAGACGATTCCTGGCTAGAATATCTCTCAAATTCTTGTCGCGTTTGAAGGCGACCATAGGAAGATCACAGAAAAGTAGACGAGTGGTGGGATCAAAGTGGAGAATGGAACGGCAAGGGTGAGCATTCTCGCAGCAGCTAAATTATGAGGATGATGAGTGAGGGTGAGAATTGTTCTCTCAAAGGGGTAGGGGTGGGGTAGTTGGAAGGGGTGAGTGCCTCAGGGGGAGAGATAAGGAGGAGCCGTTTTAAGGCAGACTGGAGGATCGAAACTGAATATCCTGCGCGGACTAGCCATCGTTCACATTTCTTCTGGCCACAGCCCAATATCCAAGGAAGAACTTTTTTATTTCTCATTTCAATTCGAAGTTATTTTGTTTTAGATACTTTATTAATAGTTAGCTATGTATAGCTAGTTTTAATGACTGACAAAGCTGTGTGATTTGTTTCTTGTTCCTGCTGAAGGGAAGGTCTATTGAGCTGAAACATCTTTCAAATGTGTGTCGTCCATTAATTACGTAACGATTTAAGCACATATTTTTTTCCTCTATATTTTCATTTCTCATTTATATAATGACATCGAAGTTTAGAATTTGCACAGAATAAGAAGAAAGAAACAGAACAGATAACACACATAATTGTAGCCAACTGCAGAGACAGAAAGTTGAAGTGAGGGACGTTGTCACCAGGCACCCCCTGGTTCCCGGTAGTTACACTTTTTAAGTTCACTTCCGTCCAGTAGTGTCAAAAAGCTGGAGTCTTTGAGGAACCAAAAGCCAGACCCACACTAGACCTAGACCCTTTAGCAAGAATTGAGGCTCAATCGTTGGTGTGCGACGATTGGAATAAAAAGTGATGCATTTTCCAGTGAATAGATACTGCGTTAAACGGAGGAAAAGAAGATAAAACCATAGTCAGGTGAGGTTGGCCATGACTGAACATTTTTATTTTTTAAAATTACTTCAAAATAAATGTTTAATTGCCAATCACATTCAAATCATTGCGGCACTTGCCTAATTGATTAATTATCTATGATTTACAATTTACCAGTATTTAACTTCAAAATAATAATTTAAGTGATTTGCCTAATTGTACTTTAAAAAAAAATAATATATTTTTTTCTTTATTTTATCATGTCAACATAATTATCTTTTTATTCGATTTACATCAAAATAATTCATTAATTGTCATTCAACTGCAACGTCACAATAATAATTATAATTGTACATTTTTTGTGATTCACATAAAAATAATAGTAAATTCTGCTAAAAACAGCACATTCGCATTATCATTTTATGTATAAGAATTATAATGTTATATGTATCCTTGTTTTTGGGAAGAAAACATTTTTTTAATAAACAAAATATAAAAATTGTCATTTACAATATAGAAATAAATGATTCAGGAAGCAGTGAACTGGACTGGTTTAATTTATTTCTGTGCCAAAGATAGAAAACTTTATGTGGGGCCTAATAACATCAGATCAATCAGGAAGACATTTAAACCAACAAATAAGGAAGAAAAAAGCATGCTATGGAAATAAATATTACAATTTTATGAAATAACCATTATTCTATTTATTTATTACAAACAACAACATAATGCACAATTAGATTATAAGAAATGTGTTTAGCCCTCTGGTAACAAAAGGTTGAATCACAGTGATACAAATAATATATAGGATCACTTTTTTCAACGTTTGTTTCATTATTCAAGACAGTTCAAGTATTTTCTGTATGTTACTTATATTGAACTTTACTCTTCATTTTCAGATATTCAACATTATGGAAACCCAATGTTTGATGCCAGCTGAACAGATAAAACAAGAACCACATTGTAGAGTGAGTTGACTGGTTGATATTATATATGTCAAGTCAATGGTTGCTTGTGTTCGCCTGATGACTAAAGGAGTATACCTCTTCATCATCCGCCCTTAAAAAAATGTTAAGTGTGCATGTCTGCATTGTTTTGTGGTTTGCATTATAACTGATATTTGCGTCTTTCAGCCCAACAAATCTGACTTCAGCACAACATTTTTGAGTACCGGGTTGTCTTCTCTCTTCGATCCCTACTCGCTTAGCCAGACTAGACAGATTAGTGTGTTACTAGAGCACTGCAGAGAGGTAGAGAAGGGTCTGGATGGTTCTGGTACACTGATCCTAGCACAAGCTATCAGCTGTGGGTCGCTGACAACTACAAGCTCTGTTGATTGTATACAGTCACACAGCTATGTTTTTGAATTGTTACAGTCACACATCTATGTTTTTGAATTGTTACAGTCACACAGCTATGTTTTTGAATTGTTAGTCACACAGCTATGTTTTTGAATTGTTACAGTCACACAACTATGTTTTTGAATTGTTTTAGTCACACAGCTATGTTTTTGAATTGTTACACTCATGCTCTGTTAGACACATTGCTTCATTCTCAATTTTGTTAGGTCAAAAGACACAAATATCTCACTATTGCCTCAAGACACAGTTTATTGCATCTACATCAACTTAACATCCTTTTTAGGGTGTACAATGAAGTAGTCATTTGGTGAACATCAGGATGAAAGAAAAATAAAATGATTAATTACTATCAGGCAAAAGTGTGGAGCTACTAGTTTCACATGGGTGCCAAGATGTCCACTAGTAACTGGGCTGAGAGTAGACAGCTTATCACAGCTGACTGCCTGTGTCAAGATTGGAAATCAACAGAGCTGACTAAGACACTTCTCCACCTCCCAGTGGTACTCCTAGGAACAGACTAACTGTCCAGACATGTAGAGATGAATAGAAGGATTGACTGAAAGAGCAGAAATGACATACATATCATAGTTATGATTACAAATTCAGACAGTCATCTGTTAAAGCTACTTCATTTTGGTGCTAATTTTATATTTCATTTATTGCCAGGTAGGTCAAGATGAAAGCTGCAATCAAGATTCTAGCCCACAAGTGCCAGGAGGAGAGATAATAATTCTATCTCAGTTTTGTGAAGCTGGAAGGGATAGTTGTCAATGCAGACTTCAAAGAAAACAGACAAGAACACTTGCTGGAGAGATGTTGTACAAACGTGACATATTGGAAGCAAGATTTATGCAGAATGAAAATTTAAAAGAACATATACAAGTACACAATAGGACATGTACCGGAGAGAAGTCTTTCAAATGTGATGTTGGTTATTCACAGAATGGAGGTCTGCAGCTAGACAAGAAAAGACATACAGGAGAGAAACCTTTCAAGTGTGATGTGTCTGGTGCTGGATTTACACTAAATGGAAGTCTGAATAAACATAAGAGAGTGCATACAGGAGAGAAGCCTTTCAAATGTGATGTTGGTTATTCACAGAATGGAGGTCTGCAGCTAGACAAGAAAAAACATACAGGAGAGAAACCTTTCAAGTGTGATGTTGGTTATTCACAGAATGGAGGTCTGCAGCTAGACAAGAAAAGACATACAGGAGAGAAACCTTTCAAGTGTGATGTGTGTGGTGCTGGATTTACACTAAATGGAAGTCTGAATAAACATAAGAGAGTGCATACAGGAGAGAAGCCTTTCAAATGTGATGTGTGTGGTATTGGCTTTTCACTAAATGGAAATCTAAAACAACACAAGAGAACACATACAGGAGAGAAGCCTTTCAAATGTGGTGTGTGTGGTATTGGTTTTTCACAAAATGGTAGTCTGAACCTACACATGAGAACACACACAGGAGAGAAGCCTTTCAAATGTGATATGTGTGGTTCTTGTTTTTCACAAAATGAACATCTAAAAGCACATAAGAGAACACATACAGGAGAGAAGCCATACAAATGTGATGTGTGTGGTTCTGGTTTTTCACATTATGTAAGTCTTAACAAACATAAGAGAACACATACAGGAGAGAAGCCTTTCAAATGTGATGTATGTGGTACCAGTTTTTTACAAAATGAACATCTAAAGCTACACATGAGAAGACATACAGGGGAGAAGCCTTATAAATGTGACATGTGTGGTACTTGTTTTGCACATAATGGAAGTCTGAAGCTACATGTGAGAAAACATACAGGAAAGAAGCCTTTCATATGTGATGTATGTGGTATTGGTTTTTCGCAAAATGGAAATCTAGAAACACATAGGAAAACACATACAGGAGAAAAGCCTTTCAAATGTGGTGTGTGTGGTACTTGTTTTTCACAAAATGGAAATCTGAAAGCTCATGAAAGAACACATACAGGAGAGAAGCCTTTCAAATGTGACATGTGTGGTACTTGTTTTGCACATAATGGAAGTCTGAAGCTACATGTGAGAAAACATACTGAAAAGAAGCTGTTCATATGTGATGTATGTGGTACTGGTTTTTCACAAAATGGAAATTTAAAAAGACATAGAAAAACACATAGGAGAAAAGCCTTTCAAATGTGATGTGTGTGGTACTTGTTTTTCACAAAATGGAAATCTAAAAGCTCATGAAAGAACACAAACAGGAGAGATTCCTTTCAAATATTGATGTTTGTAGTACTGGTTTTTCACAAAATGGAAGTCAAAAGATCCACAAGGGAACACATACAAGAAAGAAGCCTTTAAAATGTGATGATTGTGGTACTAGTTTTTCAGAAAATAGATATCTATAAGATTATATGAGACCTCGTGAAGGAGAGAAACATTTCATATAGTATGTGTTTTTGTATAGGTTTATACATAGAAGTTTAAAGTTACATAAGAGAACATGTTCATGCATGAGAGAAGCTTTTCAAATGTGATATGTGTAGTGTTAGCTTTTCACAAAATGGAATACCATACTCAAGAGCCAACCACAAAGAAGATGGATTTATGGAGTACTTGAAACACTAGGAAACTAACAACAGCAGGAGAGGTCATGAGAAGGAATAACACTGCTAACTGTACCTTTAATATCAACCCTGAAAGGAAATTGAGGAAGGAAATAAAAAGACAACTATGTTCTGTGCATATTCTTGATCAAAGATTTATGTTTCTTCATCCATGTATTTCCTTCTAGGATTTAGGATGTTGTCTAATGGTATCAATATGTGTCTACCATATAATAAAAAATGCAGTAAGACCTTGGTGTGTTTGTTGAAGCATATAGCTGACAAAGCTTGATTTAATTTTACATTCTGTTCTCTGTCTCTTACTTTTGTAGGTTTAAAATAGATGTAGTTCAATTCATTGCTTTGTCTTTCATTGAAACCCTTAAGATTGTGGGTTAAACACTGATGCTCTAATGTGTTTTACGGTCATATGTTTTCATGTTTGTTTCAACTTCTCATTTCTAAGTTCTCGTAAGCTGTCAGTCTATATTTGTTTCTGGGCAGCTATAATGTGGGATGAACACATTCAGAAAAATATCTATAATGATGTCAGATCTTTTATTAGGTATTATGAAAGTCTCAGGCCATCTTTTGTTACATTGTGTAATGTATATATTTAAGGAGCCGCAATAGCTCAGTGGTTAATGAGCTGAGCTACAAAGGACAAGATGTTGGATTTGATCCTGATGACGGCTTCCAAGTTCACCCAGCTTTTAAAGGGTATCTGATTTTTTTCTGGGAAAGTAAAACGGCATGTGAGTAATATCAACCACTTGACCCCAAAAAATCATGTACTGAAGGTTTATAAAAATTGTGGTCACTAACACAATATTCCCTTTAGCCACATGGTGTGACAGGGCTCTTTACTTTATGTATATATTGATTTCCTGATTTAAAAAAAAAATTATATTTGGTCTTTCTTCACTCCATCTTGTTCATTTGTCAGGGAAAAAATTAAGTTTTGGTTCTTGTCCTTTTGTCAATTGTTGTAGTGCTTCTTTATTGTTGTCTGGCAATCTTACTCTTGGTCTACCTCCTACTCTTCTCCCTTCTCTATTAATATATGTTTTGTAGGGTAATGAGTTGCAGGGTATTCTTTCTAGATGGGCAAACCAGTTTATTAGGGTTGGTTCAATGCCGAATCTTTCTAAATCATTCCTTATTCTGTCTTTTCTGGTCACTCCAAGTGTTTGTCTCAAGCAACTAATCTCTGTGGTGACAAGCTTACTTTTATGCTTAGTTTAAGTGTCCATGTTTGGCATTAGTAGTACAATGTTGGAATTAATATACTACATATAAGATGTTTTTTTGGTAGTATTAGTTATTGCTTTGTGCTGAAGTATAAGAGATAGCTATTCCAATATTTGGTTTGCTTTGCTGCATCATATGTCTATTTCTTAATCAATTTTGCCATCTTCAACAAATTTTGCTCCCAGTTATTTAAAGTTTGTTACTTGTTTTATAACTTGGTGTTCTATAGCTACATTTAACATCTTCTTTTGTCTTCCTGTTAATATAACTTCTGTTTTTACAGTGCTATTTTCACGTTATTAATTTTACATTCTTTATTCACGGACAACAGATGTTGAAGTTCTGTTTCTTCAATAGCTATTAGGTTCAGGTCAGAGGCGAAGGTGCGCCTCACAGCACCAGAGCTGGAAGTTGTCAGTGACCCACAGCTGATGGCTTGCACCGGTATCAGTGAACCAGAACCATTCAGACCTTGCTCCACCTCTCCTTGGTGCCTCTTGCAACAGATTAACCTGTCTAGTCTGGCCATTTGAGTAGAGATCGAAGAGGGAAGACAACCTGGTACTAAAAAATGTAGTGCTGAAGTCGGATGTGTTAGGCTGAAAGGCGCAAATATCACAGTTATACTGTAAACCACAACACAACATAGACACATCCATTTAATGGTGGATGATGAAGAGGTGTACTCCTTTAGTCATCGAACACAAGCAAGCAAGGTCCAGGTCATCAGCAAAAAGTAGTTTGTTTATATTTCCACACTGTGATTTGCCATCCTTGCATATTTTTTCAATGTAAGTGATAACAAAGAGTGGTGACAACATACACCCTTGTCTTGCTCCAGATTTGACATATGGTGTATCTTTTTGGTATTCCCTGCATAGCAAATATATGTCTATCCATCTCCTATATAGGGTCAAGAGTTTCTCTCAAATTTATAGTCTTATATAATCCTATGTATGTTTTTAAGCATCAATAGCCAATAATACTTCTGTGTAATTGCAACCACCATTTCATCCAAACCCATATTTCCTTTTATTTATGATGTGAACTTATAAAGAAATTGCTTATATTGTTTTGGAATACATGCTCTAAAGATCCTCTTGACTTGAAATCATTCCACTTGGCATCCTTAGTCTGTTTAGCACATAGTTTATAGTGCATCATTTTTTGGTAAACCTTTTCTTTCAGACACTTCAAGAGCTCAGGTTGTGTTCTTCCATTCAAACAACTTGATGATTTAGACTTTGCTGATGACATAGCTCTCCTATCACACAGCCATCAACAAATGCAGGATAAAATTAGCATACTTGATGAAGGATCACAATAGCTAGGATTGAAAATTAATAGAGATAAGACCAACATTATGAGAATTAATGCAGTTGGCAATAACCAAATAAAATTAGGAGAAATACCTCTACTAGACGTACATTCTTACATATATCTGGGTAGTAATATAGATAAAGAGCGAGGAACAGAAAATTATACCAAAATAAGGATATCAAAAGCAAGAGGGGCATTTGTCGCACTGGGAAACATATGGAAGTCCAAAGAAATTAGGTTAAATACAAAAAAAATTTTCAACTCTGATGTTAAGTCAGTCCTATTATATGGCTGTGAAACATGGAGAACAACAAAATTGACAGTCATGAAGATACAGACTTTCATTAATGGATGTTTACGCAGAATAAAATAATGGGAATGGCAGGACAAAATCACTAACATAGAATTATGGAAATGTACCAGTCAAATACCAATGGATTAAGAGATAAGCAAAGATGATGGCGCTGGATAGGACACACGCTGCGGAAAACAACTGAGAGTATTACACAAAAGGTCCTTTTTTTGAATCCCCAGGGGAAAAGACAAAGAGGAAGACCAAGGAATTGTTGGAGAAGACAGATAGAAGCAGAGATGAAGATGATGGGGAAGACAGGGAATGATCTTAAAAGAATGGCAAGAAACAGAACGACTAGGAAAGTGTTTGTTGAAGACCTATGCTCCACAGAGAGCTGAAAGGTAGAAGAAGAAGAGGAAAATGACGTTCTCCTCAGTGAATGCGAAGAGATTTTGTCATTGTTGTGTGTCCACCTTCCCATTACAGGTATGTACATTAACAACCATGAAAGGAACTAGGGTCTGCACCCTAACCGCAGAAACAGTGAAATCCAGGGCACTAACTGTCTTACCACCTAGAAGTGTTTCTTGCAAAATCATTATATTGGCGCCGCACAGTTGCTTATCAAGAATAGGTCGTCGTTGCTTTATGGATACACAGTTCCAGTATGTAACGCGCACATACTTTAGGCCTAGCCTCTTGCACTTCGATTTTTTCCAACAAATTCTGGCACGGGTTTCCTTTTTTTTTTTTTGTTGTTGTTGTTTGCCTTCTTCGCTGTAGTCACTCTAGCTTCATCTTAAAATTTATTGTCATTATTGTTGATTTTGTCGCTGAAAATCGATGCTGGATGGTCTAGACTTACATGCACTCACTAAGTCGCACGGTCCGGAACCAGTTTTCACGTTATTGACTAACCAACCCCAGTCAATCAGCTCTTCGTCACATGTATACACAGTGACCTTTTTATTTCCTTCATTTAGATGCACACATAAATTAAATCACACTTCCATGCCAACGAACCCACACCACCATCTTGGGACGCACCGGAAGCACATATAATATAATAGTTGCCTGTATACTTACCTGTCACCTTAAACAGATACGCGCATTCCCACCAACACTCGGAAGTTATAGATATAACAAAGAGATATGGGGCAGTCTTTGCCTATGACGTCTTCGGAGGCTTCCACAGACGAGAGGAGACATGTGCTGCTACTATAGATCTGAAGGATGCATACAACAGGGTACCGTTTGAATACCTCATGCACATGCTTCTCAAACTGGCGGTGCACCCCTTCATCATTTGATGGATAGCTGCTTCAGAGGAAGGTGATACTCAGATGTGAAAGTTGGTCATCCGAGCCAATACCCATTTGTCCAGGGCTGCCACAAGGCTCACCATTGTCACCAGTTCTATTTAACGTGTACACAATAACGATCACGGAACAACAGCTGAGTTTTTTTTTTTTTTGGGGGGGGGGGAGAAGAAATATGATTTTTGCTGGCGACATTCTTGTATATCGACAGGGAAGAGACAGAAGGGAAATCGATCGCATCTTTTCGTGGTGTGGAGTATCAATCAGGGGCATTGGTAACCCTAATAAAGCATCAGTTGCATGGGTCTCCCTTAACAATTGTATCGTTAACACAGAAACACCAGTGGCACGAATGTGAGCTGATGAGGTGACCAGGGACAGCTTGATGACATACCTTGGAGTTAAGTTTGATCGCAGCCTGTGTTTTCGGGACCGCGTCGAGCATGTCTTAACAAAATCCCGCAAAGGATTAACGGCCCTGAAGGTCATGGCAGCTGCCAACATCGAGCAGAGGCTACTTACCCTTTTGTTCCAGGGATTCGTCCTCGCATCAATCGAATGTGCCATGTCAATTCTTATTGTCAGTACGATGCAAATTGACAGGCTGGAGAAAATACAGAATGAAAAAAGGACTGCATTGGCATTTACAGCACGTTCGACAGACATAATATTTAGGAGGGCAGTGGTGCATACGTTATAACAATGAGTAGCATGACGACGGATGCGATAGTAGTAGGTGTGGCTGTTTATCCACTCTAAAAGTGCACGTACATGCACCGAAAGACAATAGATTTGGCACCGAAACCGCACGAAACTTGCACCAAACCCGTGCAAAAGTCCGATAATCGGCTTATTATCTCGGTGGTCGTGATCGGTAATCGGCTTATCTCGGTGGTGTGCGTTGGTGCGTGACGGCTTATGATCGGCTTATCGCGTCACTAGCTCGCCGGTTATCGGACAGCGGTTCTCTCGGGCGACAGCGGTTCTAAAACTTGTGGGGATGGCGGTATCTCGCGGGTCGGATGGCGGGTCGTCGCGTGGCGTGCGGGTGGGGAAAGGGGGGGGGGTGCCTTTATTGGTCGAGTGTTATCATCATGTGTGGGTATTAGGCAACAGGAGGCGACATGTAAAAAACACTGACAAGCAATTATTAGTATCGTTAGCATCATGTACCAGGTGTGATTATAGCGATTTTGTTTTCTCTCTAATGCATATCCAAGCTAACTCAAGTCAAATAAAAATCATGTGCCACCCTCATCATCATCATCATCATGTGCCACCCTCAACACTATCATCATCATCATGTGCCACCCTCAACATCAACCTTCATATCCTATCATCATCTTGTGCCACCCTCATCCCTTAATGTTCTATCATCAAGCCACACAAAGTATCATCTCTCTCTCTCTCACACACATTCATGGTAAACCAAAACAAAATTCGTTCTATATTTCACAACTTTATTAATACAACAAATATACGACACATATATATATTACTGTCCGGATATATATTACTGTCCGGTTGTTGATAATTTTAAGCGTCTGGGCGGGCCCCTCGAAGCCGAAGTATCCACGGGGCGAGCAAACGATAAATGATACGGTCGTTTACGTGCTGTCTCGATGAAAAAGGCATGAGAATTCTGTTAAGTTTCGCGCCACGACACTTAAGAAGTATATAATAAACACAATATAGACCGCACGTGTTGCTAAACAAATCTTGCAACACCCGCGGGTTGTAGACGAATGGAACGTGTGAGTTTTGCTCTATAAAGTTTAAAATATCCACGTGTCTGGGAGGCAAACCGTAGGAATCGAAATACTCACATTCGCCGAGTCCGTTGTAAAATAGGGCCACCCAATGCTCTCCGGGTTCGTGGGCAGGGTCGGTGTTTATGACAAAGGCCGCGGTCGCCGTTGGGTCGATGCTTGGCGGTAAGTGGTTTCGTGGAATGACACTAACAAGGGAACAACGTCGAACGAAAATATCCGACATCAAAAGGTTGTAAATCTCCCTCGTGTTCATATTCTTCTTCTTTCTCTCTCAAACGGCGAAGTCTGTTAGAATGTGCCTTGTTTTGGACACCTCGAGCACCGAGTCCAACTCGGCGTAGACGATAACTTGTAGGGGAGTAGTGGTGGGAGCGGCAAACTTGAGTTCTATCGACAAGGGTCCGCTTGTGGCTAGCTCAAAATGGGAGCCGTCCAGTAGGCTGGACGAGAGGTCAAAACCAAACAGACAGTATCCGTCCTTGAATTCTCTATAATCAACGTTATTCCCAGCGTCTTTACCAATCAGACCCATGGCCAGATTTGTGCCGAAGAAAGCTCTCGCGTATTGATTTCGTTCAAAGTCCATAGTTAGAGGCTTTCCCGAGATACATTTCCCGTCGACCGTCAGGTTCATATAAATCAGACCAAAGTGTTGAAAATTGAACGGGTTAGCTGTGTAAACACCATTAAAAGCACTGGCCATAATCAGACCTATCACTATACGGGTCGGTGTTTGAGACAAAAATAAATTGTCTTGACTGTGGGAGAACATCCCGCTAGCGATGGAAAATGTCTTGATGGTAACCCTCTTGATCGGGTACCGCGCATTCCCGCTTAAGAGAGCCTTTTCGTGGGCCAGAGAAATCGCGGGGTTTAGCTTAGCTTTCCTGACCACGAGCGCGGCGTAGGTGATAACACTCTTATAACCCACAGAGCTATCGTGAGCCGCGAGGCTGAACACATCCTTCGAGGGCGTGAGTTTTATCTTTACATCGACTCTGTTTAACATGTAACGATCCTGCACAAAGACATCAGAGTGCAAACGACCCATCATTTCAACCTCTTTACTACCCGAAGTCAAATCGCGCCGTGTTTTAAAACCCTCATTTTCTTTCAAATCGTCATGGTGGCCAGCTGTGTCTTTGTAGAACAGAGCGGCCGTCAAGTATCCCGTTTTCGTATCCTCCCCGTAATTTAGCGTGGCCTCAAACACTGCTCTAAAAGGATAGGTATTCTCCGACGGTGTAACCAACGTGTCGTTTAGCGATACGTCGACTTGTGAAAATAGACTGTGAAGATAATTGTTGACCGGTCCTACCTCAGCATCGACTGGTACACTGTCACCATTCGGGAGGGTGATCTTGACCCGCAGATGTAAAAACGTGTTGAAAAGATCTAGATACTCCTCGCTGTTTCCAGAAATGAAAAACTCTATCGGTGCGCTATGCGACAAAGCTGCGATCGGACGAATTTCAATAAACTGGCCAGAGTCTAGAGAAGTCTGCGTGGGTGGAACGCTAAATAAATCCAAACTAGAGTGAAGACATTCGCACGATTTGGGGTGAATGAGGGACATTATTAGTCGAAAATATCCTTTGCCACCCTCGTCTTCGTCTTCCCGCTGTTGTGCACCGAATGAAGGGGGAACCGTCCAGCTGTCGGTTTTATCCTCTTCGTAACGGGTTCTCCTGGTGGAGGTAACTTCATAACTCGCTTTCTGCTGTGACGTAAACCACTTCCGGATTGGTTGTTATCACGCAGGTGGTCTACGGCCCCATGTAGCAACCGCTGACTGGCCTCCTTAGCTCGTTCTTTGAAAGCTTCACCGACATTTTTCCCGGCTAATGCGTCCTGTGCGACCTGCAGACCGGTCCCCAAACCTTCTCTGAGCAAGGCCTTACCGCCGGTTTTTAACCAGGGTAAAATAACCCTCCCGATTCCACCGAAGAAACTACCGATTCCTCGACCGCTCTGATTTCGACCTCCTATAAACACGGGCATCCCATCGCCCGCATGACAACAGTAAAAGTCTTCGTATAACTCAACATCTCTATGAAGGGGAGTGTGTTTCACCATTATACCAGCTCGAGATGCTTCTTAACTCGAAAGTGTACCGTTAGCACCGACGTCCCGCTGGTGAATGGAATGGTTTTTCCGTGTTCGTTGGCTAAAAGGATTTCCACGGTATCGAAGGAAAATCTACTCAGGGGTAGGTAGTGAGGCTTATCGTAGATCTGAAACACCGAGGTGTGATTTCTATTGAGAACAGGCACGCTCCTGGGGAGAGGCACCATCACATCCCCGACCGGTCTGGGGGAAACGAGATCGCAGTAGACGTAGACATTCTTCGCACAACTTTCCAAGTCCATTACACCCACGCTAAAGATATCGGGAGCCGTGTCTGATATTGAGGTCGTGGGGAAGGCTAACATGTTTTTCAAAGTGTCGCTTATGGTAACACTGACTCCTTTTTCGTAAAGTTTCAAGATGGCTTTATTCACCTCTTTTGCGTAAATGAATCTCATTTTTTTCCCTTTCACTCCCCTGTACGACTCATCCTCCGCTTTTACGATCGACGCGTTCAACGCGCCGATGAACGCATCGGGTTTTTGTGTATAACCCAGGCTCCAATGTCACGTTGAAATAAAATCTGGCGTCGCAAATATCGTCGTTATCGAGAGATTCGTAGCGAATCCAGACATCACCCTCTATTACATTGAAATAATTTAGCGGAAACTGTATCTCCACCAGTGCGATCTCATACTGCGTCGACCTCCGTCCAAGCCGGGGCATAACCCTTTTTAAAAATGGCTCTGCCCAGGACCAGTCTAACTCGATCACCGGGCTTGTACAGGGGTCTTTCAAATTTAAAGTTGCGTTTGCTATTATACAACGTGTTCTATATCTGTTCTTGATTGTCTGCGTTGACGTCGACCGGTGCCATTTTTATACTCCTGTGATACGAATGGTTATAACTTCGAAGTAGGGCGGGTAGGACTCGGACATAAGACAACTTATTGGATTTCGTGAAATATCGCCACATCCGTTGTTTCAGAGTCCTATTAAAGCGTTCCACCACGGCGGCCTTAATATCTTCGTTCTGCGTAGTGAAAAAGTGAACGTTGTTGTCAGCGAAGAATTTCTGAAATGTTCTGTTCAGAAACTCTGATTCCTTATCGGTTTGAAAACTCGCGGGTTTCCCATCGAGAAATATCTTACCGACGGCTTCCACTAAGGATTTCCCCGTTTTGGTTCGTATCGGTACAGACCACGCGAATTTACTGAAAACGTCCACGCAAGAAACCAAATAGGAATATCCGTCGTTGTGTTTTTTCAAATGTCTCAAATCGATTAGGTCTGCCTGATATTGCTGTTGGGGGCCACTCGTTATAATGGGACGCCTTTCAAATCTGCGACGAATTGGTTTATGAAGGGTATAGGTATCCTGATGACTCAGCCATTGTTTGATCTTTGCGAGTCCCAGTTTGGTATTACGTTGCAGGGCCGTTGCACCACTATACGCCCCTGGTCGACTAGGGTCAAAGTAACAACGTCTCAATATTTTCTCCACCGTTCCCATTTTGGTGTTGGGATTCCGCTCTTTCTTTTTTTAGGTCTCAGTTTATACGTGGTTACGGGCGGAGTGGTTTCATTACCTACCATTGGGGTTTCCGCTGGTGGTGGTGTCTTGGTCTGCTCTGGTGATACCTCGATTGATGGTGGTGGTGGGGAAGGTGTTTTTTCTGTTGACTTGTGTTGAATGAGATCGACCGAGCCCAATGAGCGTCGTTTATACTGCTCCAATCTAGTTAAATATTGATGCAGGGCACGTTGGTACACTCTGGCCTTATCGGCGGGTGCTAAATCATCGCGGAATAGGATACGTTGCATTTCATCATCTAAATCTCTCAAGTTGTCACCGATCGCCTCGGGTGGGCTATACGACGTGCTAGTAGTCTGTTTAAGACCCTCGAGGAATCGAGGATCCATCAAAATCATTTTTTTGGCCATTGTTACGCACCTAGTACTCCACCGAGAATACTTAATATGGGACGGAGCAAAGCACCTATGAACCCACCGGTTTGTAGAATCTCTCTCCGCCGCTTAAGATTCGGTTTCTTTTTAGTGAGAAGTCTCAACTTGTTCTTGTGTCGACGTAGCTCGCACTTCTGTCGCTGAGTGAGTCTAACATTACCTTTTAATATGTTATGACAACACTCGCACAAAAAGTTAATGAGTTTGGGAGAGGCTGTTTTTAATATGGCTCTTAAACCGCTCGGCGAGGCGGTGCGCATACATTTCAACATTTCACCGTGCCGTCTAAGTGCTTCATCACACATGATTCTCTACTTTGGCACGTAGACGATTTGTCTCTCCCCCGGGAATATTTTTGTTCTCAACCTAAGATTATCAGGTGTATCCTGACGAAGATCGACCAGCAAATAACCGTGAGGAGTCGCTGTTTCGTCCTTAAAACTATCTTGGAGGTACCCCACCTGACCTGGGTACATTTGTTTACCCAGATTCATAATTTGACTCCCGTCTCTCGGGTTCTTGAAAAGGACTAAATAGTGCGTATTGAGACTTATGGTTCGATGTTCTTTATTTTTTCCGAATAGATTTTGAACAATGTACATCACACTAATATCTCTGTGATGACTACCTTTGGTGAATAATTTTGTTACCCGCTCGTCCGTCTCAGACATCAAGTCATCGATGACGATCAGTCTTCTCTTCTTACCACCTTCCAATTTATCGACGTCTGGTAGACCCTCGATAAATCTCACTGACCCCATTGTCTCGTATATCGATTGCCATTCCCCATAACACCATATAACTTCCTCCGGTACGGGGACAGCTAGCTCGTAAAGGTTCTGTATAAACTTTTGCACAAATACCGTTTTCCCACACCCGGTAGGACCGGCTATCAGAGCTGTGAAGGGATGATTCCATCGGGGATCCATCCTCACAAGTGCTAGTAACTTTAGTGATTGCGCCCCCGACGAAAATAACAACGGGTGATTTTAGGTCAGCGCGCGAGGTTTCCCCCTCTTCAACTAACACCTATTTTTATAAGCCACAACATATATAAACACTACAGGGGGAAGGAGGAGTTTCCTAGTCTCAAGTCGCATTACCTGAGACCGAATTGTTACACGCATCATATTTCCCCACACATCACCCTATTGGGCCAGTTCCAGAGGTCACTGAACATGTCGCAACACGACTGATTACCACGCCTGATAACGTATTACGTTAGCTACTATAAATAGACGGTCCTCGACCCGATAAACGGGTATAAAAACTACCCAGTCGAACAGTGTACACGCACACACATAACCAACGTCTGTTGCCAGGTGGTTTGTGTTTGTTTTTCTTTGAATATGGAGTCGTGTAGCTTGAATACGCCAATTTCGTTTGATGTCAGTGATCAGCGCATATTTATGTCACGTGGAAATGAGACTGTAGTTCCATTGTCTAAAGATGGCGTTAAGGCAGTCTCGGTTTGTGTTTTTCGTAACAGACCATTGATAAATATAAGGACATACAGCGGTGATAGTTTTTTGAAGTTTCCTACCAGAACTGGGATAACACTATCGAGAGAGGAATTTATCACGTTAGTCGAGATGCGAGAGGAAATTTTAACCGCTTATGCTAACCTCAACTACACGCCGCCTGTTGTTGACCAGATCAGCTACTCGCCACCTCTCGTTAATCAGATCAGCTACACGCCACCTCTCGTTAATCAGATCAACTACACGCCGCCTCTCGTTAATCAGATCAACTACACGCCGCCTCTCGTTAACCACCAAAACTACATACCATCTCTTGTTAACACGAATCTCATCGACTACACGCCCCCCTTTGTTAATCAAGGGAACCTCGCTCTTGTTAATCAGACGACAGATCCGGCACCCAATATGAATGCCGCGGGTGTTTCAGCAGAGTCACCAATTACCTATTCCAGCTTTGATCAGGGTTTTGTCAAAATGGAGGGCGGTTGTGTTTTGAAGGCTAATGAAACTTCCTATGCTCCCGTGTTTGATAGACATTTAACAAACAGTACCACCAAAACAGGAGGGAGGAAACCCAGACGCTTAAAATTATCAACAACCGGACAGTAATATATATATGTGTGTCGTATATTTGTTGTATTAATAAAGTTGTGAAATATAGAACGAATTTTGTTTTGGTTTACCATGAATGTGTGAGAGAGAGAGAGATGATACTTTGTGTGGCTTGATGATAGAACATTAAGGGATGAGGGTGGCACATGATGATGATGTTGAGGGTGGCACATGATGATGATGTTGAGGGTGGCACATGATGATGATGATAGTGTTGAGGGTGGCACATGATGATGATGTTGAGGGTGGCACATGATGATGATGTTGAGGGTGGCACATGATGATAGGACATGAAGGGATGGTATTGAGGGTGGCACATGATGATGAGGGTGGCACATGATTTTTATTTGACTTGAGTTAGCTTGGATATGCATTAGAGAGAAAAAAAATCGCTATAATCACACCTGGTACATGATGCTAACGATACTAATAATTGCTTGTCAGCGTTTTTTACATGTCGCCTCCTGTTGCCTAATACCCACACATGATGATAACACTCGACCAATAAAAGCACCCCCCCTTTCCCCACCCGCACGCCACGCGACGACCCGCCATCCGACCCGCGAGATACCGCCATCCCCACAAGTTTTAGAACCGCTGTCGCCCGAGAGAACCGCTGTCCGATAACCGGCGAGCTAGCGACGCGATAAGCCGATCATAAGCCTTCACGCACCAACGCACACACCACGACCACCGAGATCGTCACGCACCAACGCACACCACCGAGATAAGCCGATTACCGATCACGACCACCGAGATAATAAGCCGATTATCGGATTTTTGCACGGGTTTGGTGCAAGTTTCGTGCGGTTTCGGTGCCAAATCTATTGTCTTTCGGTGCATGTACGTGCACTTTTAGAGTTGGTAAACAGCCACACCTACTACTTGCGATGACAGTGACCGGGGCATTTCACCTGGTTAGAGTCACAAGACTACACCCACGCCTGCATACTGAGTAATTCGATGAGTAGGATTTTTAAAAAAGTGGAGGTGGGCTCTGTCTGCATACAATGGTTATAGTCAAAAATACGTAAAGTCACCTTTATCTACGCCCATGGACATGCGGGAGTACGGGGAAATGAAAGAGCTGACAGGTTGTCTAGCTGTGCTGTCGTTGAAGACCGCCAACCAATGGATCGAGTAGATATCACCAATGTCTTCGAAATTTTGGAAGAGCACAGGACCTCGACAATCATGAGTCCACGTCACTCATTCGGATAAAAGAGATGGGAGTTAAGATGGACACAGCTAGAAACAAGGAACTTAGTGGGCGTATAAGAAGACTTATCAACCAACACAGAATTGGAGTCATCAATCATTGAACTGACTGAGGAGGGGATCTGCGCACATTTGGACATGTCTGGAATGCAATGATTGACCTGCAAATAACTCAATAATATCTAATTTCTTATCCTTCTTCTTACCTTTCTTTGACTTACTCGTCCCGCATATTCTAGATGTAGCAGAGTTTATCCTTATTTCCTTGTCCGTTTGTGTTGGTCTCGTTTTCTGAAGAAGGCCACATCTTCGATGTGGAGACGACAGTAAATGAATGAATGAAAACAAAAGCTCGCGGGATATTACCAGCACTGAGAGTCATGGCAGTTGCAGGTATCGAAGAGTTGGTCTGGTGTATTTGTATTGTGGATAATCCCCTTGACCATCAAGTACACTTTGACCATTCTCAGTGTTAGTGCTACTCAGACTTCACATATTGACAACTTGCAACAGTGCAAAATGTAGCAACGTGCAGTATACTTGGGTGCACGCGAGATGCTTCACGTGTGGCAATACGATTTCTACTCCATTTTCTCACTGTGGAGAACATGTTTTATGATCGTGAGAGTAAGTACGAGAAGCTGATTGAAGATATGGGGAATAGATTAGAAGGGATTAATCATGAATAGGTCATGTTGAGGATAATGTTACTTTGTATGTGGGATGCCTAACACGAATCTAGGGTAACAATGGACACAGGTGCCTCTAGGATTTCATATTACCCTTTCTGTCATTGCCATAGTAGAGAACAATGCGCATTTCTTGTTATTCTAGAGGTTCAAGCCGTCATCAGTGAAAGTTCCAATAGCACTGAAGATCTGGTCTAAACAAATGTTTCTTTTGGCGTTTACTAAACGTCACCTAGACTGCATGAACTAGGGGTGAAGACTGGCTTCATCAGAACTAAACGATTTTCTGGACGTAGGAGAGCAGCCATTAACCTACCCTGAACAGGCACAGTTTAATCGATGCTTGCAGATGAACATTCTGAGGAGAGAGGAGCGCCTATGTCTGGAGTGAGCGATAATGAACCTTACAAAACACACACTTTTTCTACATAATTCAGAAATGACATGCCTCAATATTGTGTGCACTCTCATTTGCATTCTTTGATTTTCCATATTTATATTTCTAGTTGCCAATTAAGGAGTGTAGTATATTGAGTCTATTCTGCATTCAATAGTATATGTACGGGTATGTTACCATTTGATATATCTTTGTTTTGCTGCTTGAATTATTTCTGGTGGTAGCCCATCAGATCCTGGTGTTTTATATTTAGACGACAGACTCACAATCTTTTGTTTTATGATTACTATTTATGGTTCTATAAATTTTAGAGATTGAAGCGTTCCTTATTCTCTGTATCTTTGTAATATTTCAGAAGGATCTAATCTTTCCTGCGTGGCATTGGTTTTTTTAATGTGAGGTTGAAGTTATCATCTCTCTCTTTTTTTGGACGCGGACAGGTTGGCTAGTTGCACTGTCGTTGAGGACGGTCAACCAGTGGATCGGGCGGGCATCATCAATGCCCTCCGAGATGTGGGAAGAGCACAGGACTTCGACAACCACAAATTCACGTCACTCCTTCGGATGAAAGAGATGGGAGTTAGAGTTACGATGGGTACAGCCAGAAATGAGAAACTTAGTGGGCGTGTAAGAAGACTTTATCAACCAACACAGAACTGGAGTCGTCAGTCGATGGACACTGCAGGACTTGTTGAGGAGGGGATCTGAGCACAAATGGAACATGTTCATAGTGCAACGATGATGATCCGCAAATAACTCAATCTGTCTTTTTTTTGTATTAACTTGATCACCTTGAAAAAAATATTCTGGTGGGTGTTCTATCGTTTTCTGCTGATGACTCATCAAAGTGTTACCAGGATTCTTGTCTTGTCTCCTCGATTTTCCAATAGCTTCTCCCCGGTTGTAAAACTCCCTTAGGTCACTTCCGTCATGAGGTTCTTTTGGTTATAGAAGACCCCGGTATCACTGCAGACAAATTAAAATCCATAATTGCTCAACCGCCCGTGCCAGTGGAATCATCCGAATTACTAACTCATCTTCCAAACAAAGATAAGTAGCTGTAGCCCCATCATAGCAGTCTCAGCACACGTCAAAAGACATAAGGTGAAACCGCACGGAAAATGTGAACACAGCCAACTGTTCCCTGCCATACGATATCATCATTCATCGTAAACAATTGTAATATGGAAAGATGATCAAAACAGATGAAACACACAGCTCACGGTGTGCACAGAGCACCTAACTCAGTTGCTATTGCAACAAGGAGGTGAGCGTTTAGAGATCGTTGGGCAAACCAGGGTTGCCAATTTGGCTTTTATTTTTTTTTTTTGTTTAAAAAATAATCCTGACACATGAACCCTCTTATTTGTCCATACTGACCTGGGCGTGTTGCGTAATTTGTAAAGCAATAAGACGTGTCGGGCATCTGCTCGTTATTATCAGTTGGTGATACAAGTGGTGCATTCCGACAGATGTAGATGTTTTAATCTGATTAGATGGAAAGCTACACATAAAGTTTGTCCGATTATATTTTCTTCTTCTTCTTTTCCTTTCTCATTTGCCTTTCAGTGTCGAGGCGAGATATAATTTGCGGTCTTTTGCTCTTCTGTTCGCCTCTGCTGCTGTTATGTTTCCTAGTGCTTCTAATATTCCGTCGATCCATCTTTTTCGTTGTAGACCCTTGAGTCTGGTATTCTCGCAACGTTTAATGAGGGCTCGTTGTGTTGTGATCTTTTTGCTGTGTCACATGGCCAAAACATTTTTTCTGTTGTTTCTTTATATATTTTATGGCGGGGGTTATTCTTAGCTTTTTTTCCTCAGTTCTTCATTTCTGATCATATCTCTTAGACTGTTTCCTGTCATTTGTCTGACACATTTAATCTCAGTAGAGGTTATTTTTTCTTATTGTTCTTTCATCTAGGGTCCAGGACTGGCATGGGTAGCACAACGTTGGGATAAAGATTGTATCTGATTATATGATAACATATCTGATTATATGATAACATATCTGATTATATGATAACATAACATTTGCTTGCAGTTTCTGAGAAGAGGAGTCTCGTTGGAAGTGACTGTACGAATGTATGGTTGTGCATGATTTTTTTTTTATACATCGGTTCACTGTGCACACACACACAGTTAGATATACATACTATATACATATCTTGTACCCATATCCCCATATTTTTAGAACCCTTCCGTCTTCTCGCCTGACTGCCTGGTCAGTGAGATATATAGTTGGTCATCCTGCCCTCTTATTTTAGTTCATTCAGAAGCTGACCACGCTCTGGAACACATTGAAGTGACTTTTTAAAAAAAAATTCCTTTCTTGAATATCTAGCATATTATCCCCATGTAGTTAGATTTGTTTACATATCCTTTTAAATATATATTTTTGTGTTGTTGTTTGTTGTTCCAGCTGAAGGCCTACTTGGCCGAAACGTCGACCTTTGTTTTGTTAATTACCACGTAAAGCGATTACCATACCACTTTTTCTTCCTTTTTAAAAAAAATATTATTCAATCATTCAATATAATTCAATCATTATCAACAACTTTGCATCTCGATGCCTTTACTCTTCGTAGAAAGTGAGAAAGTCTTCACCAAAAAAAGGACTGACCACCGTCACCTCAAATCACGATGTCTTGTATTTAAAAAGTAGGGCATAATCACGAAAATAAAATGGAGCTTATCTTGCTTGATGCTTGAGAGTCCATGTAAAATTAATGTTGTCAAATATGGCCAACAGAAATAATCCTACATGACAAGCTATGGGGAATCGGTGATAACCTCAAATACACCGTCTTGTTCGTGACCCAAGCTGATCTAAATGCATAGCAATCGCTGATCGCTGAAGAAGAATTGTTGTAAAAGAAATTATATAAGGACGTTATACAATCAACAAATTTGATAAAAGGATTTACAGCTGACAAGGTTTATGTCGCAGCTTTAACTTCTTCCAATGAAGATCGTAGTAATGAATCTGGATCTGGGGGGGGGGGGGGGGGGGATATCATGTGATTGTTAACCAGTACGGATAATAATGGAAGTTGTCTCACGTGTCGGACAAGGGAGACCAGAGATAGATTAATAATTGGAATTATCTCACTTGGGACAGAACACAATCAAAACTTATACATAGCCTTCATTGACCAGGAAAAAGCATTCGACAGAGTAAACAGAGAACAACTGTGGGAGATACTAACAACATACGGAGTAAGCCAACATCTAACCAACATTATTAAAAGCCTCTACGTCAACAGCAGCTGCAGGGTCAGAACAGCAGCAGGCTACACAGACCACTTCGAAGTTAGATCAGGCGTAAGACAGGGGTGCTTACTATCCCCCCTACTGTTTATTACATACATGGACCACATATGCAAGCTAGCCAACCCATTAGAGACAGAGGAGATCAACGAGCTTCTATTTGCAGACGATCAGGCACTAATACATGAAACAATAGAAGACCTACAAGAACAGTTAAACAAACTCAACATCTCAGGCACAAAATACAACATGAAAATCAACATCAACAAAACATAAGTCATGAACGTCGCCAAAAATAAACAGAACATCAACATAACTATTGAAGGCAGACAACTAAAACAAGTAGAGGAATTCAAATACCTAGGAAGTCTAATGACAAACGATAATTCTCAAACGGCAGTGATAGAATCAAGATGCAACAAAGCTTGTCAAATCATCGGACAGTTATCACCACTATTGTCCAACAAGGAAATAACTCTGGAGGCAAAACGAGCACTATACAATACAATCTTCATCCCAACGTTGTGCTACCAATGCTAGACCTGGACCCTAGATGCAAGAACAACAAGAAAATAATCTATACAGAGATGAAATGTGTTAGACGAATGACAGGAAACAGTCTCAGAGATAAGATCAGAAATGAAGAACTGAGAAAAAAAGCTATGAATAGCCCCCGCCATAGAATATATAAGGAAACAACAGATAAAATGGCTTGGCCACGTGACAAGGCAGAAAGAACAAAACACAACACAACGAGCTTTCAACAAACATTGTGAGAACACCAGACTCAAGGGTCGACCACGAAAAAGATGGATCGATGGAATATTAGAAGCACTAGGAAACATAACAGCAGCAGAGGCAAACAGAAGAGCAAAAGACCGCAAATTATATATCCCCTCGACGCTGCAATGCAAATGAGGAAGGAAAGAAGAATAAGATCTCACTTGAGGAGAGACAGTAATGTTTGTACGAGTTCAGGGAAAGTTTGTAAGAAAGTTTGAACCTTGAGGTGCCACATGGATAGAACTCTGACTTTAAAAAGACTTACATTCGATGAGCGACACATCTAGAGGTGAACATAGCTTTGGTGGACAACTGTGAAGGTGAAAGGAAGGAGCTGTCGAGAAATGAAGATGTTACCATCAGATCCCGAAGATGAAAGCATGATGCTGGAAGTACTTGTATTGAGCGTGGTAAAGAGATAGTGGACATTGCGCCTAGGATTTGTGTAGTGAATATTGTGGTTGCGATTTGTGTGAGAAGTGACTAGTTAGTAAAGCCATAGAAATGTTAGAAATAAAGACAAGGGTGGTTAGGTTGTGTGAAACAGACTATATTAATGGAGAGATAAACCACAGTGAACAGTAGAGAGCCACAAGCATAGGCGGATCTAGCCTTAAAATTTTGGGGGGCACTGCTATAGGCCTACTGTTTTGTTTCAGGTTTGCATAGACATCTTCGCGCTATCAGCAATAAGGGTGTGAGTCACTTGTGTATAATCGTCATTAGACCTTTGACGCAATTTGACTTTTCTAATAATAACGGGAATAAGTATACAGCATAAAATATGCATTTTATAAAAATTAAAACGGCACAAAAAAAAAAAGAAAATCTGTACTCACCAATTACATCAGTTTAATTCGTCTAGGCTTTTCTGCAAATTTCTGCATAACTTCTTCACTCGTGATGGTGTTTTTAAGCAATGTTTTTTCTATGTGAAGCACCGCCAAATTACGAAGTCTATCTTGTGTCATTGATGACCTCAGCCAAGTCTTAATCCTGCTCATCGCAGAAAAAACTTCTTTCACATGCTGATGAGCTTATTGGTATGGTTATAGCAGCCCTTAGAATTTTATGAAAATGTGGGTAAGTGTTCTTGTTTACTACCTCTTTTAAGTGGTTAAAGCTGAATTGTGAAACTTCCCCTTCTTTGCTCCTAATTAATGTTTTGACAATTGATATTTCTGCTTTCAGGATAGTAACATTCAGTCCTAAACACTCAGCATATTTCTTTACAAATGGAGTTGCCTTTTCATAATCCAAACAAAACAGCCCATCAACAGCACATGCGAGTTGTAAGGATTCTTCACTAAATCTTTCCTTTAACCTTGCTGCAAAGACATCAATAACTTCAAAATATACTTTCATCTTCCAGCATTCTTTATTGCTCACACTTTCAGGGCCATCTAGGGGTTTTCCAACAGTTGAGAGAACAAAACTGTCTTTTAGCATCACACTTTCTTCATGTTTTCTTTTCTTACATACAGTAGGACTTTCTAAGCATATGCCGTGTTTCAGTGAAAATTCTTCAATATTCTTCCAAATCTTAGAAAATTCATCATCAGTTCTCTTGTCTACTATTGTCCGCATAGTATTTGTTATCAGTTCTGCAGCCTGTCCTAAAGTGACATTTGCATTCTGCATACATAGACTTAATACGTGGGTATAAGACAGGATTTCATGAAAAACAAACAGGTTGACAATGAAATTAAATGTTGATATTGATTTCAAAATTCCAATGGCTTCTATGGAGTCTTTGTCTTCATTTCTGTCAATTTCAAATTTTAAAGCTGCCACTACATTATCATAGTGTTTAATCAACAGATTACAATTCTGGTACCTGCATGTCCACCTAGTTGTACTTAATGAAATTATTTCAAAAGGCTTTGTCTGTAACAATCCTGACACCGTTCTTAAAGCATCATGATTTGACGGTTTTGAAAAATGTACATACAATGATTCCAAAGCATTGAATAAAAGTCTTGAAGATTCTATGTTTTTACAAATGTCTGTTACAATAAGTGCAACCTTATGTGCATAACAGTGGAAGTAAACAGCTTCAGGATAAAACTCTCTAATTTTAGCTTGCAGCCCTCCAACATCACCAGACATTACTGCGGCACCATCATAAGTTTGCGCTATTACTGATAATCCTTCAATACTAAACTTCCGAAGAACAGTCATTATCAAATCAGCTAAATCTATTGCTGTTCGTTTGCTTGAGCAATCATAGAAACCAAGGAATCTTTCATGTGGAGTGAGTTCATCGTCAACATACCGAACGCAGAGAGACAATTGTTGCTGTTTCTGACATCTTGCCTCATCAGCCATAATTGCAAAAAACTCGCATCTTTTAACCTCTTTAACTATTTTCTCAAAAAGAAGAGCTGAAGTTATGTCAATCACTTCATTCACAATAGTTTTGCTACAAAATGAAATGTTTTTTGTAAAATTTTGTTTAAATGTACTATCATACTTAGCAAACACCTCGCAGAACTCTAAGAAATTACCCCTACTATTAGATTCTTTCTTTTCATCATGTCCTCTGAACGCAATGCCCTGTCTTCCAAGAAGTATAATAACATCAACAACTTTCGCCATGTACTCTTTGTTTTTTTCCACTTCGGTCTTATGTGATTTTGAAATCATTGACATGACACTTCCTTTTTCATTACTATATTTATGCATTGCATATTTTTCCATGCATAACAAATGACTTTTACTTTTTCCATGTTTATCAAGTTTTTCTTTTAATTTTTTCCAGTTTCTAAAACCAGATTTAGTAAATGTTTCTTCACATGCAAAAGATTTGTCAAATACACGACAAACGTAACAAAATGCTGCATCTTTTCGTTTACTATATTCTAGCCAGTGATATTGTTCCAAATAAGCTTTAGAAAAAGAACGGTTGACTTTACCACACAGTGAAGGCGGGTAAGATCTTAAGACTGGCCTTACTGGTCCAGAATTTAAATTGCCCAAGTCCGTCTCACACTGACTATTAATATCCATACTGGGTCCTGCCACTGGTCCATAATTTAAATTGCCCAAGTCCGTCTCACACTGACTATTAATATCCATACTGGGTCCTGCCACTGGTCCATAATTTAAATTGCCCAAGTCCGTCTCACACTGATTATTAATATCACTATTGAGTGGACCAGCTTCACTTTTTATAAATGTAATTGTACGAGTATTAGGCAGACTAGCGTTGGAAACGAGATCACTTTCAGAAACTGGCTCACTGTTAACTGTATTAGTAGTTGTTGATGTAATAGTAATTTTTTTATCCTTCGTTTCACTAGGACTAATATCGACCCTAGATGTAGAGGTGTAAAATCAGGAAGCATAAAAGCAGATCGAGTTTCAGTTTCGTGTGATTTTGAAACTTTTTGAAAGAAATTTGTAATTCGTTTCATTTTTAAAATATATTAAAAACCTTTAGACATTAATAACAACTAAAATAAAACAGGTAGTCCGCAACTAAATGAAGTCCTTTTTACAGCATATATAACAAATATATGTACACCGGCAAACAACTCATTAAATTATTTCCGGTCTGAGATCGTTACCCTATGCTATAGTCATTGAGAGCGCCTTTCGTGGAAGACACTACTACAATAGCCAATTTTTCAGTTGGCTGAGTGGCAGTGTGCCAAGCGTTCGGCCTCTCGTGGCAAGGCGCGGTGCCAGGGAGTACGGGTTCGATCCCACTTCGGACCATATATTGTTCTTCGTTTTTTTCTGTTGTTGTTTGTCTGTTAATTTTCCGAGTGCTAACACATACTTATTTGTTCTATTATTCCCTATTATCGCCTCGGAAGTTCCCCATATAATAATATTTATGTATTATTATTTGTTACCAGTATATAACCACTGGAAACTACTATTCGTGCTGTTTCGTCCAATAAATGTTTGTCTACAACACAAGTATTCAGCCCTACTGGGAGATACTTGCATTAATAGGAAAGTACAAATATACAATTTATTTCCGGTCTGAGATCGTTACCCTATGCTATAGTCATTGAGAGCGCCTTTCGTGGAAGACACTACTACAATAGCCAATTTTTCAGTTGGCTGAGTGGCAGTGTGCCAAGCGTTCGGCCTCTCGTGGCAAGGCGCGGTGCCAGGGAGTACGGGTTCGATCCCACTTCGGACCATATATTGTTCTTCGTTTTTTTCTGTTGTTGTTTGTCTGTTAATTTTTCCGATTGCTAACACATACTTATTTGTTCTATTATTCCCTATTATCGCCTCGGAAGTTCCCCATATAATAATATTTATGTATTATTATTTGTTACCAGTCTACTCCCTTGTCCCTTGTGCTGTCATAAAATCAAATCAGCACGGCAATTTTGGCACCGCCAGAGCGATAAATAATTAACATTTTCTTCACAGAAGAACAATCGTACACAAAAAATATCGTATTTTTTTAGTTGTTTTTCCGTGGACATGATTTCAATATCAAAAGATTGAATAAATAGACCTATATATTTGTGAATTTTTTTTTTATATTACCTCTTTTCTTCTTTAAAAATAATAATAATAAGTAAACAAACGTTGCTCTCACTTTATTAATGAATGTACTAAGAAGTACGTTTTTTTTTTTTGGGGGGGGGGGCAATGCCCCCCATGACCCCCCCCCCCCCCCCCCCCCCTAGATCCGCCCATGGCCACAAGTGTGTGGAGAACATATGCCTGAATGGATGTGAGATATTTTTATAATTGTAGTTGTATTCCGTTGTAAGTGTTGACAATTAGTGATGTTATTAAATATGGTGATAACCTCTACCGCAGGCCATATATTATAATGAAAATAGTCAGAGAGTGAGATTTAACAGATTAGTCCACAGATACTTGTATTCTCCATGACGCATAATAACACCGGCTACCCACTTGATCACGGGAGGCTTTAAGATCAGTCGTGCAGCAACGGTTCATGCTCCAAAACAATAACAGTAGGGAGGACCGTGTACAACGAACGGCCCGAAGGGGTTATGAATGGACTGCCTATTACATGGCGCTATCGCACGTACGATCTGTAACGCCGAGGCTGTGTAGCGTTGACAATAAATACCTGTAGACGTTGAAGCTATAGTCCGTTCAGAAATTCATAATCACACCTGAATTAGCTTTGCGTGATACCGCTTGTTATTTTGGTTTCACATTTTGCATGCAATCTTAGAATATTGATGACGCTAAGATTTTGCTATTTTTTTAATTCCACAAACACAACAGATTTTGCACATCAGTGAATTCCTTTGATCTTTTATGACGATATCACACAAGTTGATTCAATTTTTAGAGCATACAGTAATCGTGTTAAATTGTCCAGTTTACCGCAATTCTTGTCAGAGGCGTATCTACATAGTGCTTAATTGTGGGTGTTGTTCGTTATGTGTATTTGCAAACATGAATTCAATTGGTTACAATTAGTCTTGTCCTTCGGTCACCATTAGACCCCAGGACGTCCTAACTGCAGCTGGAATTGAATTCATATTAATTTTAATCATTCCGAATCTGACGATTCCAAGAGGTTGATAATCATTACTGGCTGGACAAATAGTAATCCATCTCGTTTCCAGTACTCATCTTCCACCCGCAACACATGTTCAACACACTTCTTTTGCATAGTTATAAATTTGCATTTCAAACGCATTGTAATTTAGATATAAATGTTGGTATTTAAAGTCAACAAATTGTCTACTGAGTCTTCACAAAATTAATAAAGATACGCCTTCCCTTCGGTAATTAATGCCCAGGCCGTGGTGCGTCATGTCGTTCAATAACAACTCAGTTTTGTGCACGAGATTTTCCTGAAGTTAGTGTTTCTGCAATAGCCAAACTATTTTACGTCAACGACCGCACCAAATTAATGTATATATCCTAAAATGTTGTCAAATTCGAACAGGGTGAATTTAATATACCCTAAAGAAGAAAACTTTTAAACTAGATCAAATTTCTCACAGAAAAAAAATATTTCTATAACGTCATCAATATTCTAAGATTCCATGCAAAATGTGAAACCAAAATAACAAGCGGTTATCACGCAAAACTAATTCAGGTGTGATTATGAATTTCTGAACGGACCATAGTTACCATCGCTCCTACAGTCATCATCATGTGCCATACCGGTTGGTGTAGGTGATCATGTCCCTCCACAATCTTCTATCTACAGTGCATCGTATCAGTTCTGTTGTTGACTGTTTTCCATGCGATGACACCAAGCTATCCAGTATTTTCTCTCTTTGTCGTCCGCAATCTCTCTTTCCATTTATTTTGCCAGTTGTAACCAAGCATTCCAATTTTCCTCTTCTCATGATGTGCCCGAAAAATGAGGATTGCTTCTTTCTGATGTTTTTTAAGAGCTCCCTTTTTGTATTGGCCTCTTTGAGAACTTCCTCATTGGTCTTTTTAGCTGTCCAGGGAACTTTCAGCATTCTTTTGAGAAATCCCATCTCTGTGGCCTCTAATCGTCTTTTCATTTGTTTGTCTACTGTCCATGATTCACTTCCATAGGTCAGAATTGGCTCATACAGTAGGAAATAAATAATCAAACTAAAACCAAACATCTTATTTAATTTTCAGCGTTGTAACGAATTAAATGATAAATTACTAGAATGAAACTAATTATCTCAATCTCAACGGGAAAGTCAGTTACATGTTACAACTCATTAATATGGATTGCTCCGTCAAGTCAGCCGAAGTTTTATCTCTTTATGAAATTTGCACCGTGTATCGTTCATTGTAGGCTGCATTCACTAGAGTAATCAGGAATCTATGGGCACATCCATAGTTGTGTGTGCTGCGTCATCATAATGGCTCATCGTATATCCCTATACCGGCTATACGCTAATCTTACGGTCTGTTGTTTGATGTGCGACGGGGATAATTCGACGATTGTGTGTTATATGTTCGGAATTGGAGTCAAAAACGATGTCCTAACATCATCAAGCGCTATACATAAAAAAAAAAAAAATATGACGATCATCATTTCAGGAGGAGGTAACTCCGGTATATATGGTGGATAGGCGGCAGGAACCATTGAAGGTTATGTATGAAAGTGTTCCTTGTTGCAGTTTCCTCATATTCCGAGTCCGGCTTGTTGCAGGAGCTACTGAGTTAGGTGCTCTGTACGCACCGTGAGCTATGTGTTTCATCCGTTTTGATCATGTTTCGATATTCCAATTGTTTACGATGAATGATATCGTATGGCAGGGAACAGTTGTCTGTATTCACTTTCTGTGCGGTTTCGCCTTATGTCTTTTGGCGTGTGCTGAGACTGCTATGATGGGGACTACTTCTACCTTTCTTTGTTTGGGAGATGAGTTAGCAATTCGGATGATTCCACTGGTACGGGCGATTGAGAATTGAGAAAGTATGGATTTTAGTTCGTTTGCAGTGATACTGGGGCGTTCTATATCCAAATAATCTGTAGACGATAAATGCTTAGACGAGCAATAGATATTAATAGATAAATCAGAATAGATAAATTATAATCTAGTCTCCCTTACATTTGGCGCCGTACTAAATTCCCGCTATATGATGCGGTTATGGCAAATATGTATACAACAACTAAGATGTGTTTGTAGTTCACGTGATCTTTGCATTTATTATGCAATGGCCAAGCTGTCATGAAATATTGGATTGAGGCTCTCAGAGATAGCTCAATGTTTTGCCCAAAGTATCATAGACCAGAAACCTACAAATATGTGTTTATAGTCATTAGTACATCTACAGATTACGATAAAGGTAAATGTAAAGTACGAGACTTGAATCGACGTCTTAGCACGTGAGTTTTCACCCATATGTGATTGGCCGCCTATCCAGAAGTGTTCGGAGACTTCTGGATAGTGTGGCTTCAAGCATCGAAACTGACGATGCGAGGCGGAATTCCTCACCTTCACAGAGTGCTAAACCCTGGTACCCATTTCTGCTAGCGACTGGGTCGACCGCGGGGGTAATGTTTTTTCCAACCACGAGTACAATTCACACTACTTCCAGCGGGAATCGAATACGGGCTGTCCGAACGCTCAAGCGGGTGGTTTTCCCAACTAGGTACCGAGGCACCCACAGATTATGAATCAAGCCGAACTGCCCCACTCAACATCATCATGTGCCATACCGGTTGGCGTAGGTGATAATGTCCCTCCACAATCTTCTATCTACAGTGCATAGTATCAGTTCTGTTATTGACTGTTTTCCATGCAATGACACCAAGCTATCCAGTATTTTCTCTCTTTGTCGCCCGCGATCTCTCTTTCCTTTTATTTTGCCAGTTGTAAACAAGTATTCCAACTTTCCTCTTCTCATGATGTGCCCGAAAAATGTTGATTGCTTCTTTCTGATGTTTTTTAAGAGCTCCCTTTTCGTGTTAGCCTCTTTGAGAACCTCCTCACTGGCCCCACTACAATTAAAAAAAAAAATAGCCCATTGTTTTCTTGCTGGCTTGAGCGTTGTAACGTTGTTTTAATGTTCATGACTTGGGAAGAGCGAAATACTGTTGAATTAGGTCGTTTAAAATTTAAAGCAACTTGTTAGACTATACTTCTTCTGCGATCATGATTCTTTCAGAGTAGGATTCCGGACTCTCTCACGAAGGCAGCTGTCTAAGTAATTCGGTTGCCCCGTATAGTTTCTCTTCCAGGGAGGTGGGTGTGGTCCACATTGTACTTCTCAGGTCTGTGTACTGGGGGCAATGCTGTTGAACATGTTTTGTTGTCATGTTGTCCAGTGTTCAGTGGCATTGGCTGGTAGTACCAGATGGTACAGACTATACACAGATTAATTGTTCATTGTGTTCACGACACTCATCGTTCAGGAGCTTGAAAGGATGAACAGCGTTTTCGATAAACTAAAGCTGATCCTAGAAATACACGAACTAAACTTATACAAGGCAAGTCGTCAGAGTAGATTATATCATGCATTTAAAAAATGTAAACAATGTTGGTTTTGTTGTCACAACAGTTACATTTACTCTGGAACAGCAGCCAATCATTCTAGATTATACCACATTTTTAGAATAATGTAGCTAGTTCCTTCAAAATTAATTGTTCTTCGTGTTTAATTAGATTTTGAACATTAATTATGATGCTAAAATATGGACTAGATATGAATATAAAAAAGACTAAAACTATGATCATAAACAAAGAAGATGCTAAAAACCCACAAGTGGATATCAAAATTGAAGGAATAGACCTGGAGACAGTTCAGAACTACAACTACCTCGGACATACTATAACCAGTGATGGAAAATGTAAAACTGAAATAAACAAAATAGGAATGGCAAAAAGTAATTTTAATGTCATGAAGAACATACTAACATCAAAACAAATAACACCAGGGCTAAAATTAAGAATAGCAAAATGTTGCATCTTCTCAATATTCCTATATGGTGCAGAAACATGGACATTAGACAAGAAAACAGAACAGAGAATTGAAGCCTTTGAAATGTGGATATATAGAAGAATAGGTAGAATTGTATGGAAGGAAAAGAAAACAAACGATGAAGTCTTAAAACAACTAAAAATGAAAAGAGAACTACTAAGCACAATTCAAACAAGACAAATGCGATTTTTGGGCCATGTTAAAAGACACAACAGCCTACTTAAAGTAATACTGGAGGGGAAAATACAAGGTAATAGAGGCAGAGGCAGACCAAGACTAACATGGACGAGTAACATCAAAAGATGGACAAATCAGCCTATGACAACCTGCACTATTAAAGCCAGAGACAGAGCAGAATGGCGCTCCATGGTAGCCAACCTTCGTTGCAGAGAAGGCACTCGATGAAGATGAAATTATGATGCTAATACGGTAAATATGGTTGGCTTTTTTCTGGCTTATTAATGCAATGTTTGGCTTTTTTATGGCTTTTTGTGTCCTTTGGCTTAAAATCCAAACTTTCAACTGGCAACCCTGGATCAAACAGAAGGGCCGGCGGGCGGAAGGTGTCCATAGAGGCCTACACTGGAAGTCTTTGTCTTATAGAACAGATAGACGAACGTTTGTTCATGGTTGTTGTTAATAACTGTTAATACACACACGCCTTTTCTGTTCTTTGATCCAACTCGTTTGACCTCAAGCCTTCATTGGCTTTATGTTGTTTATTTATCTGAAAAGTTACAGTATCATATCAATAATTATATTATTATTATTATTATCAAATATTTATTCTTAACACACACTCGTGACACTACTACTACTAAACTAATCATTAGTTAGTAGTGACAGTGACTGATCATTAGTGTGATTAGTACAATGACTAATGACAGATGTCATGGGTGATGGAATAAAAGAAAATTACCAGAATATAATAAATTATTATTAATTATTAATATTTTTTAAAATAATTAATAAATCGAATTATATAATATTGTATATATATATATATAATACAAATAACAAAAAAAAGATTAAATCAAATATTAAGTCTTCCACATACAATAAATTACCGCAGAATAATCATGCACATGGAAGGACAAAATAACCAATTCGGTTAAGTTAGCTATTTTGTCACCTTCCATTTGACTATAATAACTATCCTGCAACATGCTAAGACCCAACCCAACAATCATTATCATGTCAATACTCAGAAGTCAAAGACTAAGATGGCTGGGGCGAATGGAAGAAAAACTCATCCCCAAGCAAATACTGTATGTATATGGTGAACTAATACACGGAAAAAGACAAATCAGCAGACCTAAACTATGATATAGAGTTACATAAATCATCTCTGAATGACTTCTTCATCTGTGAAAATTAATGACTGAGAACATCTGGCTAGTGATCATACATCACGGAGAGCATGTATAAGGAAGGAATGGTATAATATCATATGAGATTATGCTAAGGCAAAACTTAGAAGAGAAAATACTCATAAAAAAGGATGGAAAACCCTGTGGATCAGTGGGCTTGATTTGTTCATTCTGTGGCCGTGTGTGTTTGTCAAACATTGGTAGAATTAGCCACGAGACGAGCTGTTCAACAAAAACAAAAGCTCAGAAAAAAAATACAAATAGCCTCTACTAGACCATCTGACAAGATGAAAATATATAATTATTATATTTAGTAGAAATATAGTATATAGTAGACTGAGAAAAATCCTAGGGCCCTTAGATACAACACTACAGACAAAACTATATGGGCCACTGCAAGAATTACAAAAGACAGTAACATTTAGTCAGAAAACGACATTGCAGATGTAGACAATACTTCAGGCTAACGAAAGATAGATAGATAAGAATGGCAAAAAGTAATTTTAATGCCGTGAAAAATATACTAACATCAAAATAAATAACACCAGGGCTAAAACTAAGTAGAATAACAAAATGTAATATCTTTACAACAATCCTGTATGGTGCAGAAACAGGGACATTAAACAAGAAAACAGAAAACAAAATTGAAATCTTTGAAATATGAATTTATAGAATAGAAGAATAGGTAGAATTGGATGGAAAGAAAAGAAAACTAATGATAAAAAAAAACAATCTATGCAACACAAAATACCATTGCTGGTGTATGCTAGTGGGCTCATGGCAGAACCAGAGTGATAAATGCTGCTTAGTCAAAGCAGTCACCACGACGTGTGGGACTCAGGATTTTTATTTCACACCCCCCCCCCCCCCCCCCCCCCAGGACTTTTCAGCCAACAAAACAGTGGTTTTAGCTGCACGGCTATGTGCACCTCCAAAGAAAACAAATGCTGAAGACTTAAAATAACTAAAAATGAAAAGATAACTAATAAACACAGTTCAAACAAGATAAATATGATTTCTGGGTAATGTTTAAAAACAAAACAACCTACTAAAAGTAATATTGGAAGAGAAAATACAAGGTAAAATAGGCAGACCAAGACTAACATGAATGACCAACATGAAAAAGATGAACAAGTCAGCCTATGACAATCTACACCATCAAAACAAGAGACAGGGTGGAATGGCACTTCATGGTAACCAACCTTTGATGTGGAGAGGGCACTTGATAATGATAAGTAAATATAGAATAGATATGAGCAAATTATTAGAAGCCATTCAGTTTAGTCAAGAACAGCCTAAAAACCCTTGTTTCCTTCCTTTTAGCTCCCCGTGGAACACAGGTCTCCAGCAAACACTTTCCAGGCTGCCCTATTTCTTGCCATTCTCTTGAGATCATTCCATGTCTTTCTGTCCTCATCTCTGCTCCCACCTGTCTTCTCCAAGTATTATAAGTTAAGTATACTAAATCTTTGGCTTTCCTCTTTGTCTTCTCCCCTGGGAATTCCAGAACAAGGCTTGTCATGTAATACACTGTTGGTTTTCACAATTTGTGACCTAGCTATCATCTTTGATGATGTCCATTACTATTTGTTTGGTACTTCCCCTTAGTTACAACCCAGAGACTAGGGGGATGCTAGAAGAAAGAAAACCATGGGTTTGAAGAGATACATTTTCACTGCCTATGACAGGACTTGGATCTCAGACCTTCTTGACTAGTAGCTTGTATTTGACTTCTAGACCATCCAAGACTATGAAATTATAAAATTTTAAATAAAACACTCAATTTGTTTTATTTATTTGAAGCACTTTATTTTAAATTGAGAAATGATCTTTTTATTGAAAAAAATTGTTCATGTTCACCTTACATGAAAGTGAATACAGATGTTTTGATAAAAGGTATGCTAGTCAGACCTTGGGTTCATCATGGTTCAAAACATTTATAAGGTGTTCTAAACATAACTGCTACTTCATAGCAACCACTGCTCATATGTCAGGAATATTATTATCATCTCTCACTAATGTTATTCTAAAATGATTTCAAGTCATTAAATATTAAACTTTCCTCTTCAGATACCAAGTCAGAAGAATGGAAATGCAGAATAGCAAGTCAATTTGTCATGTAAAGCTGGAACCAGATAATGAAGTGAGTTGATTGGTTATTTTTAGAAGTCAAATATACTTAGCTAAACAGAGAGACATGTCATATTTGTTGACTGTACCTTGGTTACAGTGAGAAATTTTTCTTTGCTTTTATTGATCAACTGTTCTGATAATAAATTCTCTTACTTGATTGTCTGTATGATATGTGAACAAATTTGTATTGGAATTCTATACTGTTTAAATTAATTTCAGCCTCAAAATTGTACACACATACTTAACCATTTTGTACAGAGTAGATTATCTTGTTTCTTCTCTTTCTTGACTTGTAGAAAAGCAAAATACAATTTAAACAGTTTGACATGAGAAAACAAAGTGTTAACATTGACATTTATACCAGATACTTTGTCATAATGGATTTCTTTTTCATTTAGACTGCCTGATCAATAATGAGAAATAGTTTTGAATGCTCAAATGCTATAGGTATATATATACTATACTAGATGAGCAATGTTCACTGTACTTCTCATTTGTTTCATTGTCATTGTATTTCAAAGACATTACTGACATAGAACCTTGCTTTTCATTTTCAGACTGCTGGTGTTATGGAAAACCAAAGTCTGATACCAGCTGAAGAGATAAAACAGGAACCAAATTATGAAGTGAGTTGATTGGTTAATACTCAGTGCTTGTAAGTGCTTTTAGATTAGGATTAACTCTTTCAGTTTGGAAGGTTTCTAATCAATGCATTGGAGGAATGGTTTTAAATATCAATGTTTTATCCTTATCTAACATATTGTTTAACACATTTTAGAAAATTTATTAAGAAATAAGATTTCACCAATTAAAAGTTGCTGCATGACATATAGAAAGATAAATGGGGGGCAAAAACAAAAATATTTAAATAGAGACCATAATTTCTAAATTACCAACACAAATGTCAGGTCAAAGTAATCTAATGTGAATTATTTTGTAGAAATAAAACAATTATCTTTTTTATTATTATCCTGAATCGCTGAAATCACTGCTCATGTTGTTGATGTCAATACTTAGATACTATCATTATTTGAAACAAAAAGTTAATCAGTTAAATTACTGGCTTCTTCAACCATCATCATTTGAATTCTAGCTTTAGAATCACTATTTCTATACGCCAATTTGGATGGTTTGAATTTATTATATTTTAATCAGTTGTTACCATTAATAACAGAAGTTTGTAAGAATTTTGCTGTTGCCCTGCTTTATGTTATTAGATACACAAAAAATACAGTTGGCAATAACCAAATAAAACTAGGAGAAATACCTCTATTAGATGTACAATCTTACATATGCCTGGGCGGTAATATAGATAAAAAGAGGGAGGATCAGAAAATGATACCAAAATAAGGATATCAAAAGCAAGAGGAGCTTTCATTGCACTGGGAAACATATGGAAATCCAAAGAAATTAGGTTAAATACAAAAATAAAAATTTTCAACTCAAATATTAAGTCGGTCCTATTATATGGCTGTGAAACATGGAGAACAACAAAATTGACAATCACGGAGATACAGACTCTCATTAATGGATGCTTACGCAGAATAAAAGGATGGAAATGGCAGGACAAAATTACTAACATAGAATTATGGAAATGTACCAGTCAAACACCAGTGGATGAAGACGATGGTGCTGGATAGGACACACACTTTGGAAGCCAACTGAGAGTATTACACAACAGGCACTTTTTTTGGAATCCCCAGTGAAAAAGACAAAGAGGAAGACTAAGGAATTGTTGGAGAAGACAGATAGAAGCAGAGATGAAGATGATGGGGAAGACATGGAATAATCTTAAAAGAAGGGCAAAAAACAGAATGACTTGGAAAGGAGTTTGCGGAAGATCTATGGTCCACTGGGAGCTAAAAGGGTAGAAAAAGAAGAAACACTTCTTCTTTCCTTCCTCATCTGCCTTTCAGCATCGAGGGGAGATGTAGTTTGCGGTCTTTTGCTCTTCTGTTCGCCTCTGCTGCTGTTATGTTTCCTAGTGCTTCTAATATTCCATCGACCCATCTTTTTCGAGGTCGACCCTTGGGTCTGGTGTTCTCACAGCGTTTGTTGAAGGCTCGTTGTGTTGTGTTTTGTTCTTTCTGCCGTGTCACGTGGCCAAACCATTTTATCTGTTGTTTCCTTATATATTCTATGGCGGGGGCTATTCCTAGCTTTTTTCTCAGTTCTTCATTTCTGATCTTATCTCTCAGACTGTTTCCTGTCATTCGTCTAACATATTTCATCTCTGTAGAGGTTATTTTTCTTATTGTTCTTGCATCTAGGGTCCAGGTCTGGCATTGGTAGCACAACGTTGGGATGAAAATTGTATTGACTACACAATGTTATTTATTATGGTCATGTAATTGCTAGGATATAGTAAATATTGGGACATCTGTCCACTATATTAAAACACAAATCAATAACTATTACAACCAGTCAAATCATGAGTGCTTAGTGGGAAAAGCAGATGTATCTATAATCAACATCTTTGAGAAACAATCAGTCTTCATACGCTTTGAGAATTGCTGGGACTAGTAGTGAAGCAGTCATGTGGATGTCCCAGCTACAATGAAACTGGTTCCATGAATAGAACAGAATATTTCAGCCAAGAAACATCCTATACACTGTATATTCATTTCAACATTGTGCTACCAGTGCCAAACATGGTCACATACAGCTAAGAATAATAGAAAGCTTATAACCACAGAGAAGAGATGTCTGAGAAAAGCACTTGGAGTGACCAGAAATGACAGAATCAGATATTATAAGAGAAGGAGTAAGCTTTGAACTTAGCTACTAGCAGAAACAACACATTAGTTTGCCCTAGTTCTAGCAAGAATGCCGCATGATTCCTAATCATACAAAGCATATATTAAGAGAGGAGACAGGAAAAGACCAAGAGGCATACCCAGAGTAAGATTGACAGATGACGCAAAAAAAATGCTACAACATCATTTGTCTAAGAGTAGTATATTTTTGTGCAATGTGGTTGGTATTATGCCCATGATGCTTTATTTTACCAGAAAAAGTCAGGTACCAATTTAAAGGTGGGTAAACTTGGTAGCCATACATCAGGATTGAACCCGACCTCTTGTCCTTTCATTTTACTATGAGTAGAATATTTTTGTTTTTCTGTTTGGTTCTCTTTTCCCAGGGATTCCAAAAAATGGGTATGTCATGCAATACTCTCAGTTTGCTCCATCTTTTTCATTTCTCTTTTGTCTACTGGTATTTGACTGATACTTTCACATAATTCTATAAAAGCGATTTTGCCCTGCCATTCCATTCTTTTATTCTATACAAGACAAATTAACCCTAGATTATGATACCATTGTAAAAATTACAGCCTCAAAATACATTTTTTTGGGGAATTTGACAGTTTGCCACAGGCAAATATTTCCCCTCTCCCTACACCTTTCTAATTATCATCAACAGTGAACCCTGAGTATTAATTTTCTGGTTTGATGTTGAATTTTTTTTTTCCCCCATTCACCGTAGTAAAAAATGCTATCGTATCAAAGTGGTTGATAAATGTAGCTTGCTCAGTGACCACAAAAAATAAAGCACAAAAAAGTACCATAAGAACACAAGCATTGCATAAGAGATGATTTGGGTGATATAGTGATCAAATGCATTTACAGATGTCAATTTATTTTATTTACTTTTTCTCACTTTGCCTGACATTTACAGATGACTTTTTCTCACTGTGCCTGACATTTACGGATGACTTTTTCTCACTGGGCCTGACATTTACTGATGATATTTCCTCGCTGTGCCTGAGTGGTTTAAATGTAGAATCATCATTCTAACCCCAGATCAAAGTTTTCTTGAATTTAGTGTGTAGCTGTGAGTGGGGGAGACCATGAGAAATGAGGGAAAGTAGGTGAAACATGAGTCTAAGGATAGGTGAGAAGGTAGTCGTAAGTGGGGAGTCCACGAGAAATGAGGATAATATGTGAAGTGTGAGTCTCGAGATAAGTGATAGGGTATAGTTAGACGAGTAAACAGAGATGTGGGTTGAGTTGATTGGAGGAAAGCGGAGGAAGTAGTTTCTGATTGGATGATAGGAGGAGTATTTGAAGATGAGACACAAAGAAACGAGAAGTCTTTAGAGAGAGAAGTCACACACCTAGGATTAGGTAGGGGCGACCACACCGTGTGGTTAACCCATAGGGGTTGACAATGGCCCAAGCTAGTAAGTTGTGCTTAAGAGAACAGCCTTAGCTTGTAACGGGGAAATGTTTATTTGTTCTTATTTTTATTCATGTTGTATATTTCGATACATTACTTTCCTGACTGCCGTCACCTGTCAGTTCTCTGGTTGATTGACCTCAGCTGGAATGCGCTGCTTGTGATTTGCTCGGACAACACGTCTTCGTGTCCACTGGGCGTTCGTCTCAGTCCTGACCTTGTCTGCTTACCATAGTACTTCTGGTTTGTTGTTAGGATGACTGTTTCACATTGTGATTCCGCAACAACTTTATTGCTGTTATGATTCTTCCCCGAGGGTTGACGCTAGACTAGATAAATATAACTGTGTAACACATAACACATTAGTTATCAGAATTTGTTCCAACTTTTAATACTGTCACATCGGACATTCGTTACACACTGGATATGGCAGGTCACACACTTAAAGCGCACTCTTACAATTCTTTAGTCTTTTGCCCTCACACTTATCTCTGCACTCTATACGCATTCATACTAGCATCTTAACTACTTGTGGATTGTTCCCCATCATACCCCCCCCCCCCCCACCCCCCCCCTCCCTACTATCTAACTTCTACGGGCCCTGCAGTCTCTTGGCACTGCTACTAACTGTCTCTTAATAGTGCTAATCTGTCCGCCTAACTATTCTTCACTAGTCTCTGCGTCTCCTATCACGTTTTCTTCTGCCGTTTACATATCTATTACACTTGCTTAGTGTCATTATTCTAGCTCACTTGCTAATCTACATCGCGTTTAATTCTACTAGGCTAAGGTTAGCTTCTCTATGGGCCAACCCACATGGTTGCTCATCTCCTAACTGGCGTGTGTGCTCCTGCCAACTACATTTCTCCAAGTGTTCAGTATAAAGTGCTCCCGATCTTTAGTGTTTACCTCTTAAATTTGGATCTTATCAGCCAATCAAAATTGACTTCCTATGCGTCTGTCTGCCCACTCACTTCTGGACATGGCCTTCATGTTTTCCACGTGAATTTCAACCCATCGTCTCCTCATTTTTCTCGTGACTTCGGCTAAGTTCGAACAGAACTAGAGTCGAGCGACATAAGAAAATAGATTTGAGTAGAAGAAGGTATTAAGGAATTGTTCAATGGAGAACAGTTCCCAACAACCCAGAGGTTAGGAGCTTTAAGTTGTGTGAGAGCTTAGGGATCAGTGGCGAATAATATTGCTACTGAGAAATGTGACTGACCATGCAGAAGAGAACCGTTGGTCATGTAATTACATGTACATATGTTGTAACTAGGTGCCAGTTAAGTCAGATGAATAAAGACTTGTGTGTTCACTTCAACATAGTGCTGTGTTGTGTTGCTAACAGCTGATCACGCCAGGCAGAGAACTGGGGAAAATGTCGTGGGCAAAAACTAAATGAAATACTAAAATCAACCACAGGACACGGGTGTAGATGAGTCAATTTCCCAGGCCAGCGGCCCGTGTCTGACCAATTATCCAAGGGTCACGAAAACATCACCACAGGCGACGTGTGTGTGGGAGTTACCATTCATCTACTTGAACTACGAGAGACAGTGGTGGTAAACGTCACCAAGCGGTCTGATTCAAGGACAGCGCACCCACCATTGTAACGTTAACAGCAGGTGCTAGCTGCCGACGTCAGAAGAATGTTTCCTATGTCATGCCTATGACATTATGTTATGGGTGCAGAATTCCTCTGGTGATATTAGGTTGCGGATGTTGAAAACATCATTTTCTAGTGGGACAAGTGTTCAAAATATGGAATGTTCAAAGTTAGGGCCATTTCAAGTTCAAGGCCCCACTGTATTGTTAAAACGGTCATAGGATAAACAGCTTTCATAATTTAAAAATAAATGTTATCTCAGAAATGGTTTTTGAAGATCACAATGTAGCCTGCTCTAAATATAACAAACTTTTTTCAGGATCAGAAAGTGAAGAATGAAGTAAATGTTGAAGAAGACAGTAATATACCCACTGACATAAAGAGAACATCTATTTCTTGTTCTGGTAAGGACAGTTGTCTTTAGGTTACTCCTTTTAATAACTGGGAGTCTTTATTCACCTTCCATATAATACATGTACTCAGTACGTTTTTTATGTACTTTTTTTAAAATACGCCCCTATGTTCAAGTAATACAAGTAGGGACCATTTTTGTGAATCTCTTTTTTTTATTTATCTTTCAAATTTATCTCCACGTACCATTTTTATAAAAAAAACCTATGCTCAACTAAGGTTAGTGGGGTAGAGTTCTGCCCTATCAAAGGAGGAGTAAGATGTCTCCTTTCCTCCGCTAGTCTTTGGGACACCCTTGTGCAAGGTGGAACTCCCGTTTAGCCCCCCTATCAGGGTTATGTGAAGCCATTGGAGCAGGTGGTGGATGGTGTTGTGGGAGTAGCCGACAAGTAGTGCCGATTATGATCCCCACGCTGTGATGGCAGGCAGAGGATCTCATGTATAGAGACAATGGCTGCGATCTCCTACTAGTACAGTCACTGCCAAGAAGGAAAGGAATGGCAAACTACCTTCTTATATTGCCTAGACTAATCATGACAAATCACAAGTGCAAAGCATCAAATACTTGGGCACAATAACATCAGATGGAAGATGCACCACGGAAATAAAAAACAGAATAGCTCAGGCCAAAATAGCATTTCAGAAAATGAAAAATATCTTATGCAACAAGTCTATGTCAATAGAAGTGACAAAGAGAGTTCATCTGGGCTATATAGAACCAATTCTGGCCTATGGAAGCGAGTCATGGACAGTAGACAAACAAATGAAAAGACGATTGGGGGCCACAGAGATGGGATTTCTCACAGAATGTTAAAAGTTCCCTGGACAGCTAAAAAGACCAACGAGGAAATTCTCAAAGAGGCCAATACTAAAAGGGAACTCTTAAAAAACATCAGAAAAAAGCAGTCAACATTTTTTTGGGCACATCATGAGAAGAGGAAATTGGAGTACTTGGTTACAACAGGCAAAATAAAAGGAAAGAGAGGTCACGAATGACAAAGAGAGAAAATACTGGATAGCTTGGTGTCATGGCATGGAAAACAGTCAACAACAGAACTGATACGATGCACTGTAGATAGGAGATTGTGGAAGGACATGATTGCCCATGCCAACCACTATGGCACATGATGATGATGCTCAGCTACTTCCCGGAAGTGGCAAAATCTGATTTTTTGTTTTCCTAGTCAGGCAGTTATCGAAAACAACAAAAGGGACACACTTTAAATGGACAAATGTGTATATATAAGGACAGGAAAATACCTTCGCATTACAACTCCACGTAATGGGCTCCAGAAGTCAGGACTTTCAATTTTAGATCACAATTGTTTTCTAATCTTCTACTTCTTTTCTCTTTTCACTGAAACCTAAAAGGGTTCGTGGTTTATATCATTTGTCGTTTTTGAGCTGCTTGAACTGTCTGAATTAGTGATTTTCCTCTGTTGTTACATGTCACTGTCACAGCATCTATCCATCTTCTTCTGGGTCTTCCTCTTGGTCTTTTTCCATGCATTCTCGAGAAGAACGCCCTTGATGGTGATTGGTAAGGATTCATTCTGACCAGGTGGCTAAACCATTTAAGTTGTTGATGTTCTATATATTCTTGGCAGGGTTTTGTTCCTACCATTATCTTATGGTTTCATTTGGTATTCTATCTCTTCTTGTGTTGTTTGTTACTTTTCTCAAGCATCGCATCTCACATGTATTTATCTTTCTTAATTGTGATTTAGAAAGGGTCCATGTTTGACTTTCTTAGCACAAAGTTGGTATGAAAATGATATTTATCATTTGTTGTTTAGCTGGCATAGAAATGTTTGGATGTCTTAGCAATGGTGAAAGCTGGTATGTGACAGCATTTGCTTTTTGTATTCTCATGTCAATTTCTCTGTCTAGTTTTCCATCTTCTGTGAACATTGTGCCCAAATACTTGAATTCTTCTACTTGTTTTATTTCTTTATCTTTGATCTTAATGTTTAATGGGTGTCTTAATTTGCTTATTCTCATAGCCTCTGTTTTTGCTGTGTTAATTTTCATACTGTAGTTTGTGCAACTTTTATCTAGAGATGTTATATGTTGTTGTAGCAGGTTTTCGTCCTCATATATTAGGCATGGGTCATCTGCGAATAGTAGTTCGTTGATGTTGGAACTTTCTACCTCTATGTTATTATTTGATTTTTCCTTATTGTTAGTTGTTTCCTGATTTATTTTGTCCATATATATGATGAAGAGGAGTGGTGAGAGGACACATCCTTGTCTTACACCTGTTGTAACCTGAAACCATTCTGACAGACCTTCCAATGTTCTAACGGCACTTTGACTGTTTTTATATAGTGCCATTATATTATCTAGTAGTTGTCCTGCTACCCCGTAGATATCTAAAGTTTGCCAAAGTTTGTTCCTGTCCACACGATCAAACGCTTTTTCCTGATCTATAAACACTATATTTAGGTTTCTGTCATATTCTATTGTTTTTTCACATAGTTGTCTCAATGTAAATATAGCATCAGTACAGCTTTTGCCTTTTCTGAATCCAAATTGATTATTACTTAATTGAGGTTCTATTATGTATCTTACTCTCCTCTCCAATATTTTAGCAAACATTTTACCAACTTGACTTAATAGGGATATTCCTCTGTACATTTCACACTCCCTTTTGCTTCCTTTATTCTTCCAAAATGGGACAATGATAGCTTTTTGCCAATCGTCTGGGACCTTTTCTTTCTTCCCACGCCATATTGAATATTATCGTAAGCCAATCTATAGCTGTTTCCTTACAGGCTAGTAGCATTTCTGTTGTTATTCCATCTATACCAGCTGCTTTGTTCTTTTTATTCTGCTTCAAAGACCATTCTACTTCTACTTTAAGTATATTCGGTTCCTGTTCATGATGCTGCCGACGTTTAAACTCTGTATTTCCGTTTGTATTTCCCTGATTTAATAGTTCCTTAAAGTATTCTCTCCATCTGATTATTATGTTTTTCCTGCTGCTGATTGGTCTACCGTTCTTGTCATTTATTATAGTGGTTGGATTATAATGATTATTTCTTACTCTCATTGCTTTTACACTTTTGAAAAATTCTCTTGGTTCTTCTCTACAAGTTCTTGCCAATTCTTCACCAAAAGCTTTCCAAGAGTCTGCTTTTGTTTGTTCTATGATCTTTTTGCTATCATTTCTGGCTTGTCTATAGTGATTGTAGTCTTCTGTTGTTTTTGTCTTCTGCCACGTTTTATACTTTTCTTTCTTGTGTTTCACTGCTGATTTAACTACTTCATTCCACCATCTTGTTAGTTTCTTTCTGCTCTTTCCTATATTTTTTTCAGACCCAAGTTTCTCTTGTGTTGACTCTATTAGACCTTCTTTAAACTGTTTCCATGCTTCCTCTATGTTTGTAGGTTGTATTCGGGTTTTGGTATTTGTTGGTTACGGATTCTTCTATTTCTTTCTGTACTTTTACATCCTTTAATGCTTTTAGATCTATTCTTTGTGCCTGAGGTCTTGCAATCTGTTGTCTCCTAACCCATTTTTTTTGCCATAGTAAAACAGGCTTACGGTCAGTATCTAATATTGCATTTGGTATAGATCTTGAGTCTGTAATGTCCCTCCTTTGGTGTCTTCTAGTGTTTTCTAATATAACCTGGAAAGCTCAAGTCTGAAGATTGAGCACATTGTGTCTTATCAAGAAGTAGCCAAAATCCCCAAGACAAGGATAATAGATATATGGTACCTAGCAGTATTCCCATGTGATGAAGAAAGCATTTTATTGAATTTTTTGGGGAGTAATCACTTGAGTCTAGTAGTTTTCAAGATATTGAATTCACCATTGAATGCGGTAGGTGTACTTTTTTATTATTTTTGTAAAATTAATTGACTAATTCAGAGTTAAAACAATAAATTGTTTAATTCAGCATTCATTTAAACAGAACTGCTGAATACAAAGTGACAATAAATTTTCATTTTTACAAAATTATTGGAAAGTGATCTGCCTATTCACGTTAAAACAATAACAATTACACTTTGTTATGAAATCAGAACATCATCGCGTAGACATTTCCAAAGCAAGAACCATAATCGTTAATAATGTTAACCAAATTGCTTCCTTCTGTCAATAACTCTGCATTTTAAAATGTTTAATATTTAATTTTCTGAATAATATTTGTTTGAAAGAAAGGATTTGTAAAAATTTGGAATTAATTTAAAGTAAAACAATTAAAATTATAATGCCAAATATGAAAGAAATCTGGTGATCATGATGTGGCGATGTTGTATCCAGCCTCCAAACCAAACCTTTAAAAGTAAAGAGCCCCATCACACCAACTGGCGTATAGGGAATATGGTATTAGTGACCATAAATTTTACAGACCTTTGGCACATGATTTTCAGGGTAATGTGGTCAGTATTACGCCCGCGCGCTTTACTTTCCCAGAAAAAAATCCAGTACCTGGGTGAACCCGGAAACCGTCGGTTGGGATCGAACCCCACCTTTTGTCCTTTGTAGTCCAGTTCACTAACCACTGAGTTATCATGGCTCACCAAACCTTCTTTAGAAACTATTAATTATTAGAATAAAATATGTAATTAATAAATTTCTATAAATAAAGCATATGATAAATAATGTACATGTTTATTATAAATTAGCAATTTGCAAACGTACGTTTTTTTTCTCCCTTTTTGTATGGCTATTTTTGGTCTGGTGTACAGGTTCACAAAAAAATATATGGAATGTATGCATTCTGGCATCATTAATTTGATTTTAGTTTGTCAATTTTCACACGGTCGGTTCATTTTGATAATTTCAAATTTTTATGTCTAATTTTGTAGTGCCATCTTTGCTAGTCTGTACATGAAGGTTAGAAACCAACTTTAATGATAGCCTTAGAATTTTCTGCATTCAGATTGTGAGAATTATCTGCTGAAACAAGAAAGAAGCTGCCCTGATCATGGAATTTTCACCCATTTTGATAATATTGAGGTAAATTATATAATTAGAGCTAACAAAACTGGAGAACAATCAATTTCAACAATCATGCAAAAATAGGTGCTAATAATGGCCATACAATTAGAAGGGATATTTGTCAATTTAAATTGTCATTCTATAGATGTTATTGTAATAAAACTGGGACAGTCACTCATTTTAATTGTTTCATACAAATATTAATTCTTAGATGTCTCTTGTTAAAGTTGACATCACAGAACTCCAGACAATACTACATGTGCTCACTTGTGAAAATCTGGGCCAATATGTTTGTAGTAGATTGTTGTTTCTTCTCAAACATAAAACAGCAGTTGTCATTTTTCTTGTTTTATGTTGCATATGTGGTTTCAAATTGTTGCAGTTAGGCAGATGTATTTCAAATTGTTGCAGTCCCACATATGTGTTACAAATGATTACAGTCATGCAGCTGTGCTGTAAATTGTTACAGTCACACAGCTATGTTTTCTAAATTGTTACACTCATACTCTGTTACAGACAAATTGCACCATTCTCAATTGTGTTACGTCAAAAGACACAAATATCACACCATTGCCTCAAGCCACATCACAATGCAACTACATCCACTTAACATCCATTTTAGGATGGACAATGAAGTAGTCATTTGGTGAACATCAGGATGAAAGAAAAATAAAATGATTAATTACTATCAGGCAAAAGTTTGGAGCTACCAGTTTCACATGGGGGGGGGGGGGGGGCCAAGATGCCCACTAGCAACTGGGCTGAGAGTAGACAGCTTATCACAGCTGACTGCCTGTGTCAAGATTGGAAATCAGCTGAGCTGATTAAGACACTTCTCCACCTTCCCGATTAACCAGTCTAACCTGGCAAATAGAAATGAACAAAGAAAAGGCAACCCAGTACTAAAGATGCTGTGCAGAAGTATGATGGTGTTTCAAATATAAGATTTATGATACACACCACAGCATCTATGTCAACACAATCTCCTCTTAATGGCAGAAATTGAAGGGAAGTAGTAGTCAGGTGATCACTGAAGAAGTAGAAGTGACATACATGTTATGGTTACATATTCAGACAGTCATCCATTTAAATTACATCATTTTGCTGTTAATTGTATTCTCCATTTATTGCCAGGTAGGTCAAGATGAAGACTACAGTCAAGATTCTAGCCCCCAAACTTTGGTAACTGACATCCAGTCTAGAGAAGTGCCAGGAGGAGAGATGATAATTCTATCTCAGTTTTGTGAAGCTGGAAGGGATGCTCCTAAGTGCAGACATCAAATAATACAGGCACAAATGCTTTCTGGAGAGATGTATATGTGTGACATATGTGGAGCAAGTTTTATGCAGAAAGGAAATTTAAAAGAACATATAAAAGTACACAATAGAACATGTACAGGAGAGAAGACTTTCAAGTGTGATATTTGTGCTGTTGGTTTTTCACAAAAGGGACATCTAAGAGAACACAAAAGAACACATACAGGAGAGAAGCCTTTCAAATGTGATGTGTGTGATGCTTGTTTTTCAGTAAATGGAAATCTGAATAAACATAAGAGAATGCATACAGGAGAGAAGCCTTTCAAATGTGATGTCTGCGGAGCTAGTTTTTTGCGAAATGGAAATTTAAAAGAACACAAGAAAACACATACAGGGGAGAAGCCTTTCAAATGTGATATGTGTGGTGCTGGTTTTACACAAAATGGAAGTCTGAATAAACATAAGAGAATGCATACAGGAGAGAAGCCTTTCAAATGTGATGTGTGTGGTTCCTGTTTTTCACTAAATGGAAGTCTGAATAAACATAAGAGAATGCATACAGGAGTGAAGCCTTTCAAATGTGATGTGTGTGGTGCTGGTTTTTCACTAAATGAACATCTAAAACTACACAAGAGAACACATACAGGGGAGAAGCCTTTCAAATGTGATGTATGTGGTTCTGGTTTTACACAAAATGGACATCTAAAAGAACATAAGAGAACACATACAGGAGAAAAACCTTTCAAATGTGATGTGTGTGGTGTCAGTTTTTCACTAAATGGAAGTCTGAACAAACATAAGAGAATACATACAGGAGAGAAGCCTTTTAAATGTGATGTGTGTGGTATTGGATTTTCACTAAATGAACATGTAAAACTACACAAGAGAATACATACAGGAGAGAAGCCTTTCAAATGTGATGTGTGTGGTACTTGTTTTTCACAAAGTGGAAATCTAAGACTACACATGAGAATACATACAGGAGAGAAGCCTTTAAAATGTGACATGTGTGATACTTGTTTTGCACATAATGGAAGTCTGAAACGACATATGAAAAAACATGTAGGAAATATGCCTTTCATGTGTGATGTATGTGGTATTGGTTTTTCACAAAATGGACATCTAAATCGTCATAAGAGAACACATACAGGAGAGAAGCCTTTCAAATGTGATGTGTGAGGTACTTGTTTTGCAAAATATAAATCTAAACGCTCATGAAACAACACATACAGGAGAGATGCCTTAAAAGTTTGATTTTTGTGGCACAGGTTTTCACAAAATGGAAATCTAAAGCTGCAATAGGGAAGACATACAAGATAGAAACCTTTCAATTGTAATTTGTGTGGTACTAGACTATTACAACATAAACAGCTGTAAGATCATAAGAGAACTCGTACATGAGAGAAAAATTTCATATATTGTGTATTTTGTGAAGTTTTAACACATATAAGATTAAAGCTACACAAGAGAACATGCTCGCACATGAGAGATGCCTTTTAAATGTGATGTTTGTGGTACTGTTTTTTCACAAAATGTAATACCATATCAAAGAACCATCTCAGGGAAGATGGATTTATGGAGTATTTGAAACACTAGGAAACTAATAACAGCAGGAGATGTGATGAGAAGAAAAATAACTGCTAACTGTACCTTGAATCAACCCTGTAAGGAAAATGAGGAAAGAAATAAAAAGACCACTGTCTTCTTCTACCTTTCAGCTCCCTGTGGAGCATAGGTCTTCAACAAACACTTTCCAGATCGTTCTGTTTCTTGCCATTCTTTTAAGATCATTCCATGTCTTCCCCATCATCTTCATCTCTGCTTCTATCTGTCTTCTCCAAGAATTCCTGGGTATTCCAAAAAAGGGCCTGTTGTGTAATGCTCTCAGTTTGCTTCCGCAGTGTGTGTCCTATCCAGCGCCATCGTCTTCGCTGTATCTCTATCCACTGGTATTTGACTGGTACATTTCCATAATTCTGTTAGTGATTTTGTCCTGCCATTTCCATCCTTTTATTCTGCTTAAGCATCCATTATTGAAAATCTGTATATTCATTATTGTCAATTTTGTTGTTCTCCATGTTTCACAGTCATATAATAGGACTGACTTAACATTAGAGTTGAACATTTTTATTTTTGTATTTAACCTAAAAAAAAAAAAAAAAAAAAACACCACTGTATGATATGTGTAGCCCACAATGTATTTCCTTCTATGTTTTAGGATATTTTCTAATGGCATAATTGGGTTTCTGCCATATAATAAAAATTGCAGTGAGAACTTGGTGTCTTTGTTATTTGTTAATGTTCATAGCTGGCAGCCTTGATTTAATTTTACATTCTGTTCTCTCTTTCCCTTAATAATGATTAGAACATTGCATTAAAGGAAGAGGCATTTCATACTGTAGAACATTATCAATGTATGATGGACTGTACTGCTGGCTTATAAGGAAGTTTAATGAATCTAAATTTATGTGTAAAATAAAAAAAAAGTAAACTGCCTCCATCACACCAAGTGGCGTATAGGGAATATGGTGTTTGTGACCATATATTTTACAGACCTTCAGCATATGATTTTTGGGGTAATGTGGTCAGTATTACGCTCATGAAGCTTTACTTTCCCAGAAAAAAATCTGGTACCCATTAAAGCCTGGGTGAACCCAGAAGCCATCAGATGGGATCGAACCCTACCCCTTGTCCTTTGTAGTCCACTTCACTAACCACTGAGCTATCGCAGCTCTGTAAATTTATGTGTACAACCAACTAAAGTCGAGGCTATTATAGAGTGTCATAGTGCCTTGTGTTAAATGCAGTGATAGAAGAAATTCAAGCTGCTTCTTTTGTAACCATGAGGCCATTATTTTTTATGCTTTAAACCATGGCTGTTTGAAAACAGTCATCATCATTGAGTGCTGTCTCCACATCATAGGTTGGCTACCATAGAGTGCCATTTCACTCTTTCCTTGCTTTGGTAGTAAAGGTTGTCATAGGCTGACTTGTCCATCTTTTGATGTTACTCGTCCATGTTAGAGTTGATCTGTCGCTTTTACCTTGTATTTTCCCTTCCAAGATTGCATTTAGAAGATCATTATGTCGTTTAACATGCCTGAACAATCTCATTTGTCTTGTTTGAATTGTGCTTAGTAGTTCTCTTTTCATCTTTAGTTGTTGTAAGACTTCATGTACTGGCAACAAACAGCCGTAATAGCAAAAAGACTAAAGTAATGGTACCATCAAAGAAAAAGACATCGCTGCATGCAATGCACAATAAAGACAAATGGAACAATATTAAACAGGTAAATTAATTTAAATATCTGGGAAAAATATGGATGTGAATCAAGGACAACAGACAAGAAAATCACTGGAGGCTGTAGGAATGTGGTTTTACAGAAGAATGTTGAGAATACCATGGACAGCTAAGGAGAGTAATGAAAATGTTCTGAAAGAGGCCAAAGCAAAAAGAGAGCTAATTTCCAATATTGGGAAGAAACAATCATCATTTTTTGGCCATGTAATTAGAAGAGAACAGCTGGAATATATTGTAACAACTGGGAAAATTGAGGAACGAAGAGATAGAGGGAAACAAAGAGAAAAGATACCAGACAGCTTAAGAGAAAGGCTTGGCAGAAGGTCAACAACAGAAATGATAAATAACTGTCTTGATTGAAAGTTGTAGAGAGACCTGATCACCTACATCAGCAGGCATAGTACTTTATGATGGTTATAATGGAATGAATATTTAAATTCTTTATATATCTGAAACTATATAACCGAATGGCAAACTAACATAAGGCATAATATATTTCAAAGGTAGCTTTTGTTGTGTTTATACCTGTCCCCCGAAACTGTGGAAAAAAAAAATCTGATAACCTCATTTTAAGAGCAGATGCTGAAGAGATAGCTTGCATTTGGATCAGTGAAATGGATCTATCCAGGAGATCATTTCTTGTAGTCATTTGGTGCAACAATAAGTCACTGGAGAAATGTGTGTATCTCTTGTAGCTTTCAATGGTTTGTGTGTATGGTAACTTTTTTCCATGTATATACAGCTTTTGTAAAACAGTGAGTGGTGTAAGTTTATTTTTTTTATAGATGACAATTTTGTTTCATTTTTGCTCAGTTTATGCAACAGAAAATAAATCAAATTTCCCATCGTGTTTGTATTCATAATTTTGTTTTTGGTGTATTTGGGGACAATCCTCTCGCCCATCAAGTACACTATGGCCATTCTCAATGTTAGTGCTACTCAGACTTCACGTATTTACAGACTTGAAATAGTCCAAAATTATTGGTTATTGGTTATGGAAGGCCTCGGTCTCACAGCAAACGAATTAAAATCCATAATTGCTCAACCGCCCGTGCCAGTGGAATCATCCGAATTACTAACTCATCTCCCAAACAAAGCAAGGTAACTGTAGTCCCCATCGCAGCAGTCTCAGCACACGCCAAAAGTCATAAGGCGAAACCACGCAGAAAGTGAACACAGCCAACTGTTCCCCATCATACGATATCATCATTCATCGCAAACAAGCGGGATATCGAATCAGGATCAAAACGGATGAGACACACAGCTCACGGTGTGCACAGAGCACTTAACTCAGTAGCTCCTGCAACAAGCCGGACTTGGAATATGAGGAAACTGCAAGAAGGAACACTTTTCAGACATAGCCCTCAATGATTCCCGCCGCCTATCCACCATACACCATGGGAGTTTACGTCCTCCCGAAAACGATGATCGTCGTAGCACCTGATGATGTTAGGCCATCATTGATGACTCCAATTCCAAACATATAGACACACAAGGGTGGTAAGTTATCATTTCCAATCCAACAGAAGCCACATGACCTGTAGTTAGTAAAAACACAATTGATGATGTTCTCCGCTCCCTTCTTGTAGCTGCCGCCACACAATTATGATGTCTCATTATCTTGGACATCATTCAAGAACAATGTCAGATGAACATTCCATAGATATGGCTTTGCTGATGAAGTGCTTGGTGCAACAGTTGTATCAATCATACTGGAGGCTCCTGGTCTGTGGTCATTAATATCACAGAAGGCACATGATGTTATATTCAGAATTTCTTTCTGTGGTGTAAATATGTGGCACACACATGGAGCGTGGTTTGTGGTCACAGTAATCCCATTAAAGGCAATTCTAGGGTAGCATGGCATAGCTGTTTCAGAACAGCACAATCCTGTGATGTTTTCTGTGTTCGCTATAAAGCTGCTGCTGCTACCCAATCCTGACCAATTATAGGTGTGGACATTATTCACTTGCAATGACAAAACTGCTTTGTTTGCATCATAAACCTCTGGAAGCGAATCATTTATGGGATTAATAGTACAATTTATTCTTCCATCGGGGATATCTTCATTGAGTCCCAAAAAAAAGTCTTTGGTTAAAAAGCACATATGCTTTTTAGTTAAACACAAAATGAGCCCACTTCATAGATTCAAAATGATCCTTGCCAATGCCATCCGTTTGCACAAGTTAGGTCCTTAGCAACCAAGGTTACAAACTAAGCTATCAATTTAACGACTTTATCTACAGCGAAGGTTAACGAACTGTGAACAAACATTTATGTTCAAACCCCTGAATACATTTTCAAAAATCTGCCAACTCGCTGCAATAATATAAATAAATCGTGGTATTCAAAGTAAACATTGCTTAGTCCATAGCTCGAATGTAAAAGCTTGAATGTAAAGTCCAAAATGAAGCCATGCACAGTATAATGGCGTGTATGCAAAATACTTCACATTTGGCAATGCGATTTCTACTCCATTTTCTCACTGTGGAGAACGTGTTTTATGGTCTTGGGAGTAAGGGCAAGAAACTGATTGAAGATAAGGGTTTAATAATGAATAGGTCGTGTTGAAGATAATGTTACTTTATGTGTGGGATGTCAAGGGCGACCAGAGATAGATTAATAATGAGAATTATCTCACGTGAGGAGAGACAGTAATGTTTGTACAAGTTCAGGGAGAGTTTGTAAGAAAGCTTGAACCTTGAGGTGTCACATGGATAGAACTCTTGGCTTAGAAAAGACATACCATCAGGCATTCGATGAGCGACACCTCTAGAGGTGAACAGAACTTCAATGGATAACTGTGAAGGTGAAAGAAAGGAGCTGTCAAGAAATGAAGATGCTACCTCCAGGCTCCGAAGATAAGAACACGATGCTAGAAGGCTTTGTAAGTAGACCAATAAAGAGATAGTGAACATTGTGCTTAGAATTTATGTAGCGAATATTGTGCTTGAGATTTGTGTAAGTTTAGCGAGAAGTGACTAGTTAGCAAAGGCATAGAATGGGAAAAGGAAAGACAGTAATGGTTAGGCCGTGTGAAAAAGACTTATATTATATGCCATATGTTAAAGAATGAGAAGAGGAAAGTTGGAATACTTGGTTACATCTGGTGAAATAAAAGGCAAGAGATATCGCGGATAACAAAGAGAGAAAATACTGGATAGCTTGGTGTCATGGCATGGAAAACAGTCAACAACAGAACTGATATGATACCCTGTAGATAGAAGATTGTGGAAGGACATGATCGCATATGCCAACCGGTATGGCACATGATGATATGTTAAAATGAATGTAGTCAGAGAGTTACATTTAACAGGTTATTCCACAAATACTTGCATTCTCCATCACACATAATAACATTGACTACACATTAGATCACCGGAGGCCTTAAGATCAGTCATGCACCAACAGTTGAGGCACCAAAACAATAACAATAGAAAGGACGTGAGTAGTAATAATTTGTACACTTGAAACCTATGACCTTACAGAGAAATAGAGGAAGGAGGAAGTTTACTCTGGCAAGTGCAAGAACTATATAGAGCAAGTTTTGACACGGCTAATAAGCATGGGTTTCTGTTTTCCTGCTCGAGATATAGCGACGCCCAATAAAACACCTGAAATCTAAAAACCATAAAAGGACAGATACATCTATTATCTCTATCTCTCGCTCTATCTCTTTGGGTTTGCTCACTCTTCTCACCTAACTGTATCATGGCTACCATTAGGTCGATGATAGGTAACATGTTCACCTCACATTAAAATAATACAAGACTAAAGGAAAAACAGTGAAACGCGACATGGTAGGTTCTAATACATAAGGAAACCACCCAAACCACCATCATAATCTGACAAACCGATGGGATCTGCTGATATATATATCCGACAATCAAACCGCGCGATAACCTCAGGGTAATCGTTATCTCTTTCTCTCTCAATCCTCTGGCTTGATAATTTTCTCACCTATCCACCTTTTTATTCTCTCCATTTGACCATATCCCGCTCTCTCTCTCTCTCTCTTTCTCTCTCTCTGTCATAAGCTTCTTGCTCGATCACTTTTCGCACTCACCCACCTTTTTATTCTCACTACTAACCATATCCTCAGTTTCTCTATTTTCTTCTTTGATTTTTCGCTCCACTAACCCTCTTCTCTCTCTCTCTCTCTCTCTCTCTCTTTCGCCCACTGTAACTGTGACTTCCTCCGTTCTCTTCAAAGTTGCCAACTTTTCATACATATATGGCCCTTTTCGTCTTGTCAGACGGTCTAGTGGAGGCTATTGCGTATTTTTTTTGAGGTATTGTTTTTGCCGAACAGCTTCTCTCGTGGCTAATTCTACCAATGTTTGACAAACACACGCGGTCACATAATGAACAAGTCAGGCTCGCAGGTCCACAGGGTTTACCATCCTTTTTCATGAGTCTCTTCTCTTCCAAGTCCTGTCTTAGCACAGTCTCAAATGTTGTTATACCGTTCCTTATACGTGCTCTCCATGATGTGCGATCACTTGCCAGATGTTGCCAGTCGTTTTCACAGATGGAGAAGTCTTTCAGAGATGATTTGCAGATATCTCTATATCGTAGTTTAGGTCTGCTGATTTGTCGTTTTCAGTGTTTTAGCTCGCCATATAGTATTTGCCTAGGAATGCGTTTTTCTTCCATCCGTTGGACATGCCCCAGCCATCTTAGCCTTCGACTTCTGAGCATCGACATGATTGTTAGGGTCTTAGCACGTTGCAGGACAGTTAAGTTGGTTATTTTGTCCTGCCATTTGATGTGCATTATTTTGCGGAGACATCGCATGTGGAAGACATTTAGTCTTTTTTCCTGGTTTGAGTATGTTGTCCAGGTTTCGGATCCATATAGTAGTGTGCTAAGCACACATGTTTGATATATTAGGAGTTTAGTCTTTCGAGTTAGTTTCGTGTTGTTCCATGCCCTTTTTGTGAGTTTGCCGAAGGTCGTAGCTGCCTTACCAATTCGACAGTTTATTTCTTCATCAAGAGAGATGGTTTGCGTAAGTGTGGATCCAAGATATGTAAATTTCTGTACTGATTCTAGTGGGCAGTCTTTTAGAGTAATAGATAGAGGTTTGAAGTCACCTTGATTTAGTATTACTGTCTTCTGAACATTAATTGACAGTGAAAAAAGGTCGTATGCTTTATCCAGGTTGTTGATCAGCGACTGTAGGGTGGCCTCACTATGAGCGACTAGGGCTGCATCGTCAGCAAATAAAAATTCTTTAAGTAGGGCAACATTTGTTTTGGTTTTTGCTCTTAGTCGTGCTAGGTTGAACAGTGAGCCATCTGGTCTAGTGCGAATGTAAATATCTCCTGAGCTGTTTTCAAAGGTGTAATTTAGGAGGGCAGCAAAAAATATACCAAAAAGGGTGGGGGCGAGGACACATCCCTGTTTCACTCCTTTGTTGACTTTGAAATTCTCTGATGGACTCCCATCAAAATGGACTTTGCCAGTCATGTCTTCATGGAAGGAAATTATCAGCCTAAGTAATTTAGGAGGGCAGCCTATGCCTTCTAACACCTTGTAGAGACCATCTCTGTTTACTGTGTCGAATGCCTTTGTGAGATCCACAAAGGCAATATAGAGCGGCATATTTTGTTCCCGACATTTTTCCTGCAGTTGTCTAAGAGTGAAGATCATATCTATGGTTGATCTCCCGGGTCTGAAACCGCATTGGGACTCGGGAAGCACCCGTTCTGCAAGTCTATGCAGGCGATTAAGTACGACTCTAGCAAAAGCTTTGCCTGTTGTGCTAAGGAGAGAAATGCCTCTGTAATTGATTTTCATACATGGTCGTTGTGTATTTAATATCGTCGTCGCCGTTGTGAGTTGACGTGATTCACTTAATGGCTGCGTAGCTTCTGTGTTTTCACGGAGGCCTGGGCTACTGGGTTAAGCTTAAGGTGACCATTCGTCCCGGATTGTCCGGGACAGTCCCGGAATTTGACATTTTTTGAACCTTTGTCCCGGCTTAGCTGCCGTACCGGTTTTGTCCCGATTTTGGCATATTTTTTAGCTTTTGTCCCGGATTTCATAAAAAATAATTTGGGACACAAACGTTTACCAATTTTGCCATTTTGGTATACGCCGTACATTTCTTCAATTAAAAAAAAATATTATTCCATTGCTGTGTAGACAATTTTGTTTAATGTCAAAACAGTAGAATGCGCTCCTAGTTTTAAATCTCGTATATATTCGTTGTGTTACTAACTTTCATTTTCGCAAAAAATGGCACCGAAGCGTAATTGTAGTTTTAATCAAGATTTACAAAAGGAATACCCTTTTATAAAAAAGTCTACATTGTCATCAGACTTCACTGTAAGATGTAATATATGTTCATCCGGGTTTACTATTAACCATAGTGGACGTGGTGTTATTAAGAGCCACATAAATAGTGATAAACATAAGAGAGCCGTCGCTACTGCTGCATCAAGCTCGTCGTTGACAAATTTTTTTCGAGCTGAACAGGTTGGTGACAAAGAAGAAAAGTTCGCTGCTACAGAAGGTGCCTTTGCATATCATACAGTGATGTACAATCACACGTTTAGATCTATGGACTGCACATCAAAATTGCTTCAGGTAACTTTAGAACCAAAATTTGCTTGTGCACGTACGAAAACAGAAGCTATTATTCGGAATGTGTTCACACCCCATGCTCTAAACGAGTTGAGATGTGACCTAGAAAACGTAACATTTATCTCCATACTGACAGATGCCTCCAACCACAAAGAAATCAAGATTTTTCCTTTGCTTGTCAGATACTTTGATCACAATAAGGGACTGAAAGTTAAAATATTAGAGTTGAAGTCATTGCCGGGTGAAACATCTGATATAGTAAGTAGTTTTCTTATTGACTGTCTAACTGAAAATGGTTTAGAACTGAAAGTAGTTGGATTATGTGCAGACAACACAAATTCTAATTTTGGGGGCGCTGAAAGAAAAGGACAGAACAATGTTTTCACAAAACTGAAAGAAAACCTTGGACATAGTTTCATAGGTGTTGGGTGTGCTTGCCATATTTTCCACAACACTGTTCGAGCAGCTGCAGACGTATTGCCTGTTGATGTTGAAATGACTAATGCAAAAATTTATCTGTACTTCAAATCATACACAGTTAGAGTTGAAAGTCTCAAGGAGTTTTGTCAGTTTGTCGACACAGACTTCCAGATGATTTTAGGTTATGCACAAACTAGGTGGCTTGCGCTCTTGCCTGCTGTTGAAAGGGTTCTTTACATGTTCCTGCCTCTAAAATCATATTTTCAATCTCAAGACAGATGCCCAGCTTTTATACAGGAATTCTTTGAAAACCCACTGTCTGAGGCATGGCTTATTTTGGTTCACAGTCAGGCATCCTCTTTCCACGAAGCAGTGCAGAAAGTAGAGGGACAGATGGTCACTGTATTTGAAGTCATTGACAACATCAATAGGTTGAAAGCTATCTTGGAGTCCAAGCTGGAAGACGGCTTCTTGCCATCAAGAGTTCAGATAATCCTTAAAAAGCTGGAAATGGAAGGATTTCCACGTGATGATGTGAAAAAGTTTAACACCAGTGTTTCTTCATTTTATGAAACAGCTTTAAGTTATTTGAAGAAATGGGCTGCAAATAATTTTCAAAACCTAGAGTCTTACAGCTGGGTAATGCTGAACAGAACACCAAATTGGGAAGATATTGAGAAGTCTTCATCATTAGTGAGTCAAACAGTGCCTTCAGTCGACTTTCCAGAAAATGAAATGTATGACGAATATGTCTACATGAAACAGTTCGTTACTTCACACAAAATTAGTGAGTGGAGTCTTAATAAAACATTACCAGGGCAGCGTTGGGTTGAACTAGCTTCCCACTTCAGAAACAATCATGTGCCCGTTTCACATATTCTGAAGTTGGCAGAGTTCTTTTTGTGTCTACCTGGAACAAATGCTGCAACAGAACGAGTGTTTTCTCTGATGAACAGTTTGTGGACAAATGATAAAACACAACTAGGTGTTGAAACTTTAAAAGCCATGTTGATCACCAAAGTGAACTATGAGGGAACATGTGTCGAATTTTATAAGATGCTGCATACAAAGAAGGACATTTTACAGAAAATTCACACATCTGAAAAGTACAGCATCTCTGTTTCACCTTCAATTTAAGTGAGTATCACTGTTTTTTTTTTTTTTATCTCCTGATTATCCTGATAGCGTATTGTAGGTCTATATTATTAGATGTTTTAAAATGTATGTATTATTCACTTGAAAATGACAGCAAGAAGAAATGTAATTTTATTGGTGGAATATTGAAGTAAAATTATTCCGTCCCGGAATGGGATTTCAAAAATATGGTCACCTTATTAAGCTTCCCAGTCCCCCCCCCCCTTTCCGCAGCTACGAGTCTGTTATGAATGGCAGTCCGACCTGCCCTAAATCAGCCACCGTGACCAGACCCAGTTAGACTTGCTGACTGCCTTGTGTCGTATGGTACTTCGTGTTGTGTATTTTCGCTGACAATCTGGTTCGTTCGTCACAAAACGCTGTAACAATTAATTAGCTGCAACACACAACAAACTCACTAGTATATAAAATCGTTGAACTTTATTGTGCTCATTCCCTCTAATCGATCACTGATATGATCGATCCACTTTGTCTCACCTCGACAAATCATACAATGTCAATGAGCCACATCTCAATAATAACCCGGAACATTACAACCACTAACTGACTTCTCTCTCCCCAATTTCACACATGGAGTACCTTACTCGTGACCTACACTTCCTCACGTCTTATCAGCCCCATGTCTACCAGCATATTAAATTGACATTGAATTATCTCAATAGGCTTGACAACAACTTGTTCAGTGCATACACATGTGGCTACTTTAGCCGCTCTGTGTCTGCCAGCGTATGAAATAACCTTGAATTCTCTTGCTATCAATGGGTCTGACAAACGCTTGATCAGTGCACACACATGAGCTAAGTTCAGCAGCTCTGTGTCTGCCAACATATGAAATAACATTGAAGTCTCTTGCGCCCACTAGATTTGATAAACAACTTGATTAGTGCACACACGTGTGCTACGTTCAGCAGCTCTGTGTCTGCCAACATATGAAATAACATTGAAGTCTCTTGCGCTCAATGGATTTGAACAACAACTTGACCAATGCACACACATATTGCTAAAAGTAGGTGAGCTTCTTACTCACCAGTGTATGAATTAACACGTCCGGTCACTCTGCCAGGTTCACGCCGAATCAAACGGCACTATCAGAACATTAACGACCAATTACACTAACTGGAAACTCAGCGACCTAACTATAAAAATGCACTGGCCTTCTACTGGACCGGACAACCTTCCGCATCTCGAGCTGGCACAGAACTGACTAACTACACAAAACGATGTGCAACATTTTAATGGTTGTTAGCCCTGGACGGCTAACGCCCTTCGGCAGGGCGTTAGCCGTCCAGGGCTAACAACCCGCTTTATCTCAGTCCACCGCCAGTTCGCAACTGATTATATTTTACAATCTAATTTTCCTTGTGTCTCTTTTCCCTCGTGACTCTCTCACAATCCTCGAACGTCACTCAGTCCGCTGAGCTGATCTCCTGTTTTTTCTTTTCTCGCTTTTCATGTCTTTCTGCCATTCCTCTTTCACTTTATCTCACTGATTTGTTCCTTACCTTCTCCCTTTATTTCTTCATCCCTTCCCTTCATTCACCTACTTTCCCCTCATTCTTTCCCCTCATCTAACTTCTTCCTTTCTTTCTCTCTCCCTATTACACCACATAACTGTATATTGTGTATTTCTCTTCTCATCATTCTCTCTCACTCTCTAACTATCAATATAATTATCTATATTAATTTGACTTTTATTGGCATCCGAATGGTAACAAACAATTAAAAGTAGTCAGTAGTGTAGTAACATATTATTATCCTATTCTGTACGTTGTTTTACTGAACAGCTTCTCTCGTGGTTGAGCCAAAATTTGATAGACAGATCAGACCGCAGGGGATGTATTCGTGATTTCTGACCTATTCTTCATTCTCCTGCTCCTTTTGTCTTCTGAATTTAATTGCAGCACTGCCTTAAATGTTGATGTAGTCTTTTTTTTTCATGTTGTCCATGTGCTACTATCTGCAGCCATATTGTCCCAGTTTCTGTCACTCTTAGATATTCACCCAACACAGCGCTGCAAACATCCTTATATCTCAAGACTGTTTTGCCTTCCGGTCTCTTCCCATCTGTAAGTTCTCCTTACGATAATTGCATGGGAATGCAATTGTTTGCATTCTTTTTGCATGACCCAGCCACCATAGTCTCAAACTCCTAAGTGTTGCCGTGATGTATGGAAGTTTGGCTCGCTGCAAGACGTTAGATTTGGTTACTTTGTCCTGGCATATGATGTTTATTAGTTGGCGAAGACAACGCACATAAACACTGTGCAATCTGTTATCTTTCCCGTCATAAGAAGTGTAAGTTTCTGATCCATATAAAAGTGTGTCATGCACACAGCTGTGATAAATTAGGTCCTTATGGTCAGAATGTTAGTGCTGCGTTGACCCATATTATATGCTTAAGTTTACCAATTCTCGAAGCTGCTTTTCAGAGTTGGGAGTTTATCTTTTCCTGAAACGAGATGGCAGTTGTGGTTTTTTTTAAAAAAAATAACGTTATCTTCCTAAGTAAGTAATTTTAATGTCATGAACAAATATACTAACATCAAAACAAATAACACTGGGCTAACAATACTATACAATATTCTTCTTTGAAATGTGGATTTAAGAAGAATAGGTAGTATTGGATGGAAAGAAAAGAAAACAAACGATAATGTTTTAAAACAACTAAAAATGAAAAGAGAACTACTAAACACAATTAGAACAAGACAAATGAAAGTTTTGGGGCATGTTAAAAGAAACAACAGCCTAATAAAAGTAATATTGGAAAAGAAAATACAAGGTAAAAGATCAGAGGCAGACCAAGTCTAACATGGACGAGTAACATCAAAAGATGGACAAGTCAACCTATGACAATCTGCACCATCAAAGCAAGAGACAGAGTAGATTGGCGCTCCATGTTAGTCAACTTTCGATGCGGAGATGGCACTCAATGATGATGATGATGCTTATGTCGGAAGTAGTCTCCTGACATATGTGTAAAACAGGTGACTTCCTACCTCTAAGTGCTATTTCCATGATGGATAGTATAAGTGCTGTTGAACTGGGCTCTTTTCAATATTGGATATCCAGATGAGTCCAGAAGAAAGGCTGAATCCATAATAACCGAGCTAGTCGAAACACTGGGATGTGCTGTCGGTGACATTTTCTCGGTGACACGTGAAAAAAATGATCATGTTGTCGAAACATCGTGATGGCTGGGTGAACATGTTGTCGACATGACACATACTGTTGTCGTTATTGTTGCTGACAAAAAAAAGTTGTTTGGTGATGAGCATGTGAAGGATCGTGTTGTCATGGCAGACAGAGGTAGTTGAAACACTGGGATGTGAAACACACTATAGGGACATCGTATCTCTGCGTCAGCCCACGACGTGGTAAGAACGTGTAGCTGGTGACTGGTGTAAGCAATGTAAAGTTTGTGTCGAGAGAGGTGTCACTGAAAATGTTACTAGTGATGTGACTGGTGTCTGCAAGGGAAATGCTACTATACATCAACGGACCCGACACGCTCGTTATGACAGAGGTTGATACACTCACAGAGATTGTAGTGTCAACATAAGAACATACTCAGGGTTGTCGACGCATCAGATATTGTATGATCAGCACAGTTGACATGTTCATGTACCTCAACACACACTCGATTGTGATGTATCTGCTCCACATGTAATATCGGTGACACAAATTTACACAAAAATGCGTTCTTGTAGGAGGCTGCCAACTGCATCGTAGAAAAAAACTACACCTCGGCTATTCTCACAGGGCGGATATTATTCTTTTGAATTGTTTGCAAAAATAAATATTGAAATTGTAATTTAAAAAAAACTTCTTTTTTTTTTAAAGAAAAGAAAAAGAGTGTCTGTTTATGTATATATATATATATATATATATATATATATATATATATATATATATATATATATATATATATATTTCATATACAAAACTCGTGACACGTTGAAATAATATAACTAGCGTACAACATCCAAATGCGACATAAATTAAAAACAAAGAACGTAATGATTAATGTTTGTTTTTATTAAAACACCGAAAACAACGTCTATTTTACGACAACAATTCGTGTCGAGCATTACAGTTACATTTGGTCACTACCCTAAAGTCATAATCAGATTTGACAAATCTCAAAACACAGCATTATCGGACACAGCATCCGGGAAATAGCAGTCGCAATAGCCGTAATGAAGATTGGTATCTATCGATGGCATTTTGATTTGCTTTCCGAAGATCGGTCTACTGAGATGTCGGCAAGCTTGAGGAAGTCAATCTCGAATTCTGACTTTGACAAATACCTGAGCACTGTCCTTCACTCTACTCAATGTAATGCCTAAGTAAGGTTTCCTGTAATGAAATTCAATATCTAGTGATCTTCGCGCCCAACATAACCTAGGCTGGGATTGAGCTCGAGGTTTTTACATCATCCTGACGATGTAACAGTGTTACATGTCGGGTACACTTGGTATTAACTAGGTCAATACAAGAGATCCAAGTTTGTTCGAGAAAATGATACCAATATAAGGATATCAAAAGCAAGAGGAGCTTTCATTGCACTGGGAAACACATGGAAATCCAAAGAAATTAGGCTAAATACAAAAATATTTAAAAAAATAAAAATTTTCAATTGAAATGTTAAGTCGGTCCTATTATATGGCTGTGAAACATGGAGAATAACAAAATTGACAATCACGAAGGTACAGACTTTCATTAATGGATGCTTGCGCAAAATAAAGGGATGGAAATGGCAGGACAAAGTCACTAATGTGGAATTATGGAAATGTATCGGTCAAATACCAGTGGATAAAGAGATACAGCGAAGACGATGGCGATGGATAGGACACACACTACGGAAGCCAACTGAGAGTATCACACAACAGGCCCTTTTTTGGAATCCCCAGGGGAAAAGACAAAGAGGAAGACCATGGAATTCTTGGAGAAGACAGATCGAAGCAGAGATGAAGATGATGGGGAATAAATGGAATGATCTTAAAAGAATTGCAAAAAACAGAACGACTTGGAAAGTGTTTGTTGAAGACCTATGCTCCACTGGGAGGTAAAAGGTAGAAGAAGAAGTTTGTTCGCTGCTAGTCACTTAGCAACATCTCAGAGAACTCATCATTTAAGAGGATGAGCAGGAAGTCGCTTTCGGCACTGTCAAGATGTAAGTTACTTTCCGAAGAAATCGTTGTCGCTAAGTTTAAATAAGAAGTCTTTTCCTTAAGACTGACTGTGACGATATTCGATTTGCTTACATCATGCTTACATTACTAAACATTTCCCACTAACTGAATTCACTACCAATTTTAGTTCAGTCAATGCCTGGCCAATCTTTGGACCTCAGGCAAGTGACTTTTTTTTCGCCCCTTTCTTGAATATCGTATTATCACTCATATTATCGCCGCGTAGTTAGATTTCTGTGTGTATCCTTATATATATATATATTTGTGTTGTTTATTGTTCCAGCTGAAGGCCTACTTGTCCGAAACGTCGTTCGACTTTTGTTTTGTTTCACACCTAGGTAAAACTGTTACCATACCGTTTTTTTTAAATTGTCATAAAATATGACTGGTTTGTTTTCGAGCTTATTAAAGCTATGTTTGTCTTTTGTTGTTGTTTTTTTTGTGTTGTTTGGCCTAAAATCAAAATTTTCGCCTGGCAACCCCGGATCAAACAGAAGGCCGGCCGGAAAGTGTCTATAGGCCTACACAGGAAGTCAGTCGTTTTCTTATTTAACTGATTGAGGAATGTATGTTCATAAAAAAATAAAAGTAGAGTAGCCCAATCACGCCAAGTGGCGTATAGGGAATATGGTGTTAGTGACCATACATTTTCGCATGATTTTTGCCGGTAATGTGGTCGGTATTACGCCCGTGCCGCTTTACAGACTTTACTTTACCAGGAAAAAAAAACCTGTACCCATTAAAGTTGAAAGGCTGGGTGAACCGGAAGCCGTCGGTTGGGATCGAAGCCTACCTCTTGTCCTTTGTAGTCCAGTTCACTAACCACTGAGCTATCGCGGCTCCAATGTATGTTCATGATTGTTGTTAATAACTATTAAAGTTTACACGTACGCATTTTCTGTTCTTTGACCCAACTTGTTTGGCCTCAAGCCTTCAAGTTGTTTATTATAGTAGTTATTTATTTTAAATATATTTTTCTTCCTAACACACTCATGACTCATTAATTATTAATTTATTATTATTATTTATGGATAATCATAATACAAATAAAAGTAAAGAATAGATGTGGAATATAATAATAAATGATTATTCATTTATATATATTTTTTAAAAATATATATTATAATCTTATATATATATATATATATAAATATATATATATATATATATATATATATATATATATATATATATATATATATATATATATATATATATAAAGTAGTAAATATAGAATAGATAAGTGACAATGTATTATAAATATACTAGGACTGATTGTTTATTTTTTTTAATAAGCACTCTTGAGGCTATTCTACTATTTTAATAGCCATTTATCAATTCAATGAAACACATCTACATATCATATTCTCAAAGAAGCCAGTTGAGTCAAGAACAGTCTAAAAGCTTTCGTTTTCTGTTTTTCAATTTCCTGTACCCTGTAGAACATAGGTCTTCAGCAAACACTTTCCAAGCTTTCCATTTCTTGCCATTTTCTTGAGATCATTCAAGATTGTCTTCCAATCATTTCTGCTTCCACCTGTCTTCTCCAAGTATTATAAGTATACTAAAACTTTGGCTTTCCTCTTTGTCTTCTCCCCTGGGAATTCAAAAAAAGTGCTTGTCATGTAATTCGCTGTTGATTTCCACAATTTGTATCCTAACCATCACTTTTTCCATTGCTATTTGTTTGGTACTTTCCCATAGTAATAACCCAGAGACTGGGGGGGGGGGGGGGGGGGAGGCTAGAACCAAGTAAACCTTTGATTTGAAAAGCTTTCACTGCCTGGTCTGACATCTTATAGTCTTGGACCTGGCACCTAGCAGCACCTTCTTGTCCAGGAGCCTGTGTTTGACTTCTAGACCATCCAAGAGTATGAAATATCAAAATGTTAACTAAACACTCAATTTGTCTTCCATTTATTTGAAACAATTTCATTTGAGAGAGGAGTGATCTTCCTATTAAAAATTGTGCATGTTCACCTTTTATGAAAGTAAATACAGTTGTTTTGACAAAAGGTATGTAAGTCAGATCTTATATTCATCTTTGTTCTATACATTTAAGAAATCTTCTAAATATAATTGCTTCTACATAGCCTCAAATGCTTATATGTCTGCAGCATTATTACCATCTCTCACTAATGTTATTTTAAAATGTTTTCATGGCATTAAAATTTGAGCTCTCCTCTTCAGATACCAAGTCAGAAGAATGGAAATGCAGAATAGCATGTCAATTTGGCAAGTAAAGCTGGAACCAGATAATGAAGTGAGTTGATTGGTTATTTTTAGAAGCCAAATATACTTAGCTAAACAAAGAGACATGCCATATTTGTTGACTGTTCTTTGGTTACAGTGATAAATTTTTCTTTACTTTTATTGATCAACCTTCTGATAATACATTCTCAAACATGATCCTCTGTATGATATATAATCAAAACTATATTGAATTCTATACTGATCAAATTCATATCACCCTAAAAACTGTACACACATACTTAACCATTTTGTACATAGTAGATTATCTTGTTTCGTTTATTACACAATTTTAATACTTTTATTATACAATTTAAACAGTTTGACATGAGAAAACAAAGTGTTAACATTAACATTTATACCAGATTGCCTTTGTCATAATGTATTTCTTGTTCATTTAGACCATGCTGCTTGATCAATAATGAGAAATAGTTTTGAAAGTTCCAATGCTATAGGTATGTATATACTAGATGAGCAATGTTCACTATATTTCTCTATATTTTGTTGTCCCTGTATTTCAGCTACCTTACTAACATAGAACCTTGCTTTTCATTTTCAGACTGACAGAGTTATGGAAACCCAAAGTCTGATACCAGCTGAAAAGATAAAAAATGAACCAAAATATAAAGTGAGTTAACTGGTTCATACTCAGAAATGGTTCCAACCCTATAACCCCCACCTCAATCATGCATGCATTTTTGTCTTTTACACTTTTGGCTCTGAAAGGTGAGGGGGAGGGAATGTTTGAGCCTAATAGAAAAAATCATCTCTCTTTCATCAATCTTCTTCTTCCTCTTTCCTTCCTCATCTGCCTTTCAGCGTCGAGGGGAGATATAATTTGCAGTCTTTTGCTCTTCTGTTCACCTCTGCTGCTGTTATGTTTCCTAGTGCTTCTAATATTCCATCAACCATCTTTTTTCGTGGTCACCTTTGGGTCTGGTGTTCTCACAACATTTGTTGAAGGCTCGTTGTGTTGTGTTTTGCTCTTTCTGCCTTGTCATGTGGTCAAACCATTTTATCTGTTGTTTCCTTATATATTCTATGGCGGGGGCTATTCCTAGCTTTTTTCTCAGTTCTTCATTTCTGATCTTACTTCTCGGACTATTTCCTGTCATTCGTCTAGCACATTTCATCTCCGTAGAAGTTATTTTTCTTATTGTTCTTACATCTAGGGCCCAGGTCTGGCATTGGTAGCACAACGTTGGGATGAAGATTGTATTGTATAGTGCTCATTTTGCCTCCAGAGTTATTTCCTTGTTGGACAATAGTGGTGATAACTGTCCGATGATTTGACAAGCTTTGTTGCATCTTGATTCTATCTCTGCTGACTTCCTAGGTATTTGAATTCCTCTACTTGTTTTAGTTGTCTGCCTTCTATAGTTTCTAATAAATTCATCACCAGACAGTTTAGCCTGAGTATTCTCAGTTCTATGGAGTTAACCCTGGTCTGACATCTGATCCTATAAATAATATACATTTGAGCCAATGATGAGGGATTCCAACATCTTTGCCAACCATGTATGTCCTAGTATCTTCTTTGCTGGAGTTTGTCGGTCTCTGTCCTGTCTATTAGTGGAATAACCAAGTAAAAGTGTTAAGAAACTTTAGATATAGATCTTTGTAACTTTAGATGGTCTGATCAGCAGAAGTTGTTCCCTCATTAAGCATGTGTTTCAACTGTTTAGCCTTTTAACACTCTTAGTTGACCTGCATGATTCAAGTATGTAGATCATGGAATGCTTTTGTGTCTTCTGCCAAGACAAGATGATAAAGAAAGCTTCGTAGAACAGGCCCAAGACAAGATGAAAAAGAAAGCTTTGTAGAACAGGCACAAGACAAGATGATAAAGAAAGTTTTGTAGAACAGGCACAAGACAAGATGATAAAGAAAGCTTTGTAGAACAGGCACAAGACAAGATGATAAAGAAAGTTTTGTAGAACAGGCATAAGACAAGATGATAAAGAAAGTTTTGTAGAACAGGCACAAGACAAGATGATAAAGAAAGCTTTGTAGAACAGGCACAAGACAAGATGATAAAGAAAGTTTTGTAGAACAGGCACAAGACAAGATGATAAAGAAAGCTTTGTAGAACAGGCACAAGACAAGATGATAAAGAAAGTTTTGTAGAACAGGCACAAGACAAGATGATAAAGAAAGCTTTGTAGAACAGGCACAAGACAAGATGATAAAGAAAGCTTTGTAGAACAGGCACAAGACATGAAGTATCTTGAAAGTTACCATTACTCTTGTTACTAGGATAGTTACTCAACGATCATAGTGTCTCATTTGCTGTTTGGGAATTATTGTTTGTCATTAGACTTCCTAGGTATTTGAATTCCTCTACTTGTTTTAGTTGTCTGCCTTCCATAGTTTCTAATAAATTCATCAACAGACAGTTTAGCCTGAGTATTCTCAGTTCTATGGAGTTAACCCTGGTCTGACATCTGATCTGTATAAATAATATACATTTGAGTCAATGATGAGGGATTCCAACATCTTTGCCAACCATGTATGTCCTAGTATCTTCTTTGTTGGAGTTTGTCAGTCTCTGTCCTGTCTATTAGTGGAATAACCAAGTAAAAGTGTGAAGAAACTGTTTCATATAGACTTTTGTAGCTTTAGATGGTCTGATCAGCAGAAGTTGTTCCCTCATTAACCAAGTAAAAGTGTTAAGAAACTGTTTCATATAGATCTTTGTAACTTTAGATGATCTGATCAGCAGAACTTGTTCCCTCATTAAGCATGTGTTACAACTGTTTAGCCTTTTAACACTCTTAGTTGACCTGCATGATTCAAGTATGTAGATCATGGAATGCTTTTGTGTCTTCTGCCAAGACATGATGATAAAGAAAGCTTCGTAGAACAGACCCAAGACAAGATGATAAAGAAAGCTTTGTAGAACAGGCACAAGACAAGATGATAAAGAAAGCTTTGTAGAACAGGCACAAGACAAGATGATAAAGAAAGCTTCGTAGAACAGACCCAAGACAAGATGATAAAGAAAGCTTTGTAGAACAGGCACAAGACAAGATGATAAAGAAAGCTTTGTAGAACAGGCACAAGACAAGATGATAAAGAAAGCTTTGTAGAACAGGCACAAGACAAGATGATAAAGAAAGCTTTGTAGAACAGGCACAAGACAAGATGATAAAGAAAGTTTTGTAGAACAGGCTCAAAACAAGATGATAAAGAAAGCTTTGTAGAACAGGCACAAGACAAGATGATAAAGAAAGCTTTGTAGAACAGGCACAAGACAAGATGATAAAGAAAGCTTTGTAGAACAGGCACAAGACAAGATGATAAAGAAAGCTTTGTAGAACAGGCACAAGACAAGATGATAAAGAAAGCTTTTTAGAACATCACAAGACAAGATGATAAAGAAAGCTTTGTAGAACAGGCACAAGACATGAAGTATCTTGAAAGTTACCATTACTCTTGTTACTAGGATAGTTACTCAACGATCATAGTGTCTCATTTGACAGATATATCAGCATTTTCACAGCATGGTCTCAGGCCACACTGTGATAAAGCTGGAACAAGGAAGGTAGCATGTTTTAAAGATAAAAAGAAAGTGGAAGATTATACACAAACATGCTTTCATTGTTCAATTTAAAAAAATGTTTTCAAATAGATTATGTGAAATGGACACAGTTCTGTTTTAACACATCATAGCAACAAAATGCACAAAATTAGCAGATTTTTGTCACGCTAATGTACTTCATATACCCCAGAGTTCAATATATAACTCAATTTCCAGGCATTGGAAAGAGTAGACCACTATATATATCTTGGTAGTAATATAGATCAAGAAGGTGAAACAAAGAAAGAGATCAGAAGCAAGATAGCAAAAGCAGCAATGAATCTTAAAAACATGGATAAAAATATGGAAATAAAAAATATTATGCAAGAAAAGCCAACTTAACTTTTACTTAAAATATTCAACTTAAATGCATTATCAACACTTACCTATGCATGTGATGAAAGCTGGTAAACACCAAAAGACATTGAGAAAAAAGTATATGCTTTTGAAGACAAATGCCTAAGAAAAATATTCTGTGTACGATGGAATGAATTTAAGACTAATATTGAAATAAGAGAAATGGCCATGTGACCAAAGATCTCATCTACAATTATGGAAAGAAGATGGACATATGTTGGACATGTACTGAGAAGAGAGAGCATGAGAATTCCAAAACAGCGTCTTCTTTTTTTTTTTTTTCCCTTTTCACTGATACCTAAAAGGTGTCATGGTTATATCATTTGTCATTCTTGAGCTGCTCGAACTGTCTAAATAAGTGATTTTCCTTTGTTGTTATATGTCACTGTCACTGCATCTATCCATTTTCTTCTGGGTCTTCCTCTTGGTCTTTTCCCTTGCATTCTTGAGAAGAACGCCCTTCATGGTGATTGGTGAGGATTCATTCTGACCACGTGACCAAACCATTTAAGTTGTTGTTCTACATATTCTTGGCAGGGTTTTATTCCTACCATTTTTCTTATTGTTTCATTTATATATATAGCTTGATATCTATAATAGTTTACTGCATATAATTCTCAAAATATTTAAATTTGCATACATATAAGGCTAAGACCTGTTAAAGGTTACCACAATAGAAGCCTGAAGTATTTTAAGTAACCATTTAATGCAAACATTTACATCATCTTATCTTTTCAGGTGTCAGTGAAAAATGAAGCAAATATACCATTTCTTCAAGATTTTTTGAAGAAAGAACGGGATAATAATGTGAGTGTGTTTATCTTTATTTATAATGTGAGTTTGTTTATCCTATTATATGGCTGTGAAACATGGAGGACAACAAAATTAACAGTCATGAAGATACATACTTTCATTAATGGATGTTTACGCAAAATAAAAGGTTGGAAATGGCAGGACAAAATCACTAACATAGAATTATGGAAATGTACCAGTCAAACACCAGTGGATAAAGAGATACAGCGAAGACGATGGCGCTGGATAGGACACACACTACAGAAGCCAACTGAGAGTATTACACAACAGGCCCTTTTTTGGAATCCCCAGGGGAAAAGACAAAGAGGAAGACCAAGGAATTCTTGGAGAAGACAGATGGAAGCAGAGATGAAGGCTATGGGGAAGAAATGGAATGATCATAAAAGAATGGCAAAAAACAGAACGACTTGGAAAGTGTTTGTTCAAGACCTATGCTCCACTGGGAGCTAAAAAGGTAGAAGAGTTTATCTTTATTTGTTTATATGTTGAAAACTAAACTTACATAAGTTCAATGGTTACATAATTGAAGGTAAAATGATCCATCTTATATTGGAGGGAAACAGACTGTGGTATAATCCTAGAGTGACTGGCTACTGTTCCAGAGTAAATTTAATTGTTGTCTTGAAATTGTGACTGGCCTAACAAGCTGGCAGTGAACCATATATTCCTTAACTCTTTCAGGATCAGAACAGGAAACATGTTATTTTTAGGTTTGGACCAGATTAATTTTCCTGTTTCAAAAACTGTCACAATATACCTTTTTCATCTGACTACTTTACTCAATAATTTAGATAAATGTGGTTTGTGTTATACATCAATGGACAGGGAAATGGATGCAGAAAATGAAAATAGCAATATATTTATGATATGTGATTATTTGAAGGAATAAATATATTTTTAAAATATGATATATTCAAAGTAGATAATCTTAAATTCAAAATATTGTAATTCACTTACCTTTTTTCATTGTTAGAAGTGTTGCTATCCATTTGTCTTGAAATATTACACAACATAATCTAAATTCCTCCATTTGATGAATTTATGTCTACAAATAATGAAATTATTAATATTTTTCTAAATGACCCCAGAATGAAAAAATATGAAAAATTTATGTCACATCACAACAATATTATTTACAAGTCAAGTTTATTATTTTTATTTACACAACTGGACTTATTTTATGTGATATGCCCTAAAATACCAGTTTCATTATCAGAATCACTACCACCCGATTCTTCTGAGGCACTGATAGTGCTGGAATAGAGGCATCCACTAGTTAAACCTAAGACAGATGATCTTCATCTTTTGGCATTACTATTACGACTACCACCATTATCACAACAACAAAATTATTGCCAGAGTCTAAATACTATGAATACTCTATTTCCTAATCACTCAAAAAGAAGGTTTGAACATAGATCTAGCTTGTTCTGCACTATATCTTTTTGGTCGACTGCAAGAAGTAACATCAGTGGGCGGGGCCATTATGTGACAGAAATTTGAGAAACAATGAATATGAATTAACAATTTTATAACATTCAAACTCTGAAACCATGAGGTATCAACAGGAAGTTCTAGTGAGAACTCTCCTACACCTAGAAATCAAGTATTGGTTGAAATAAAAGCTCAGTGAAAATGAAACAAATATTCAGCTACACTTGTCAGAGCCAAAATTTTCTGCGAATGGTTAGAAATAAACACTTTCTATCGAACCGACATGTCAGGTAATAATCCTGAAAGAGTTTTAAAAAATAAGACCCTAGGAGATGACAATTCAAATGTAGGTGATGAAATGAAGATACACTCTACTACACATTTTTAAGTTTTTAAAAATTCAATTAAAAAAAATTTGTTTCCATTTGACTCGGTGGAAATATTCAGCTGTCTGCAAAAATCTCTTCCGCCGGCTGTTGGCGAGACGTTAAACAAACTCTAATTCTAAGAACACAGTGAAAGTACAGGGGAAAATATTGGTAAAGAATGGACAATAAACGGGATGGTTATGTCAACGGTGGATCAACAGACAAAGTTTTGTGTCAGATAATTAAAGCATAATGTGGGAGCGTATTGGGAACAAATGGGTTGGACATGTCAGATTGGCAATAAGCACACTGGACGTGTTGGCAACAATTGGGCTGGGTGTGTCGGCAACAAATAGGCTGGACATGTTGGCAACAAATGGGCTGGATGTGTCACCGGGCTAAATATGCATCAGATAGCCAAAGTGTAATGCGTTTGACAGTCAATAAATCTGATCGATGTTGAGAAATAATTACCTCATCCAATACGGGTAGTGACAGTTGTGTTTATCTGCTTACAGGTAAAATTCTAAATCCTAATTGTTTGTGCTTGTCACTCATGAACTTTCATTGGGATTGATTTTGTTTCTGAGATACAGAGAATACTTTACAAATATTTTCAGTTGAAGATAATAATTATTTCATTTTTAATGCTATGTGTTCTCAAAGAGTGTGGAAAATGAATGCTAATGCTATTTACATCTCCAATAACACTTGTGAAAAAAAAAAAGTTCTACCCAGGCGTGATTTCAATTTGGAAATCTTAATTTTGTCTTTCTGAGTGTTTTTATAGAATATTTTATTTTTTTCCAAAATGTCCAAATAAATATTATTTTTGCACATTATGTGAATAGTATTTTTTACTATGAGATAGTAAATGGGAGAGTTACAAATAGGTATCATTTATTTTTGTATTTAACCTAACTTTTTAAAATTTCCATATGTTTCATAGAAGGCTAATCTTCCTTTCTGTGTCCTAATGTTGGTATCATTCTCTATACCTCCTTCTTTGTCTATATTACTGCCTTGTTATCAATACAGTTGTACGTCTAGTAAATGTTTTTCTCCTAGTGTATTTGGTTATTGCTAAATACATTAATTCTCAAGATTTTGGTCTTATCTCTATTTATTTTCATTCCCAGCTGTTGTGATCTCTTGTCAAGTATGCCCATTTCATCTTGCATCTGTTGATGATTATGTAATATGAGAGCTATGTTTTCAGGAAAGTCTAGATCATCGAGTAGCTTATTCAGCAATCACAAAACACAAAAAAATAAGGCACAAAAAGTAGCATAAGAACACACATTACACAAGAGATGAATTGGGTGTCAAAGTCATCAAATGCATTTAGAGATGACATTTTCTAATTGTTCCTGACATTTACAGATGGCATTTTCTAACGGTGACTGACATTTACAGATGCCATTTTATCAACTGTTCTGACATTTACAGATGACATTTCATCTTGTGCCTGACATTTACATATGACATTTCCTCACTGTGCCAGAGTTATTCAAATGTAGAATCATCATTGAAACCCCAGATGAAAGTTTTCTTGAATTTAGTGTTTAAACTCTGGAATGTTCCAAGTTAGGGTAGTTTCAAGTACAAGGCCCCACTGTATTGTTAAAACAGTCATAGGATAAACAGCTTTCATAATTTAAAAATGTTATCTCTGAAATGGTTATTGGAGGTCACACTGCAGCCTGCTCTAAATATAAGAAAATAATTTTTTGTTTTCAGGATCAGAAAGTGAAGAATGAAGTAAATGTTGAAGACAGTAATAAACCCACTGACATAAAGAGAACATTTATTTCTTGTTCTGGTAAGTTATTATCTATTTAAGTTATTCATTTTAATAGCAGGGAGTCTTTATTCATCTTCTCATACCTTCTATATAATATTATGGGTAACACATATTCAGTATGTATTTTACATGTTTACTTTTAATACTGCTGTACGTGCAATTAACAAAACAAAATAAAGATAAAACAAACTCTAAAGATAGGTACTTGGAATGTGAGAACACTCATGCAGAAGGGTAAACTAGAAAACATCATACAAGAAATGAAAAGAATGGGTTTACAGTTACTGGGACTTTGCAAAATGAGATACACCGGATCAGGAGAGATTTATTCTGATAAACATAAAATAATCTATTCTGGAAGTACTGAACACCAAAGAAGAGTAGGTATCATCTTGGATGCAGAAAGAGCAAGAACAGTGAAAGGCTTTTATCCAATATATGACAGAGTCCTTTTAGTGAAATTGAATGGAAAGCCAATAGACATAAATCTTATACAAGTTTATGCACCAACAGCAGACAGTCTAGAGGAAACAATTGATAAATTTTACAACGAGTTAAATGAGGTGCTTCATAAATGCAAACCACATGAAAACACCACAGTTCTAGGGGATTTTAATGCAAAAGTAGGAAAGGAAAGAGTTGAGGAAGTAGTTGGTCATTATGGCTTAGGCGAGAGGAATGAAAGAGGTGAGAAACTTATTGACTGGGCAAGAACACACACCATGATGATAGGAAACACCTGGTTTAAGCAACATCCAAGATGTCTGTGGACATGGTAAAGCCCAGGGGACAACACACGTAATCAAATTGATTATATAATGATAAGCAATAGATTTAGAAACAGTCTGGTGTGTGTGAAAACTAGACCAGAAGCATATTGCAATAGTGATCATGTACCAGTTGTGGGAAAGCTTAGAGTAAAATTAAAAACAACAAAATGAGCCTCAGTTAACATCAAGTTAAATTTAGATTTACTAAAATCAGACAAGAAGCTGCAAGACAAAAATGAAATCACAATTCAGAACCGGTACAATGCAATAGAGAAGATACAAAGCATTGACAAACAGTGGGAAATGCTAAAAGAATCAATGCAACAAACATCAAAAGAGTTCATACCACCAGTGAGGACAAATTCAAGAAAGAAATGGATGACAGACGACATTTTACAGCTAATGGAAACAAGAAGAAGAAATAAAGATGAGTATAAGAGGTTAAATAAAGAAATTGTAGTAAAATGCAATGAAGCAAAAGAAGCATGGCTAAAAAAGAGATGCAAAGAGATTGAAATGCAACAAAAAGGAGATGCTGAAGCTACATACAAACAAATTGAGGAATTAACAGGAAGAAAATTCAATCAAAAAATGGATGTCTAAGATCAAAGGAAGGAAAACTGTTGATTGATCAAGAAAACATAAGGGAACGATGGACAGAATATATTAAAGAGCTTTATAATGATGAACAAACAAAATAAAAATATTAAGTATAATGGAGAAGGACCAGAAATACTCAGAGAAGAAGTGGAAGATGCCTTGCGCAATATGAAAGCAGGAAAATCTACTGGACCAGATAATATAACTAAAGAAGAGATTGAAGCCATGGGTGATTTTGGAATAGAAATAATAACAAAAATATTGAATGATATCTATAACAGCGGATATATACCAGACGACATGCTCAAATCAATATTCATAGCCCTACCAAAGAAATCGGGTGCGATTGAATGTGATGATCATCGCACAATAAGCCTTATGAGTCATATGACTAAGATATTACTAAGAATCATCATGCGAAGAGTGCGAAACAAAATCAGTCCAGAAATTAGCGATGAATAGTGTGGTTTTGTTAGAGATAAAGGAACATGCAATGCCATTTATATCATAAGATCTTTAGTAGAAAGAGCCATAGAGGTGAAAACAGATCTATACCTATGTTTGATAGATTACACCAAGGCATTTGACAAAGTAAAGCACCAAGAAATAATCAAAATTTTAGAAAGCGTAAACGTAGACAGCAAAGATCTAAGAATAATAAAGAACATGTACTGGCAACAAACAGCAGCCATAAGAACTGGAAACCAAGTGGGAATGCTTCAACAAATAAAACAGGGTGTTAGACAAGGTTGTGTGCTGTCACAAGATTTGTTTAATATTTATAGTGAGATTATTTTAAGATCCATAAGGGACATGCCTGGAATAACAATTAGAGGTCATAATATAAATAATCTAAGGTATGCTGATGATACAGTCTTAATCGCTAAGAGTGAACATGAGTTGCAAGAAATGTTAGACTTTATAGTGAAAGCAAAAATAAAGGACTCAGCCTTATTAGCAAAAAGACAGAGGTAATGGTAACAACAAGGAAAAAAACATCGCCTCAGTGCAAAATAAAGACAAGTGGAACAATATTAAAACAGGTAAATGAATTTAAATATTTGGGAACTGTGTTAACCTCAGACGGAAGATGTGCAAAAGAGGTGAGATGCAGAATGGCTCAGGCAAAAGCAGCTTTCCAAAAAATGAGGAAGATAATATGCAATCCATTTTTGACAATAGAAACAAGAAAAAGAGTTCTTAAATGTTATGTAGAGCCAGTCTTAATATATAGATGTGAATCATGGACAATAGAACAACAGACAAGAAAATTTGAAGAATTGTGGTTTTACAGAAGAATGTTGAGAATACCATGGACAGCTAAGAAGAGTAATGAAAACGTCATGAAAGATGTGAAAACAAAAAGAGAGGTAATTTCCAATATTAGGAAGAAACAATCATCATTTTTTGGCCATGTAATGATAAGAGAACAACTGGAATATATTGTAACAACTGGAAAAATTGATGGACAAAGAGATAGAGGGAAGCAAAGAGAAAAAATAACAGACAGCTTAAGAGAAAGGCTTGGCAGAAGGTCAACAACAGAAATTATAAATAGCTGCCGAGATCGAACGTTGTGGAGAGACATGATCACCAACGCCAGCAGGCCCGGTACTTGATGATGATGATGACGTGTAATTAATATGAGTAAAGACCATTTTTGTGAAACTATGCTCTTTTTTTCGAAAATGATTGGCTGCTTCCGAAAGTGGCAAACACTTTATTTTTCCTAATCAGGAAGTTACCAAAGAGACACATTTTAACCTGAGAAATAGATAATTCAATGTATATATATATACATACATACATACATACATACATTGAATTATCTATTTCTCAGGTTAAAATTAAAATGTGTCTCTTTGGTAACTATATATATATATATATATATATATATATATATATATATATATATATATATATATATATATATATATATATATATATATATATATAGCAGCAAAGATGGCACTTCAAAACTGAACATGAAATTGTATATATATATATATATATAATCAAATGTACTATCAACCCTTACGTATGCGTGTGAAAGCTGGAAAACAACAAGAGATATAGAAACAAAGTTGAACGCATTCGAAAATAAATGTCTAAGGAAAATACTTGGTATAGAATGGAACGAATTCAAAACAAACGAGGAAATTAGAGAAATCGCCAATCAACCACTAATATCTTCAGTAATAAAGAAAAGACGATGGTCATACGTTGGACATGTGATGAGAAGAGATAATAATCGAATAGCAAAGCAAGCCCTCATATGGGAAACAACAGGTAAAAGAAAAAGAGGAAGACCCAGGGAGACACTGAGAAGAACATTGATGAGAGAGGCAAGAGCAGCAGGAATCGGCTCCCTCAATGAGATAGAACTGCTTGCACAGAACAGAGACAGATGGCGAGATTTGATAAAATATCTTTAAAAGAAAACTGCTAGAACAAAAATTCATATAGGAGAAGGTGTATCTTGGTCTACGCCCTATGGGCCGGTTACGGCTCGAAAGGTCAATAGATAGATAGATATATATATATAGATGTCCACATACACATTAGTCCTTTCTTTTTTGGATCACAATTGATTGTTGTCTAACCTGAAAAACTTAGTTTAAAGATTGAGCACCTTGTGTCTCATCAAGAAGTAGCCAAAAGCCCAAGACAAAGATAATAGATATATGGTGCCCAGCAATATTCCAATGTAATGAAGAAAGTATTTTCATGATTTTTTTTTCCTTTTGGGGAAATCATGTGACATTTTAGTTTTCAAGATATTGAATTCGCCATTGAATGTGGTGTGTTTTTGTTATTATTTTTTTTTTATCTCATAATTTAATAGTGCGGAGTTAAAAACAATAATTTTTAAATTCTGCACCCATTTAAACAGTTTATAAACAGAGCTGCTCAATACAAAGTGACAATACATTTTAAACTTTTGAAAAAATTATTGGAAAAGTTACCTGATTATTTGGATAAAATAAAATAAATACATTTTTTAATGGAAGCAGAGCATCTCCATTAAGACAATTCTAAGGCATGTTCATTAATAACATTTGTCAAAAGTCGCTCACTTCTGTTAATAGCTCTGCATTTTAAAATGATTAATAATTAATTTACTGGATAATATTTGCTTGAAAAAAGGGGAATTTAAAAAATGTAGCATTATTTTAATCTTTAATTATCTCATCAGCAGTCAGATAAAAACGATGCAGGAAAACACAAATAAACTATTATAAATAGCCAGCAAAATTGGGCTTGAGATCAATCATGAAAAGACTAAAGTCATGAAAAGCTTGAGTCCAACAGACAACAAAGTATACATGGAAAACAAATCAGTGGAAGAGATCGATCACTTTATCTATCTTGGAAGTCACATTGATTGAGAAGGGGATACAAGCAAAGAAATTAGAATCAGAATAGCTAAAGAAGCAATGTCTTTCAGAAGCCTTGAAAAGTTGTGGAAATCAAAACTCATCAGCACAAACACAAAACTTAGACTATTCAAATCAAATGTACTATCAACCCTTACGTATGCATGTGAAAGTTGGAAAACAACAAAAGATATAGAAACAAAGTTGAATGCATTTGAAAATAAATGTCTAAGGAAAATACTTGGTGTAGTGTGGAACGAATTCAAAACAAACGAAATTAGAGAAATCGCCAATCAACCACTAATATCTTCAGTAATAAAGAAAAGTTGATGGTCATATGTTGGACATGTGATGAGAAGAGATAGTAACCGAATAGCAAAGCAAGCCCTCATATGGGAAACAACAGGTAAGAGAAAAAGAGGAAGACCCAGAGAGACACTGAGAAGAACATTGATGAGAGAGGCAAAAAGCAGCAGGATTCGGCTCCCTCAATGAGATAGAGCTGCTTGCACAGAACAGAGACAAATGGCGAGATTTGATAAAATATCTTTAAAAGAATTGAAAACTGCTAGAACAAAAATTCAGATAAGAGAAGGAGTATCTTGGTCTACGCCCTATGAGCCGGCTATGGCTTGAAAGGTCAATAGATAGATAGATAGAAGTCAGATGGGTTTGATACTCTAGAGTGGGAGAAATAAAAGGGGAACCATTGACTCAAGAGTGGTAACAAAACATAAATACTAGTTCATAATGTAAAACTGCTGTAACAACAACAACCACTTGATGTAGTAACTGCCAATAGAAAGAAAAGAAGAACATTTTAAACATAATTAATATTATAATGCCAAATATGAAAGAAATCTGACGAACATGATGTGGCGATGTCGTGTAAAGTCTTCAAAACTTCTTGCAGAAACTATTAATTATTATTATACAATAAATAATTAATGAATTTTTAAAAATAAGAACATTATGAATAAAATAAATGTTTATTATACAGTAAAGTCTCGATTATCTGGAATGCTCGGGGAAGAACCCATTCTGGATAATTGAATTTTTCTGGATAATCGAGAGTAAGAAAACCAAACTCAAAATTTATGAAAAAACATGATTGAAAATTGCAATGCTCAGAAATATTTAAATTCGTGTGACATTCACTAGTTTTCTCTATCAACATGGGTCCTGATATTGCCATTCCTTTCCTCCTCTTTCTAAAAACCACACATAAAGGACGTCGTCGAGTTTTTCAAATTTTGGCCGTTTCATACTTCGTCTCTGGTGTATATTGTTGCTGCTTTCAGACTCTGACGCAAACTTAAACAACTCATCTTTTTGATTTCGTATGTCATATAATGTTGAAGAGGCTATGCCAAATTCAGTCATCAAAACGTTGCGATTAACGCCTTTTTCAAGTCTACTAGCGATTTCAATCTTCTGGTTCAGTGTCAATACAGTTCGCTTGCGTTTACCTTTGCGGGAAATTGAGGTGTGGTTTGCACTCGCAGAGGCCATTATTTAACACAAAAATGTATTCCGTTAAAAAGTATGCACACATGCGTTTATAGCATATCATGTATAATTTATACTGATGGAACGAATTTCAGCTTGCACAAATGTCTGAGACAAACTAACGTCAAACTCTGTATCTTACTCTTTTGAATTTCCAGTCGGTAATTTTTGAACCCCTCCCCCTTTCTTCTCACCATCTCTATGTCACTGCACGCCGGCTGCTCAACCTTTGATTTATAATCATCAAAGTTATGGGCTCTTCAATTTTCACAAACAATACGTCTGCTTCTAATGTTCGGTCAGACTGTCAAATGCCATATTTTTGACAAATTCATGACCAACTTTAGATCTAAAGCAGGCTATGAGAAAATTAAGCAAATTTGTAAAATCATGTAGATAAGTGTTTTTGGCACGACTAAGATTTCCCGACAAAAACATTTAGTCGGGGGAAAAAGTGAAGATATAGACTGTCTGTCGCTTTTACTTGGAATATTTGGAGACACAATGTCTGGATTGAATAAAATATGTTCGCTCCTATTTGAAGTATATTACTGTAAATACACTATTGTAAACGCAATATTGTGTAATGATAGAGCCTGTAGAAGTAAGCGCAGCGCACAAACCGTGTTGTAGCGTTTTCGATTTCCGGATAAAGGCATTTAATTTAACTGAACAAAACATGATTCAAGCTTTCTCCCTATAATAATTAAAAAAAAAAAAAAGTCCGTTAAATTGAGAATTCCGGATTATTGAGTACTGCATAATCGAGACTTTACTGTAAATATTAATATTATTAATAATAATAATTATTATAAATTAGCACTTCATGTATGTTTCTTTCCCTTTTTGTACATCATTTTTTGGTCTGGTGTACAGGTTTGCCTAAAAAATCTATGGAAGGTATGCATTCTTGTATCAATAATTTGATTTTAGTTTGTCAATTTTCACATGATTAATTCATGTTGGTAATTATTTTACATTTCAAGTTCAATTTTGTAGTGCCATCTTTGCTGGTCAGCACATTAGGGTAAAAAAAATTCTTTAATGATAGCCTATCATCTCCATTCAGATAGTGAGAATTATCTGCTGAAACAAGAAAGAAGCTGCCCTGATCATGGAATTCTCACCCATCTTGATAATATTGAGGTGAGTTATATAATTAGAGTTTTAAAAAACTGAAGAGCAATCAATTTAAACAATCATGTAAATATAGGTTTAGAGTTTCCGGTTGTTTCCAAAATGGAGGAATTATTTTTCTCCGGCTTGGTATAGAACCGTTGATCAGAGGTTTAACAAGCCGCTATCGTAAAAACGATGTTGTTAATGAAACGTAGACCTGATACAGAATGTGTAAATTAGCAGTAGATGGTAGTGATAGTTTTTTCGGCCCTAAAACAACAACAAAAATAGGATTCTGGAATGTGCGAACAATGGCCGCTCCGACGAAACATGCACAGGTCGCGAGCGAGATGGACAGATACGATCTAGATATTTTAGGATTAAGCGAAATGCGCTGGCTTGGAACAGGTAGGAGATCTATTGATAATAAAATAGTAGTTTTTTCTGGAAGGGAAGATGGAAAACACCGTGAAGGAGTAGGCATAATGATGACAGACAAAGCTGCAAGAAGTTTATTAGAATGCTGCTGTTACCTTTCGAGCCGTAACCGGCCCATAGGGCGTAGACCAAGATACACCTTCTCCTATATGGATTTTTTTTGTTCTAGCAGTTTTCTTTAAAGATATTTTATCAAATCTCGCCATCTGTCTCTGTTCTGTGCAAGCAGTTCTATCTCATTGAGGGAGCCGACTCCTGCTGCTCTTGCCTCTCTCATCAATGTTCTTCTCAGTGTCTCCCTGGGTCTTCCTCTTTTTCTTTTACCTGTTGTTTCCCATATGAGGGCTTGCTTTGCTATTCGGTTATTATCTCTTCTCATCACATGTCCAACGTATGACCATCGTCTTTTCTTTATTACTGAAGATATTAGTGGTTGATTGGCGATTTCTCTAATTTCCTCATTTGTTTTGAATTCGTTCCATGCTATACCAAGTATTTTCCTTAGACATTTATTTTCGAATGCGTTCAACTTTGTTTCTATATCTCTTGTTGTTTTCCAGCTTTCACACGCATACGTAAGGGTTGATAGTACATTTGATTTGAATAGCCTAAGTTTTGTGTTTGTGCTGATAAGTTTTGATTTCCACAACTTTTCAAGGCTTCTGAAAGACATTGCTGCTTTAGCTATTCTGATTTTAATTTCTTTGCTCGTATCCCCTTCTCGATCAATGTGACTTCCAAGATAGATAAAGTGATCGATCTCTTCTACTGGTTTGTTTTCCATGTATATTTTGTCACCTGTTGGAATTAAACTAGTCATGACTTTAGTCTTTTCATGATTGATCTCAAGCCCAATTTTGCTGGCTATTGATGATAGTTCATTTGTGTTTTCCTGCATCGTTTTTATCTGACTGCTGATGAGGACTATGTCATCAGCAAAGTCGAGGTCCTCCAAATGGTCTCCTTGTATCCATTCGATGCCTTTATTACCAGTGCAGCATTTCTTCATTATGAAGTCCATAACAATTCCAAATAACAAGGGCGATAAAATACATCCTTGTTTAACCCCAGTTTCTATTGGGAAACATTCGCTCAGTCCTTCCTCTGTTCGAACTGCACATGTGTAACCATCATACATGTCTTTGATAATATTTATGATTTTTGATGGTAAACCATATTGCTTCAGAATTTTCCACAAAGAATCTCTATGAATACTATCAAATGCTTTTTTGAAGTCGATGAAGTTAAGTACAAAAGGTTTTTGCTTTTCAATGTGTTCCTCCAATATAAGTCGTAGAGTGAAAATGTGGTCAATACAGCTTCTCCCTTTTCTAAACCCAGCCTGTTCTTCACGCATTACTGTATCTATTGAATCCTGTATTCTATTTAGGATGATTTTGCAGAATAACTTTGAGGCAACTGACAAAAGTGTCACGCCTCTCCAGTTGTTACAATCTCTAAGATTGCCCTTTTTTGGGATCTTAACAATGATTCCTTTTTTCCATTTATGAGGCGTCTTCTCTGTTTTCCAAATGATGTTGAACATTTTTTGGAGATGTATTAGATTATGGCTATCAATTGCCTTGAGGATCTCAGCTGTTAACTTATCCTCTCCAGCAGCCTTGTTATTGGTCATAAGCTTTAAGGTGGTTTCTATTTCACTCAAGGTGAAGTCATCTAAATTTACATTTAATTCTGCTGCTGGTGTTTCAGTTTCAAAATCTATTAAACTGTGGGGTAGTGGCCGGTTAAGAATTTCTTTGAAGTGTTCCGCCCAACGGGCTTTTATGTCTGCGCTTGTTGTTAGCATTGATCCAGATTTGTCTAGAATTGGTGTTCCACTGGATGTATAGGTGTTTGTCAGCATCTTTTGCACAGTATAAAGAGTTCTGCTGTCTCCTGTAATTGCAGCTGTTTCTGCTTTCTCTGCCAAATTGTCTATATAAGCTCTTGTATCTCTTCTTGCTGAACTTTTCACTTTGTTGTCTAATTCTTTGTATGTTGCTTTTGCCAGAACCTTTCCAAGATCTGTCTTTACATTAGTCATGGCTCTCTTCGCTTCTCTTCTTTCTTTGATGTATTTCCACGTGGTGTCTGAGATCCAAGCTCGTTTTTCCATTTTCTTCAGTCCAGCACTTGCTTCTGCTGCTGTCATTAGTATTTTGCTCTGTGAGTCCCACATCTCATTGATATCTAAGTCTATTTCACCGAGTGCTGAATAACAATTACTTAGCTCTATGTTAAACTTTTCCTTTATGGCTTCATCTTTCAGTTTATGACTATCAATTTTATGTGTAATTGACCTCTTCTGTTGGTTTCTAAATTTTAATCTTATTTTCCCAATGCACAGGTTGTGGTCACTATTAACATCAGCACCTCTGTATGCTCTTACATCTATTAATGATGATCTGAATTGTTGTTTACTACATAGGTGGTCAATTTGATTTGATGTTCTATCATCAGGAGATATCCATGTTGTTTTGTGGATATTTTTATGTGGAAATAATGTCCCACCTATAACTAAATTTTCTATTAAACATAATTCTATTAATCTTTCTCCATTCTGACTTGTTGTATTACAGCCTTCTCTCCCCATCACATGTTCCACTCCTGCGTTATCTTGTCCTACTTTGGCGTTGAAGTCTCCCATTACAATTAAAAGATCGTGTTTTGGTATTTTGTTTATAAGTTGTTGCAGTTGGTTATAAAAATCATCCTTAACTTCATCATCAGCTTCGTTAGTAGGCGCATAACATTGAATAATTGAAAGTCTTCCATGTTTTGTTTTGTATCGTGTTCGTATCAGACGGCTATTTACCGGTTCCCATTCTAATAAACTTCTTGCAGCTTTGTCTGTCATCATTATGCCTACTCCTTCACGGTGTTTTCCATCTTCCCTTCCAGAAAAAACTACTATTTTATTATCAATAGATCTCCTACCTGTTCCAGGCCAGCGCATTTCGCTTAATCCTAAAATATCTAGATCGTATCTGTCCATCTCGCTCGCGACCTGTGCATGTTTCGTCGGAGCGGCCATTGTTCGCACATTCCAGAATCCTATTTTTGTTGTTGTTTTAGGGCCGAAAAAACTATCACTACTATCTACTGCTAATTTACACATTCTGTATCAGGTCTACGTTTCATTAACAACATCGTTTTTACGATAGCGGCTTGTTAAACCTCTGATCAACGGTTCTATACCAAGCCGGAGAAAAATAATTCCTCCATTTTGGAAACAACCGGAAACCATTTATTAGAATGGGAACCGGTAAACAGCCGTCTGATACGAACACGATACAAAACAAAACATGGAAGACTTTCAATTATTCAATGTTATGCGCCTACTAACGAAGCTGATGATGAAGTTAAGGACGATTTTTATAACCAACTGCAACAACTTATAAACAAAATACCAAAACACGATCTTTTAATTGTAATGGGAGACTTCAACGCCAAAGTAGGACAAGATAACGCAGGAGTGGAACATGTGATGGGGAGAGAAGGCTGTAATACAACAAGTCAGAATGGAGAAAGATTAATAGAATTATGTTTAATAGAAAATTTAGTTATAGGTGGGACATTATTTCCACACAAAAATATTCACAAAACAACATGGATATCTCCTGATGATAGAACATCAAATCAAATTGACCACCTATGTATTAAACAACAATTCAGATCATCATTAATAGATGTAAGAGCTTACAGAGGTGCTGATGTTAATAGTGACCACAACTTGTGCATTGGGAAAATAAGATTAAAATTTAGAAACCAACAGAAGAGGTCAATTACACATAAAATTGATAGTCATAAACTGAAAGATGAAGCCATAAAGGAAAAGTTTAACACAGAGCTAAGTAATTGTTATTCAGCACTCGGTGAAATAGACTTAGATATCAATGAAATGTGGGACTCACAGAGCAAAGTACTAATGACAGCAGCAGAAGCAAGTGCCGGACTGAAGAAAATGGAAAAACGAGCTTGGATCTCAGACACCACATGGAAATACATCAAAGAAAGAAGAGAAGCAAAGAGAGCCATGACTAATGTAAAGACAGATCTTGGAAAGGTTCTGGCAAAAGCAACATACAAAGAATTAGACAACAAAGTGAAAAGTTCGGCAAGAAGAGATACAAGAGCTTATATAGACAACTTGGCAGAGAAAGCAGAGACAGCTGCAATTACAGGAGACAGCAGAACTCTCTATACTGTACAAAAGATGCTGACAAACACCTATACATCCAGTGGAACACCAATTCTAGACAAATCTGGATTAATGCTAACAACAAGCGCAGACATAAAAGCCCGTTGGGCGGAACACTTCAAAGAAATTCTTAACCATCCACTACCTCACAGTTTAATAGATTTTGAAGCTGAAACACCAGCAGCAGAATTAGATGTAAATTTAGATGACTTCACCTTGAGTGAAATAGAAACCACCTTAAAGCTAATGACCAATAACAAGGCTGCTGGAGAGGATAAGTTAACAGCTGAGATCCTCAAGGCAATTGATAGCCATAATTTAATACATCTCCAAAAAATGTTCAACATCATTTGGAAAACAGAGAAGACGCCTCATAAATGGAAAAAAAGGAATCATTGTTAAGATCCCAAAAAAGGGCAATCTTAGAGATTGTAACAACTGGAGAGGCGTGACACTTTTGTCAGTTGCCTCAAAGTTATTCTGTAAAATCATCCTAAATAGAATAAAGGATTCAATAGATACAGTAATGCGTGAACAGGCTGGGTTTAGAAAAGGGAGAAGCTGTCTTGACCACATTTTCACTCTACGACTTATATTGGAGGAACACATTGAAAAGCAAAAACCTTTTGTACTTAACTTCATCGACTTCAAAAAAGCATTTGATAGTATTCATAGAGATTCTTTGTGGAAAATTCTGAAGCAATATGGTTTACCATCAAAAATCATAAATATTATCAAAGACATGTATGATGGTTACACATGTGCAGTTCGAACAGAGGAAGGACTGAGCGAATGTTTCCCAATAGAAACTGGGGTTAAACAAGGATGTATTTTATCGCCCTTGTTATTTGGAATTGTTATGGACTTCATAATGAAGAAATGCTGCACTGGTAATAAAGGCATCGAATGGATACAAGGAGACCATTTGGAGGACCTCGACTTTGCTGATGACATAGTTCTCATCAGCAGTCAGATAAAAACGATGCAGGAAAACACAAATGAACTATCATCAATAGCCAGCAAAATTGGGCTTGAGGTCAATCATGAAAAGACTAAAGTCATGAAAAGTTTAATTCCAACAAGTGACAAAATATACATGGAAAACAAACCAGTAGAAGAGATCGATCACTTTATCTATCTTGGAAGTCACATTGATCGAGAAGGGGATACGAGCAAAGAAATTAGAATCAGACTGGCTAAAGCAGCAATGTCTTTCAGAAGCCTTGAAAAGTTGTGGAAATCAAAACTCATTAGCACAAACACAAAACTTAGGCTATTCAAATCAAATGTACTATCAACCCTTACGTATGCGTGTGAAAGCTGGAAAACAACAAGAGATATAGAAACAAAGTTGAACGCATTCGAAAATAAATGTCTAAGGAAAATACTTGGTATAGAATGGAACGAATTCAAAACAAACGAGGAAATTAGAGAAATCGCCAATCAACCACTAATATCTTCAGTAATAAAGAAAAGACGATGGTCATACGTTGGACATGTGATGAGAAGAGATAATAATCGAATAGCAAAGCAAGCCCTCATATGGGAAACAACAGGTAAAAGAAAAAGAGGAAGACCCAGGGAGACACTGAGAAGAACATTGATGAGAGAGGCAAGAGCAGCAGGAATCGGCTCCCTCAATGAGATAGAACTGCTTGCACAGAACAGAGACAGATGGCGAGATTTGATAAAATATCTTTAAAAGGAAACTGCTAGAACAAAAATTCATATAGGAGAAGGTGTATCTTGGTCTACGCCCTATGGGCCGGTTACGGCTCGAAATGTCAATAGATAGATAGAAATATAGGTCATGGCCACTTAATTGGAAGAAATTCATCAATTTAAATTGTCATTCTATAGATGTTATTGTAATACAATGGGGGCAGTCACTCATTTTAATTGTTACATACACATGTTCATTCTTAAATGTTTCTTGTTAAAGTTGACATCACAGAACTATTGACAATACTATATGTGCTCATTTGAATACCAGTGAATGTCTGGACCAATATCTTTGCAATAGATTGGTGTTTCTTCACAAACATAGTCTGCAGTTAAAGCAGATTTTTTTCAAATTGTTACAGTCAATAAGTTATGCATGAATATCGCCAAAAATAAACAGAACATCAACATAACTATAGAAGGCAGTCAACTAAAACAAGTAGAGGAATTCAAATATCTAGGAAGTTTAGTGAGAAATGATAATTCTCAAACATCAGAGATAGAATCAAGATGCAACAAAGCTTGTAAATCATTGGACAGTTATCACCACTATAGTTCAACAAGGAAATAACTCTGGAGGCAAAACGAGCACAATACAATACAATATTCATCTCAACGTTGTGCTACCAATGCCAGACCTGGACCCTAGATGCAAGAACAATAAGAAAACTAACCTCTACAGAGATGAAATGTGTTAGACGAATGACAGGAGACAGTCTGAGAGATAAGATCAGAAATGTAGAACTGAGAAAGAAGCTAGGAATAGCCCCCGCCATAGAATATATAAGGAAACAACAGATAAAATGGTTTGGCCACGTGTCAAGGCAGAAAGATCAAAACACACAGAACAGCAAATGATCACACATTATATCTCACTGAAAGGCAAATGAGGAAGGAAAGAAGAATAAGTTGTGTTTCAAATTGTTGCAGTCAGAAAGTTGTGTTTCAAATTGCTATAGTCAAACAGTTGTGTTTCAAATTGTTACAATCACACAGTTGTGTTTCAAATTGTTACAGTCACACAGTTGCATTTCAAATTGTTACAGTCACACAATTGTGTTTCAGACTGCTACAGTCATACAGTTGTGTTTCAAACTGCAACAGTTTCATAGCTGTGTTTCAAATTGTTACAGTCACGTAACTCCATTCTCATTTTTGTTAGGCTAAAAGACACAAAAATCTCACCATTGCCTCAAGACACAGTTTATTGCATCTACATCAACTTAACATCCTTTTTAGGGTGTACAATGAAGTAGTCATTTGGTGAACATCAGGATGAGAGAAAAATCAAATGATTAATTACTATCAGGCAAAAGTTTGAAGCTACTAGTTTCACATGGGTGCCAAGCTGTCCACTAGTAACTGGGCTGAGACTAGACAGCTTATCACAGCTGACTGCTTGTGTCAAGTTGGAAATCAACAGAGCTGACTAAGACACTTCTCCACCTCCCAGTGGTACTCCTCGATGCAGACTAACCAGTCTGTCCGGGCAAGTGGAGGTGAATAAAATAAAAAATAACCCCATACTCAAGGATGCTGTGCTGAAGTATGATGGATTTTCAAATATAAGATTTATGCTGCAAACCACATCATCTATGTCCACATACTTTCCTTTTAAGGGCAGATAATGAAGGAAGTAGTAGTCAGGTGATCACTAGATAAACAGAAATGACATACTGATCATAGTTATGGTTACATATTCAGACAAGCATCCATTAAAATTACTTCATGTGGTGTTAATTTTATTCTCCATTTATTGCCAGGTGGGTCAAGATGAGGACCGCAGTCAAGATTCTAGCCCCCAAACTCTGGTAACTGACAGCCAGTCAAGACAAGTGCCAGGAGGAGAGATGATAATTCTACCTCAGTTTTGTGATGCTGGAAGGGCTAGTCCTCAGCACAGACATCAAATAATACAGACATGGACACTTTCTGGAGAGAAATTGTACAAGTGTGAAATATGTGAAGCAGGTTTTAAGCAAAAACAAGCATTAAAAGTACACATAAGAAGACATACAGGAGAGAAGCCTTTCAAATGTGATGTGTGTGGTTCTAGTTTTTCACAAAATGGAAATCTAAAAGAACATAAGAGAACACATACAGGAGAGAAGCCTTTCAAATGTGATGTGTGTGGTTTTTGTTTTTCACATAAAGGAAATCTAAAAGAACATAAGAGAACACATACAGGAGAGAAGCCTTTCAAATGTAATGTGTGTGGTTCTAGTTTTTCACGAGAAGGACATCTAAAAGAACATAAGAGAACACATACAGGAGAGAAACCTTTCAAATGTGATGTGTGTGGTTCTAGTTTTTCACGAGATGGAAATCTAAAAGAACATAAGAGAACACATACAGGAGAGAAGCCTTTCAAATGTGATGTGTGTGGTGCTGGTTTTATATTCAGTGGAAGTCTAAAACAACATAAGAGAACACATACAGGAGAGAAGCCTTTTAAATGTGATGTGTGTGGTTCTAGTTTTTCACAAGTTGGACATCTAAAAGAACATAAGAGAACACATACAGGAGAGAAGCCTTTCAAATGTGATGTGTGTGGTTCTAGTTTTTCACAAGATGGACATCTAAAACAACACAAGAGAACACATACAGGAGAGAAGCCTTTCAAATGTGATGTGTGTGGTAATGGTTTTTCACAAAATAAACATTTAAAAGAACATAAGAGAACACATACAGGAGAGAAGCCTTTTAAATGTGATGTGTGTGGTTCTGGTTTTATACATAATGGACATCTGAAACGACACAGGAGAACACATACAGGAGAGAAGCCTTTCAAATGTGATGTGTGTGGTATTAGTTTTTCACAAAATGGAAATCTAAAAGAACATAAGAGAACACATACAGGAGAGAAGCCTTTCAAATGTGATGTGTGTGGTGCTGGTTTTATATTCAGTAGAAGTCTAAAACAACATAAGAGAAAACATACAGGAGAGAAGCCTTTCAAATATTATGTGTGAGGTTCTTGTTTTTCATAAATAAAAATCTAAAATCACATAAAATAACACATACAGGAGAGATGTCTTTAAATGTGATGTGTGTGGTATTTTTTAAATCACAAAATATAAATCTAAAGGCTCATAAAACATGAAAGATGCCATGAAAATTGGATTTTAGCAGCACTGGTTTTCACAAAATAGAAATCTAATGCTGTACAAGGGAAGACATACTAGACGGAAGTCTTTCAAAGGTAAATTTTGTGGTACTAGATTTTTTTTACAAAAATAACATCTGTTTATCTTCATCCCAATGTTGTGCTACCAATGCCAGTCCTGGACCCTAGATGCAAGATCAATTAGGAAAATAACCTCTACTGAGATGAAATGTGTCAGACGAATGAGAGGAAACAGTCTGAGAGGTAAGATCAGAAATTAAGAACTGAGAAAAAAGCTAGGAATAGCCCCCCGTCATAGAATATATAAAGAAACAACAAATAAAATGTTTTGGTCACATGACACGGCAGAAAGATCAAAACACAAAGCAAGCCCTCAATGAACGTTGCAAGACTATCAGACCAAGAGGGTCGACCACGAACAAGATAGATCGACGGAATACTAGAAGCACTAGGAAACATAACAGCAGCAGAGGCGAACAGAAGAGCAAAAGACCGCTTATTATATCTCCCCTCGAAGCTGAAAGGCAAATGAGGAAGGAAAGATGAAGAAGATACCTCTGTACAACCATTAGAGAACTCACACATGAGAGAAACATTTAATATATTATGTGTTTTGTACAGTTTTAACACATTTAAAATTAAAGCTAAACAAGAGAATATGCTCTTGTATGAGAGAAGCCTTTCAAATCTGATGTTTGTGGTACTGTTTTTTTTCAGAAAATGTAATACCATAGAAGATAGATTCTCAGAGAAGATGGATTTATGGAGTATTTGAAACACTAGGAAACAACAGCAGGAGAGGCCATGAGAAGAAAACAAATCTGCTAACTGTACCTAGAATCAACCCTGAAATGAAATTGAGGAAGGAAAGAAAAAGACAATTTGCTATGTTCTGTGCATATTCTTGATTAAAGGTTCATGTGTTTCTTCACCAATGTATTTCCTTCTATGTTTTAGGATATTTTCTAATGGCATAATTGGGTTTCTGCCATATAATAAAAATTGTAGTGGGAACTTGGTGTCTTTGTTATTTGTTAATGTTCATAGCTGGCAACCTTGATTTAATCGTACATTCTGTTCTCTATCTCTTTCCCTTAATAATGATTAGAACATTGCATTAAAGGAAGAGGCATTTCATACTGCAAAACATTATCAATGTTCGATGGACTGTACTGCTGGCTTTTAAGGAAGTTTAAGGAACCTAAATTTATATGTGCAACCATTGAAAAATTATTTTGATGCTTCAAACCATGGCTGTTTGAAACCATTCATCATCATTGATTGGCATCTCTGCATCGAAGGTTGGCTACGATAGAGCACCATTCTCTGTCCCTTGGAGAACGTGATCTTGCGGGCAATGTGATGGATAGGCGGCAGGAACCATTGAAGGCTATGTCTGCAAAGTGTTCCTTGTTGCAGTTTCCTCATGTTCCAAGTCCGGCTTGTTGCAGGAGCTACTGAGTTAAGTGCTTTGTGCACACCGTGAGCAGTGTGTCTCATCCGTTTTGATCATGTTTCGATACTCCAATTGTGTACGATGAATGATGATATCGTATGACAGGGAACAGTTGGCTGTGTTCACTTTCTGTGCGGTTTCGCCTTATGTCTTTTGGCGTGTGCTGAGACTGCTATGATGGGGACTACAGTTACCTTTCTTTGTTTGGAAGATGAGTTATAATTCGGATGATTCCACTGGCACGGGCGGTTGAGCAATTATGGATTTTAATTCGCTTGCAGTGATACCGAGGCCTTCCATAACCAATAACAATAACCAATCTCTGTCCCTTATAGTAAAGGTTGTCATAGGCTGACTTGTCAAAATTTTGATGTTACTCGTCCATGTTAGTCTTGGTCTGCCTCTTTTACCTTGTATTTTCCCTTCCAAGATTGCTTTTGGAAGGCCATTGTTTCATTTAACATGATCCAAAAATCTCATTTGTCTTGTTTGAATTGTGTTTAGTAGTTCTCTTTTCATTTTTAGTTGTAAGACTTCATCATTTGTTTTCTTATCCAATTACATCTATTCTTCTATATATCCACATTTCCAAGGCTTCAATTTTCTGTTCTGTTTTCTTGTCTAATGTCCACTGACCAGGCAGTCAAGCATGAAGACGGAACGAAAGGGTTCTAAAAATATGGGGAGGTGGGTACAAGATATGTATAAACTGTGCATATCTAACTCTGTGTGTGCACCCTGAAACGAACAACATGATATTGCTGCGAGTTGGCAGATTTTTGAAAATGTTTTCAAGGGTTTGAACATAAATGTTTGTTCACAGTTCGTTAACCTTCGCTGTAGATAAAGTCGTTAATTCGTTTCAGACATTTGGGACGTTGGTAGCTAAGGACCTAACTTGTGCAAACGGATGGCATTGGCAAGGATCATTTTGAATCTATGAAGTGGGCTCATTGTGTGTTTAACTCAAAAGCATATGTGCTTTTTAACCAAAGACCTTTTTTTTGGGGACTCAATGAAGATATCCCCGATGGAAGAATAAACTGTACTATTAGTCCCATAAATGATTCGCTTCCAGAGGTTTATGATGTAAACAAAGCAGTTTTGTCATTGCAAGTGAATAATGTCCACACCTATAATTGGTCAGGATTGTGTAGCAGCAGCAGCTTTATAGCGAACACAGAAAACATCATAGGATTGTGCTGTTCTGAAACAGCTATGCCATGCTACCCTAGAATTGCCTTTAATGGGATTACTGTGACCACAAACCACTCTCCATGTGTGTGCCACATATTTACACCCCAGAAAGAAATACTGAATATAACAACATCATGTGCCGTCTGTGATATTAATGACCACAGACCAGGAGCCTCCAGTATGATTGATACAACTGTTGCACCAAGCATTTCATCAGCAGAGCCATATCTATGGAATGTTAATCTGACATTGTTCTTGAATAATGTCCAAGTTAATGAGACATCAGAATCGTGTGGCAGCAGCTACAAGAAGGGAGCAGAGAACATCAAGTTCTGCTGCTATAAAGGAGACTTGCCTTGCTATCCCAGAATTGCCTTAAATGGGATCACTGTAGTTGAAAACTTCTCCTCTTGTGTAAACTACACATTCACATCTAAGAGTGAATCAGTGAAGGTCACAAAATCATATTCTCTCTGTGGTTTTACTAACTACAGGTCATGTGGCTTCTGTTGGATTGGAAATGATAACTTACCACCACTGTGTGTCTATATGTTTGGAATTGGAGTCATCAATGACGGCCTAACATCATCAAGTGCTATGACGGTCATCATTTTCGGGAGGACTCGAACTCCCATGGTATATGGTGGATAGGCGGCAGGAACCATTGAAGGCTATGTCTGAAAAGTGTTCCTTCTTGCAGTTTCCTCATATTCCAAGTCCGGCTTGTTGCAGGAGCTACTGAGTTAAGTGCTCTGTGAACACCGTGAGCTGAGTGTCTCATCCGTTTTGATCCTGCTTCGATATCCCGCTTGTTTACGATGATCGATGATATCGTATGACAGGGGACAGTTGGCTGTGTTCACTTTCTGCGCGGTTTCGCCTTATGTCTTTTGGCGTGTGCTGAGACTGCTACGATGGGGACTACAGTTACCTTTCTTTGTTTGGGAGATGAGTTCGTAATTCGGATGATTCCACTGGCACGGGCGGTTGAGCAATTATGGATTTTAATTCGTTTGCTGTGAAACCGAGGCCTTCCATAACCAATAACCCTGAATCGATGTGTAAAAAGACACATGTGTATATAACAATACATGCGTACAAGCATAAATCCGCATATATATTGCCACAGAGCCCAAAAAAGAAAACCCAAATGTGCCAATACATATGCAGACAAATATATAATCATGTATTAGTTCTGTAGCGCAGGGGGTAAGAAATGTGTAGTGGGTGTCCTATGTCTATGTTAATGTTCATACCTTGGGGGGGGGGGAGAGCGAACCCAACTGGGCAATAAGGCGATTCTCACAGGCGAACCGTCTGCGATTACTGGAGTGGCAAGAGACAATGCCAGTGACTTGCATGTCGGGTTTACCACTATGGCCAGGGGAGTTTAAATGGGCAGACACCGGGATGCCAGTCTTTTGCTCATCACAATGATGCTCACAAAATCGGTTACGCGAGCGTCATCCACTTTCGCCCATATACATCATCTGGCAATGCTTATATATTATAGCATAGATGATATTCCGTGACACACAGTAAACCCCTCCTTGATGTCGAATCGCTTATTAGGGAACAAGACTTAATCAGTGCAAAGCACGTAGTAACAAGTTCTGCAAACTCGACGTCCACAACTAACAATACCAAGGTGTTTGTGGTTTGAGCGGGGTAGGCGGCTCATGAAAAGAATGTCTCTCAGACTCCTGTTGCGTTTGAAGGTTGTCAAAGGAGGATAACTGAAAAGTAGGCGGGTAGTGGGATCTGAGTGGAAAATGAAGTGATACCGGTTAAGGATCCTCAACGCAGCCAGTTGAGGGTGAATATGGTCCTATCAGAACGGCAGGTGGATGGGGTGAGTGCCACAGGATGGGAAATATCAAGAGCTCGCTTGAAGGTAGATTGGAGAACTGAATCAGGATAGAGACGACGCCTAAAGAAACTTAACATCAGGTGGGCCTGTTGGAGAAAATCTTGATCATCCGGGCAGATACGACAAAGTCGTAATAATTGAGAATATGGAATGGAATCTCTGCAGTGAGATGGATGGGACGAGGTGTAGAGAAGATAACAGTGGACATCTGTGGGTTTATAAAAGACGGAAGTGTGGCGGCTGGAGGTACCAAGAGAGATGACCAGATCAAGAGACTTTGATGCACACCTGTATGTTTTGAGTGTTATCTTTGTTTATGATTGTTGTTTAGTCTTTTTGTTATTTATATCTAATACATTATTTTTGGATTGCCATGTTTATTACATTAAGTTTTTGTAGATCTTTAGGATTTTCTGTTAGTAATACAGTATCATCAGTATATCTTAGGTTATTGATTATCTTTCCATTAATGTTTAGGCCTGGTATTGATGAAAACATTAATCCTTTTATTGATATTCATCATCATGTGCCATACCGGTTGGCGTAGGCGATCTTGTCCCTCCACAATCTTCTATCCACAGTGCATCGTATCAGTTCTGTTGTTGACTGTTTTCCATGCCATGACACCAAGCTATCCAGTATTTTCTCTCTTTGTTGTCCACGATCTCTCTTTCCTTTTATTTTGACAGTTGTAACCAAGTATTCCAACTTTCCTTTTCTCATGATGTGCCCGAAAAATGTTGAATCAAATCACAACCTTATATAAACATAAATAGAGAAAAAAGATAATTAATGTTCCAACTAAACTGATTGATTTTGCTGAAATAACTAGGGTCACAGCAGAAATTATGTCACAGGTTTCTTTTACACAATTGTGCACATTTGGCTATTAATTCAATCTCCCTTGATGTTGAAGGAATTGGTGTGAAGGTATTTGACTATTTGCACATCTTTAATGTCAGAGTGGAAAGACTTGAGTAGTTCTGTGACTTTGATGGATGGGAATTAAAAAAGGTGCTGCACTAGAAGAATATTAGGTGGCTTTCCTTAAAATCAACATTCTGAAGTATCAGTCAAATCTAGCCTGCACTTACATCATTCTTCCTCTCTGAGGAAAAGTGTCCAGTGATGTTAAAGAAGTGGTTCAGTGATCCTTGCACTTTGCTGTGGATGAATTTTGCTCATGCAGCTTTGCCACTTTTTCATTAATTGATAATAAAAATTGAAGTTGAGGATGTAACTGTAGTTGAGTTGTCCATGTTGTTTTTAAATTCCATATTGTTTTCAAATTTAATTGAAAAAAATGAACTGTAAGAAAGAAGAGTCTCCATGTCTCTAGACATTCTATAATATTCTAGAGATTCACTCTTTTGAACTTGTTATTCTATATCAACGACACATATAGTGAGGACAGCAAACAAAAATATTTTGATGAACTCTCAACCACAATAAATAAAGTCAAAGACGCAGAGAAATTGTTTTGTACTAGAAGATTTCAACTGTAGAGTAGGACAAAGAACACCATGGGAATTATACAGAGGACCATTGAGTGACATTAGAACAGAGTATAACAGTAATGGTGAACATCTACTAAATATTTGTGCAGAACATGATCTTTATATAACAAACACGTTTAATCAGCACAATCGTAACCATATACTTACTTGGTATAAATGGAATGCCACGGACAAGGCCTCCCAAATCGATTTTATTTTGACTAGAAGATATCAAAGAAGGAACATAGCAGACTCAAGATCTATACCAAATGCAATATTAGATACCAACCGTAAGCCTGTTTTACTATGGCAAAAAAAAAAAAATGGGTTAGGAAACAACAGATTGCAAGACCTCAGGCCCAAAGAATAGATCTAAACGCAATAAAGGATGTAAACGTACAAAAAGAAATAGAAGAATACGTAACCAACAAATACCTTACCCGAATACAACCTACAAACATAGAGGAAGCATGGAAACAGTTTAAAGAAGGTCTAATAGAATCAACACTAGAGAAATGCGGTCTGAAAAAAATATAGGAAAGAGCAGAAAGAAACTAACAAGATGGTGGAATGAAGTAGTTAAATCAGCAGTGAAACACAAGAAAGAAAAGTATAAAATGTGGCAAAAGACAAAAAAAAACAGAAGACTACAATCACTATAGACAAGCCAGAACTAATAGCAAAAAGATCATATAACAAACAAAAGCAGACTCTTGGAAAGCATTTGAGGAAGAATTGGCAAGAGCATGTAGAGAAGAAAAGCCATCAGGCTATTAAGGGATGGTAGAGCCACAGGACCAGATGAGGTTCCTTCGGAAGCCATCAAAGCAGATATTAACACCTCTACCAAGATGTTACAGGATCTATTGGATAAAATTTGGGAGAGGGAAGAAATACCTAAAGACTGGAAAGAAGGTTATATGATCAAACTACCAAAGAAAGGAAGTTTACAGGAATGCACAAATTATAGGGGAATTATGCTACTATCAGTGCCAGGAAAAATATTAGGCAGAATCATTCTGGAGAGACTAAAAGAGGCTATAGAGAAACACTTGAGAGATGAACAAGCAGGTTTTAGGAAGAACAGATCATGTGCTGATCAAATAACTACCCTACGTATAATAGTTGAACAAAGTTTAGAACTAAAATCCCCACTATATATTGGATTCATAGATTACGAAAAGGCATTTGATAGTTTAGACAGAAGAATGCTTTGGAAGTTGCTGAGTCATTACAGAATCCCCATAAAGTTTATTAACCTGATAAAAACAATGTATGAAGGAACAAAATGTAGTGTGGTGCATGAAGGACAGCTTACAGAAGCATTTGAAATAAGAACAGGAGTAAGGCAAGGATGCCTCCTGTCTCCATTTCTCTTTCTACTGGCCATAGATTGGATTATGAAAATAACTCAAAACAGAAATGGGATCCAGTGGTCACTGACCAAACAACTTGATGATTTAGACTTTGCTGATGACATAGCTCTCCTATCACACAGTCATCAACAGATGCAGGATAAAATGAGTATATTAGATGAGAGATCACAACAGCTAGGACTAAAGATTAATAGAGATAAGACCAACATTATGAGAATTAATGCAGTTGGCAATAACCATATAAAACTAGGAGAAATACCTCTACTAGACGTACAATCTTACATATATCTGGGCAGTAATATAGATAAAGAGGGAGGAACAGAAAATGATACCAAAATAAGGATATCAAAAGCAAGAGGAGCGTTCATTGCACTGGGAAACATATGGAAATCCAAAGAAATTAGGCTAAATACAAAAATAAAAATTTTCAACTCAAATGTTAAGTCGGTCCTATTATATGGCTGTGAAACATGGAGAATGACAAAATTGATAATCACGAAAGTACAGACTTTCATTAATGGATGCTTGCGCAGAATAAAGGGATGGAAATGGCAGGACAAAGTCACTAACATGGAAATGTACCGGTCAAATACCAGTGGATAAAGAGATACAGCGAAGATGATGGCGATGGATAGGACACACACTACGGAAGCCAACTGAGAGTATTACACAACAGGCCCTTTTTGGAATCCCCAGGGGAAAAGACAAAGAGGAAGACCAAGGAATTCTTGGAGAAGACAGATAGAAGCAGAGATGAAGATGATGGAGAAGACATGGAATGATCTTAAAAGAATGGCAAAAAAAACAGAACGACTTGGAAAGTGTTTGTTGAAGACCTATGCTCCACCGGGAGCTAAAAGGTAAAAGAAGAAGATGTAGAGAAGAACCAAGATAATTTTTCAAAAGTGTAAAAGCAATGAGAGTAGCAATTCAGGTGTGATTATGAATTTCTGAACGGACTATAGTAGCCGTATTACTTCTGTCTTTGTTGTTATTGTTATTATTACTGCGTTATGCTTATTGTGCCGCGACAACTTCACTGGTGTTGAGATTCTGCCTATATGGATTACGCTAGGCAAGATATTGCAACTGTTGGACACATAACAAACACGCTAGGTGTAAGAATTTCGCCGGCTTTTAATTCCGCCCACTATCGAGGTGCCAACACTACACACATGACATAGCATGTCAATCACACTTGAATGATGCGCACTCATACAACTTCTCTAGCCCACAGCCCTATCACTTGCCGCTGGGGCTATAGGTTCATCCACGCTCGCAACTAATTTGTTTGTGAACTGTTCTCATTGAACACAGATTTCCCTATTCTAGCTATCTTCTATCGGCCCTACACTGTCGCGTTACTACTGTTACGAAGTGTCTTAGTTCCGGTATTCTCACTATCCTGTCCGATTAAACTGTTCCTTACGTTACATCCCCGTATTAGTCCGAGCGTCTCCGCCTAACGTGAATTTCTGCCGGTCTAATTTCTCTCAAGTGCTCCCGATCCTTTGTGTTTTTCCTTTAAATCTAGACCCTCTCGTTCAATCATAATTACTTCCTCTCCTTCCTAACCAATCTTCTTCAACTGCCCACTCGTTTTCTTCTCGTAGCTTTCACGCCTTCCACGTGAACTTCATCTCCTCGTGAACTTCGTCTCACTGTCTCGTTGTCTTTTTTCCTCATGACCTTGTCTTATCGTTTCTTTGTTTACTCACCGACTTTTCCACTCCTCTCCCCTCTACAACAGCGGATATATACCAGACGACCTGCTGAAATCAATATTCATAGTCCTAATAAAGAAATCTGGTGCGATTGAATGCAATGACTATCGCACAATAAGCCTTATGAGTCAAATGACTAAGATATTACTATAGTCCGTTCAGAAATTCATAATCACACCTGAATTAGTTTGCGTGATAACCGCTTGTTATTTTGGTTTCAAAATTTGCATGCAATCATAGAATATTGATGACGTTATATAAATATATTTTGCTCTGAGAAATTTGATCTAGTCTAAAAGTTTTCTTCGTTAGGCTATATTAAATTCACCCTGTTCGAATTTGACACCATTTTAGGATATATACATTAATTTTGTGAGGTCGTTCACGTAAAATAGTTTGGCTATTGCAGAAACACTAACTTCAGGAAAAATCCCGTGCACAAAACTGAATTGTTATTGAACGATATGACGCACCACGGCCTTGGCATTAATTACCGAAGGGAAGGCGTATCTTTATTAATTTTGTGAAGACTAGGTAGACAATTTGTTGACTTTAAATACCAACATTTACAGCCAGTAATGATTATCAATCTCTTGGAATCGTCAGATTCGGAATGATTAAAATTAAGATGAATTCAATTCCAGCTACAGTTAGGACGTCCTGGGGTCTAATGGTGACCAATTGAATTCATGTTTGCAAATACACATAACGAACAACACCCACAATTAAGCACTATGCAGATGCGCCTCTGACAAGAATTGCAGTAAGCTGGAAAATTTAACACGAATACTGTAAACTCTAAAATTTGAATCAACTTGTGTGATATCGTCATAAAAGATCAAAGGAATTCGCTGATGTGCAAAATCTGTTGTGTTTGTGGAATAAAAAATACCAAAATCTTTGCGTCATCAATATTCTAAGATTGCATGCAAATTTTGAAACCAAAATAACAAGCGGTTATCACGCAAAACTAATTCAGGTGTGATTATGAATTTCTGAACGGACTATAAGAATCATCATGCGAAGAGTGCGAAACAAAATCAGTCCAGAAATTATTGATGAACAGTGTGGTTTTGTTAGAGGTAAAGGAACGAGCAATACCACATACACCATAAGATGTTTAGTAGAAAGAACCAAAGAGGTGAAAAAAGATCTATACTTATGTTTCATAGATTATACCAAAGCATTTGAAATTTGGTAAAGCACCAAGAAATAATCACAATTTTAGAAAGCATAAACGTATACAGCAAAGATCTAAGAATATAAATAATATGTACTGTCAACAAACAGCGACCATAAGAACTGGAAACCAAATGGGAATGTTTCAATAAATAAAACATGATGTTAGGCATAGTTGTGTGCTGTCACCAGATTTGTTTAATATGTATTGTGAAATTATTTTAAGATCCATAAGGGGTATACCTGGAATAACATTTGGAGGTTATAATATAAATAATCTAGGGTATGCTGATGATACAGTCTTAATCGTTAAGAGTGAAAATTAGTTGCAAGAAATGTTAGACATTATAGTGAAAGCAAAAATAAAGGACTCAGCCTTAATAGCAAAAATACAGAAGTAACAGTAACAACAAAGAAACAGACATCACCTCAGTGCAAAATAAAGACAAGTGGAACACTATTAATACAGGTAAATGAATTTAAATATGTAGGAACTTCGTTAACCTCAGACGGAAGATGTACAACAGAGGTGAGATGCAGAATGGCTCAGGCAAAAGCAGCTTTCCAAACAATGAGGAAAATACTATGCAATCCATTTTTGACAATAGAAACAAGAAAAAGAGTTCTTAATTGTTACGTAGAGCCAGTCTTAACATATGGATGCGAGTCATGGACAAAAGGACAACAGACAGGAAAATCACTGGAGTCTGTAGAAATGTGGTTTTACAGAAGAATGTTGAGAATACCATGGACAGCTAAGAAGAGTAATGAAAACGTTCTGTAAGAGGCCGAAGCAAAAAAAGAGCTAATTTCCAATATTAGGAAGAAACAATCATCATTTTTTGGCCATGTAATGAAAAGAGAACAGCTGGAATATATTGTAACAACTGTGGAAAACTGAGGGACGAAGAGATAGAGGGAAGCAAAGAGAAAAGATACCAGACAGCTTAAGAGAATGGCTTGGCAGAAGGTCAACAACAGAAATGATAAATAACTGTCGAGATTGAAAGTTGTGGAGAGACATAATCATCTACGCCAGCAGGCCCTGTACTTAATGATGATGATTACCATGACAAATATTCTGGCGGCGATTATTTCGCCAGGATTGCCATTTGGGCTTTGTGTGTGTGCATGTGTCATAAGTACGATTGGCTTGTTTTCGGGCTTATTAACGCTCAGTTTGACATTTTAATGTTTTTTGTGTGTGTTCCGTTTAGGAAAATTGAAAAAAAAAAAGAAAAAATTGGTATGTTAGAAGCTTTACGTGATTAGTAGACGACACAGATTCGAACGACGTTTAGGCCCAATAGGCCTTCAGCAGGAACAAACAAACAAAAAACACACACACGGATATGTAAGTAAATAAAACCAATCCTACATAGCTATCTAATAACGAAACATCCAAAACAAAAATAATCGAAATATGTTAAAGAACCTGTGCTCCGTTTGGCCTGAAATCAACATTTTCAACTGGCAACACTGGATCAAACTAAAGGCTGGCCGGAAGTTGTCTATAGGCATACACAAGAAGTCAGTTATTTCTTATTTAACGGATAGAGGAACGGCTGGAACGTATGATCATGATTGTTGTTAATACTTGTTAATGTTTACACACGCCTTTTCTGTTCTCTGATCCAACCTGTTTGGCCTCAAGTCTTCATGTTGTTTATCATAACAAAATGTAAAAATGTTAAAAAATGGCAGCTTATTTATATTCGAGCTATGGACCAAAAAAAAAATGGTTTAAAATGGCAGCTTATTTATATTCGAGCTATGGACCAAGCAATGTTTACATTGAACAACACGGTTATTGCTGCGAGTTGGCAGATTTTTGAAAATGTTTTCAAGGGTTTGAACATAAATGTTTGTTCACAGTTCGTTAACCTTCGCTGTAGATAAAGTCGTTAATTGGAAAATAATTGGATGGCTTCGTTTTAGACGGTTGGTAGCTAAGGACCTAACTTGTGCCACAACTTGTGCAAACGGCTTGAAACGGATGGCATTGGCAAGGATCATTTTGAATCTATGAAGTGGGCTCATTGTGTGTTTAACTCAAAAGCATATGTGCTTTTTAACCAAAGACCTTTTTTTGGGAACTCAATGAAGATATCCCCGATGGAAGAATAAATTGTACTATTAGTCCCATAAATGATTCGCTTCCAGAGGTTTATGATGTAAACAAAGCAGTTTTGTCATTGCAAGTGAATAATGTCCACACCTATAATTGGTCAGGATTGTGTAGCAGCAGCAGCTTTATAGCGAACACAGAAAACATCATAGGATTGTGCTGTTCTGAAACAGCTATGCCATGCTACCCTAGAATTGCCTTTAATGGGATTACTGTGACCACAAACCACTCTCCATGTGTGTGCCACATATTTACACCCCAGAAAGAAATACTGAATATAACAACATCATGTGCCGTCTGTGATATTAATGACCACAGACCAGGAGCCTCCAGTATGATTGATACAACTGTTGCACCAAGCATTTCATCAGCAGAGCCATATCTATGGAATGTTAATCTGACATTGTTCTTGAATAATGTCCAAGTTAATGAGACATCAGAATCGTGTGGCAGCAGCTACAAGAAGGGAGTGGAGAACATCAAGTTCTGCTGCTATAAAGGAGACTTGCCTTGCTATCCCAGAATTGCCTTAAATGGGATCACTGTAGTTGAAAACTTCTCCTCTTGTGTAAACTACACATTCACATCTAAGAGTGAATCAGTGAAGGTCACAAAATCATATTCTCTCTGTGGTTTTACTAACTACAGGTCATGTGGCTTCTGTTGGATTGGAAATGATAACTTACCACCACTGTGTGTCTATATGTTTGGAATTGGAGTCATCAATGACGGCCTAACATCATCAAGTGCTATGACGATCATCATTTTCGGGAGGACGTGAACTCCCATGGTATATGGTAGATAGGCGGCAGGAACCATTGAAGGCTATGTCTGAAAAGTGTTCCTTCTTGCAGTTTCCTCATATTCCAAGTCCGGCTTGTTGCAGGAGCTACTGAGTTAAGTGAGCTGTGTGTCTCATCCGTTTTGATCCTGCTTTGATATCCCGCTTGTTTACGATGAATGATGATATCGTATGACAGGGAACAGTTGGCTGTGTTCACTTTCTGCGCGGTTTCGCCTTATGTCTTTTGGCGTGTGCTGAGACTGCTACGATGGGGACTACAGTTACCTTTCTTTGTTTGGGAGATGAGTTGGTAATTCGGATGATTCCACTGGCACGGGCGGTTGAGCAATTATGAATTTTAATTCGATTGCTGTGATACCGAGGCCTTCCATAACCAATATCATAACAGCTATAATTAACTATTTTTTCTTGCTAACGCACTCATCATCGTGTGCCGTTTCCGTAGCGAAGGTTGGCTACCATAGATCGCCATTCTACTCTACCACTCTGTTTCTTGCTTTGATGGTGCAGGTTGTCATAGATTGACTTGTCCTTTTGATGTTACTCGTCTATGTTAGTCTTCTACCACTCTGTTTCTTGCTTTGATGGTGCAGGTTGTCATAGATTGACTTGTCCTTTTGATGTTACTCGTCTATGTTAGTCTTGGTCTGCCTCTTTTACCTGGTATTTTTCCCTTCCAAGATTACTTTTAGTAGGCTGTTGTGTCTTTAACGTGCACCCAAAATTTCAAATTTCAATTTTATTGTCTTGTCTTAATTGTATATTTAGTAGTTCTCTTTTTATTTCTAGTTGTTTTAAAACAAAACTTCATCGTTTGCTTTCTTTTCTTGCCTAATGTCCATGTTTCTGCACCATACAGGAAGGGATATTAGGAAGATGTAGTAACATTTTGCTATTCTTTGTTTCAGCCCTGCTGTTATTTGTTTTGTTGTTAGTATAATATATTCATGACATTAAAATTACTTTTTGCCATACCATATCTATTCTTTTGTTTATTTCAATTTTCTGTCATTGGTTATAGTATGTCCAAGGTAGTTGTAGCTCTGAACTGTCTCCAGATGTATTCCTTCAACTGTGATATCTATTTGTAGGTCTTGAGAATTTTCTTTGTTTATGATCATAGTTTTAGTCTTTTTGATATTCATTTCTAGTCCATATTTTTTGCTGGTTATGTTTATCACATTAAGCAATTGTTGTGGGTCTTTAAGATTCTCTACTACAGTAACATAACATAAGTAGAACAGTAACATCAGCATATCTTAGGTTATTGATTATCTTTCCATTAATGTTCAAGAAAACAGAACAGAGAATTGAAGCCTTTGAAATGTGGATATAGAGAAGAATAGGTAGAATTGGATGGAAGGAAAAGAAAACAAACGATGAAGTCTTAAAACAATTAAAAATGAAAAGAGAACTACTAAGCACAATTCAAACAAGACAAATGCGATTTTTGGGCCATGTAAAAAGATACAATAGCCTACTAAAAGTAATCCTGGAGGGGAAAATACAAGGTAAAAGAGGCAGACCAAGACTAACATGGACGAGTAACATCAAAAGATGGACAAATCAGCCTATGACAACCTGCACCAACAAAGCAAGAGACAGAGCAGGTTGGCGCTCAATGGTAGCTAACCTTCGTTGCGGAGACGGCGCTCAATGATGAATGATTAGGCCTGGCATCTCTTACATGTTTTTAAAGATTTGCTCAGTGTATAAATTGAACAAGCTTTGTAATAGGATGCATCCTTGTTTTACTCCTCTTTTTATATCCATGGGTGTAGAGTTCTCCTTGTTATATTTTATTATTGCCTTTTGCTGCCAGTACAAATTACATATTAGTCATATGTCTTGTCATCTAGATTTATATCCTTTGGGCAGTCCATAAGTTGATTATGGTGTATTCTATCGATTGCTTTGGTGTAGTCTATGAAACAGGCATATATTGGTTTGTTTACTTCTATGTACTTTTCAATCAATGTTCTCATGCTAAATATGGCTTCTTTTGTGCCACTGTTTTTCCTGAATCGAAATTGCTGCTCATCTAATTCAGTGTTGATTTTATTCTGAATCCTTCTCTGTATAACTTTTAGTAAAATTTGTGTTACCTGACTCATTAGGCTTTAACACACTCATAAATGAATTAAAATCCAAAATTGCTCAACCACCCATGCCAGTAGAATCATCCAAATTACTATCTCATCTCCCAAACAAAGAAATGTAGAAGTAGTCCCCATCATAGCAGTCTCAGCACATGCCAAAAGACATAAGGCCAAACCACACAGAAAGTGAACACAGTCATCTGTTCTCCATCATACGATAGCATCATTCACCGTAAACAATCAAAATATCGAAACACGATCAAAACATGAAATGTACAGCTCATAGTGTGCAAAGAGCACTTAACACAGTAGCTCCTGCAACAAGCCAGACTTGGAATATGAGGAAACTGTAACAATGAATACTTTTCAGACATAGCCTTTAATGGTTCCTGCCGTCTATCCACCAAACTGACCTGAAGTTCACGTCCTCCTGAAAATGATGATTTTCTAATAAATGCAGCCAACAACGCACAAAAAGATGATGCAAAATCTCTAAAGTGAAAGATAGGTAAATGATAGATACGAACTACATATATTATGATTAAGCAAAAAGCACTGGCTTGGAATATGTAGGAAATCTGTTGATAATAAAATAGTTGATTTTCTGGAAGAGAAAATGGAAAACACCATGAAGGAGTAGGCATAATGATGACAGACATAGTGAAGGAGTAGGCATAATGATGACAGACATAGTGAAGGAGTAGGCATAATGATGACAGACATAGTGAAGGAGTAGGCATAATGATGACAGACATAGCTGCAAGAAGTTTATTAGAATGGGAACCCATAAATAGCCATCTGATATGAACACGTTACAAAACAAAATATTGAAGACTTTTAATTATTCAGTGCTATGCGCCTGCAAACGAAGTTGATGATGAAGTTAAGGATGATTTTTATAACCAACTACAACAATTTAAAAACAAAATACCAAAAGACAATCTTTTAATTGTAGTGATAGATTTCAATGCCAAAAGTGGGAAAAGACAATGAAGGAGTGGAACATGTAATGGGGAGAGAAGGGTGTGATACAACGAGTCAGAATGGAGAAAGATTAATAGAATTATGTTTAATAGAAAATTTAATTATAGGTGGAACAGTATTTCCACACAAAAATATTCACAAAACAACATGGATATCTCCTGATGATAGAAACTCAAATCAAATTTACCACCTGTGTATTAAACAACAATTCAGATCATCATTGATAGATATACGAGCATACAGAGGTACTGATGTTAATAGTGACCACAACCTGCATTGGGAAAATAAGATTAAAGTTTAAAAGCCAACAGAAGAGATCAACTATACATAAAATTGATAGTCGTAAACTAAAAGATGAAGCCATGAAGAAAAGGTTTAACATAGAGTTAAGTAATTGTTATGCAGCACTCATATATATATATATATATATATATATATATATATATATATATATATATATATATATATATATATATATATATATATATATATAGTGAGCCGCGATAGCTCAGTGGTTAGTGAACTGGACTACCACGGACAAGGGGTAGGGTTCGATCCCAACTGACGGCTTCCGGGTTCACCCGGCCTTAAATGGGTACCTGATTTTTTCTGGGAAAGTAAAGCAGCACGGGCGTAATACTGACCACATTACCCCAGAAATCATGTGCTGAAGGTCTGTAAAATATAGGGTCACTAACACCATATTTCCCTATATGCCACTTGGCGTGACGGGGGTACTTTACTTTTTTTTTACTCATATATATAACAAATATAGAATAGATAAGTGACAATGTATTATAAATATACTAGGATTGATTGTTTAATTTTTTTTTTTAATCACTCTTGAGGCTATTTTGATAGTAATAAGATTTAATAGTCATTTATCAATACATTGCAACACATCTACATTTCATATTCTCAAAGAATCCAGTCTGAGTCATTTGAGTCAAGAACAGTCTAAAAGCCATCATTTTCTTCTTTTCAACTTCCTGTAGATCATAGGTCTTCAGCAAACACTTTCCAAGATGCCCCATTTCTTGCCATTTTTTTGAGATCATTCTATGTCTTCCAATCCTCTTCATCTCTTCTTCCACCTGTCTTCTCCAAGTATTATAAGTATACTAAAACTTTGGCTTTCCTCTTTGTCTTCTTCCCTGGGAATTCCAAAAAAAGTGCTTGTCATGTAATTCACTCTGTTGGTTTCCACAATTTGTATCCTAGCCATCCCTTTGACTTATCACTTTTCCCATTACTATTTGTTTGGTACTTTCCCATAGGAACAACCAAGAGACTGGGGGGGGGGGGGAGGCTAGAACCAAGTAAACCTTTGATTTGAAAAGCTTTCACTGCCTGGTCTGACATCTTATAGTCTTGGACCTGGCACCTAGCAGCATCTTCTTGTCCAGGAGCCAGTGTTTGACTTCTAGACCATCCAAGAGTATGAAATATCAAAATGTTAACTAAACACTCAATTTGTCTTCCATTTATTTGGAACAATTTTATTTGAGAGAGAAATGATCTTCCTGTTGAAAAATTGTACATGTTCACCTTTTATGAAAGTGAATACAGATGTTTTGACAAAAGGTATGTAAGTCAGATCTTATATTCATCTTTCTTCTATACATTTAAGAGATCTTCTAAATATAATTGCTTCTGCATAGCCTCAAATGCTTATATGTCTGCAGTATTATTACCATCTCTTACTGTTATTTTAAAATGTTTTCATGTTATTAAAATTTGAGCTCTCCTCTTCAGATACCAAGTCAGAAGAATGGAAATGCAGAGTAGCATACCAATTTGGCCTGTAAAGCTGGAACCAGATAATGAAGTGCGTTGATTGGTTATTTTTAGAAGCCAAATATACTTAGCTAACAGAGAGTTAAAAAAAAAAAGTAAAGAACCTCCATCGCGCCAAGTGGCGTATAGGGAATATAGTGTTAGTGACCATAAATTTTACAGACCTTCAGCACATGATTTTTGGGGTAATGTGGTCCATATTACGCCCGTGCCGCTTTACTTTCTCAGAAAGAATCTGGTAACCTTTTAAGGCTGGGTGAAGACGAAAGTGTCGGTTGGGATCGAACCCTACCTCTTGTCCTTTGTAATCCAGTTCACTAACCACTGAGCTATAGGGGCTCCAGCTAAACAGAGAGACATGCCATATTTGTTGACTGTACCTTGGTTACAATGAGACATTTTCTTTACTTTTATTGATCAACTGTTCTGATAAAAAATTATCAGATATGATTCTCTGTATGATATATGATCAAATCTAAATTGAATTCTATACTGATCAAATTAATTTCACCCTAAAAACTGTACAAACACACTTCACCATTTTGCACATAGCAATCATGTTTCTTTTCTTTCCGGACTTGTAGAGGAGCAAAATACAATTTAAACAGTTTGACATGAGGAAACAAAGTGTTAACATTGACATTTATACCAGATACTTTGTCATAATGGATTTCTTTTTCATTTAGACTGCCTGATCAATAATGAGAAATAGTTTTGAAAGTTCAAATGCTATAGGTATGTATTAACTAGAAGAGTAATGTTGTTCACTGTATTTCTCATTTGTTTCATTGTCCCTGTATTTCAGTTACCTTACTAACATGGAACCTTGCTTTTCATTTTCAGACTGCCAGAGTTATGGAAACCCAAAGTCTGATACCAGCTGAAAAGATAAAAAAGGAACCAAAATATAAAGTGAGTTAACTGGTTAATACTCAGACATGGTTCCAACCCCACAACCCACCACCTCAATCATGTGTGCGTTTTGGTCTTTTACCCTCTTGGCTCTGAGGGGGGTAAAAAGGGGGGGGGTGGAGCTTAAAATAAAAAAATCATCTCTCTTCCATCCATGAAATAAATAAATTCATCAACAGACAGTTTAGCCTGAGTATTCTCAGTTCTATGGAGTTAACCCTGGTCTGACATCTTATCTGTATAAATAATATACTTTTGAGTCAATGATGAGGGATTCCAACATCTTTGCCAACCATGTATGTCCTAGTATCTTCTTTGCTGGAGTTTGTCAGTGTCTGTCCTGTCTATTAGTGGAATAACCAAGTAAAAGTGTTAAGAAACTGTTTCATATAGATCTTTGTAGCTTTAGATGGTCTGATCATCAGAAGTTGTTCCCTCATTAACCATGTAAAAGTGTTAAGAAACTGTTTCATATAGATCTTTGTAGCTTTAGATGGTCTGATCATCAGAAGTTGTTCCCTCATTAACCAAGTAAAAGTGTTAAGAAACTGTTTCATATAGACCTTTGTAGCTTTAGATGGTCTGATCAGCAGAAGTTGTTCCCTCATTAAGCATGTAAAAGTGTTAAGAAACTTTATATATAGACATTTGTAGCTTTAGATGGTCTGATATAGACATTTGTAGCTTTAGATGTTCTGATCAGCAGAAGTTGTTCCTTCATTAACCATGTAAAAGTGTTAAGAAACTATTTCATATAGATCTTTGTAACTTTAGATGTTCTGATCAGCAGAAGTTGTTCCCTCATTAAGCATGTAAAAGTGTTAAGAAACTGTTTCATATAGACTTTTGTAGCTTTAGATGGTCTGATCAGCAGAAGTTGTTCCCTCATTAAGCATGTAAAAGTGTTAAGAAACTTTAGATATAGATCTTTGTAACTTTAGATGATCTGATCAGCAGAAGTTGTTCCCTCATTAAGCATGTGTTTCAACTGTTTAGCCTTTTAACACTCTTAGTTGACCTGCATGATTCAAGTATATTGATCATGGATTGCTTTTGTGTCTTCTGCCAAAACAAGATGATAAAGAAAGTTTTGTAGAACAGGCACAAGACAAGATGATAAAGAAAGCTTTGTAGAACAGGCCCAAGACATGATGATAAAGAAAGCTTTGTAGAACAGGCTCAAGACATGCAGTATCTTGAAAGTTACCATTACTCTTGTTACTAGGATAGTTACTCAACGATCATAATGTCTCATTTGACAGATATATCAGCATTTTCACAGTCTTTTGCCACACTGTGATAAAGCTGGAACAAGGAAGTTAGCATGTTTTGAAGATAAAAAGAAAGTGGAAGATTATACACAAACATGCTTTCATTGTTCAATTTTAAAAAAATGTTTTCAAACAAATTATGTGAAATGGACACAGTTCTGTTTTAACACATCATAGCAACAAAATGCATACAATTAACAGATTTTAGTCACGCTAATGTGTTTCATATACCCCAGAGATCAATATATAACTCAATTGCCAGGCATTGGAAAGTGTAGACCACTATATATCATCATCATCATGTACCGGGCCTACTGGCGTAGGTGATCATGTATCTATCTATCTTTCATTTGTGTATTGTCTATATCTGCAATGTCATTTCCTGTATAAATTTTACTGTCTTTTGTAATTCTTGAAGTGGCCCATATAGTTTTGTCTGTAGTGTTGTATCGATGGGCCAATACAAGTTGTCCAGGTGCCGATCTTGAATTTTGTATACGTTTGACTATGGAGTCGATTGTGTCCTGTTCTGAGGCGTATAATGATAACTTGTTCATATCTATTCATATTATGAAAGGCATCCTGATTTGGGGCTTGTGTTCCTCTGATTGATTTGATTATCTGTTTCTTATGATGGTATGTAACCAGTGTATCTAGTTGTGTGCCTGCTGAACCCTCCTTTGCCAACTGATCTGCTTTCTCATTTCCTGGTATTCCACAGTGAGATGGGATCCACTGCAGGGCAACCCTGTGGTGCTTGCAGAGTTCAGTCAATAAGGTCTGCAGATATGGTAATTTTCTGGATTGTAGAGCCTGGAGTACTAATCTTGCATCTGTCAAAAACACTATAGGCTGCGGGCTAAGATTACTGTTCAGCAGTTTTTCTATTGCCAACTTTATGGCTTGTATTTCTGCATCATAATTGTGACAATTTTTCCCTGTTTCTATTGTATTAATATCCCTAGTGTTATTTGGGTACTCTATATATGCACCTGCTCCCCCATTCTATACTGCATTCTTTGCTGATCCATCTGTGTACGCACCCATATTTGTCCAGTTCTTGCAGTATGGTGTTTGATGCTGAGCACCATGCGGATGATCTATATTCTAAATGTGGGTGTATACTCTGTTGGTGAACTTTACTGAGTATTTTCCCACTCGCACCCCATGTGGTTCCACACATCTTTCTTAGAATAGCCAATTTCCTCCTTGATTTTTTGGGTTGCCTTATTTATCTGCTGTTTCCAAGATAGTTTGTTATCAAATGTAACTCTGAGATACGTAGCTGGTATGTCTTCTTTCACAGGCTCATTGCTTATGTAGATGGATCCTGCTTTTTGTTTTGGGGAGAGAGTGAAAAGTGTTGTACTGCATTTGTCTGTATTGATGCTGATACACCATCTATTTGTCCATGAATTCAGTGCATTCATAGCTCTTTGTAGCAATTTGGAGGCCACTGTTGCATACTCCTCTGTGCACCACATTACCAAGTCATCTGCATACATTGCCACTTTGATGCCATGTGGTAGTTCAGTAACTAGGTCATTGATGTAGATCAGAAAAAGTGTTGGAGATAGTACCCCTGCCTGTGGAACGCCCTGGCGCAGTAAGACCTTACTCTTAAGACTATCCAGTTGCACTCTCGCTCTCCTGTTATGCAGGTATGCTTTGACCCATTTGTACATCCTGCCATTTACTCCATAATTTCTCAGTTTTTTCAAAAGCCCTTCCTTCCATACTTTATCAAATGGTTTCTTTAGGTCTATCCATGCTGCTAGTACCAGTTTCTTTTCTTGAAACGCATCCTCAATTTCCTGGGAAAGATAGGTTGCCTGATCTTCAGTAGAGTAACACTGTCTAAAGCCTCCTTGTTGTGGGACAAGGAGATTTTCACTTTCCAGGTACCACTGCAGTCTGAGATTGATTATACGTTCCATTGTTTTACACAAACAGCTTGTAAGGCTGATTGGTCTATAGCTGGATGCCGTTGAACCATCTTTTCCTGGCTTTAGTAATGGTATCGTAATTGCTTCTCTCCATGCCTGTGGCACTCTACCTGTGATCCAGCAAATATTGTAGATCTGCAGTAGTTTTGCTTTAGCTGCAGTTCCCAAGTTCTTAATCATTTCATTGGACACTCCATCACTGCTTGGTGACTTTTTCATTTTTAATTTGGACATTGCCAGCTCTAGCTCTCTTTGTGTAATGGGTATTTCATGACTTCATGTGCGGTCTCTTCTTGTCTTGCATTTTGTTGTTTTAAACGGGTCTCTTGTCATTTCTCTAGGCTAATTTCAATAATATTGTCATTTGCAAAGGAGTCTGCAAAGTGATTTGCTGCATGCTTACCTGTTAGGACGTTTCCATCCTTCTTCAGTGTAATTTTGGTGTTCCTTTCTCTACCCTCATCATTCAGCTGTTTTACAAGCTTCTACACTTTTCTTGTGTCTCATTCAAGATTCAAGGACTCTGTTTTCTCTTTCCAGCTTCTCTGTCTGGCTTGTAGTTTAGCCCATTGAAATTTGGCTTTAGCATGCTGATAGTTATTGTGGTGTTCCTGGCAGGGGTTATTTTCTGCTTGCTTTCGAGATATTTCCATGTCATTGTGCAGTTGCTCTAGTTCACTACTCCAGTATGGTTTGAAGAAGTATTCATATGAAGTATTTATTACCATCATCATCAAGTACCGGGCCTGCTGGGGTAGGTGATCATGTCTCTCCACAACTTTTGATCTCGACAGTTCTTTATCATTTCTGTTGTTAACCATCTGCCAAGCCATTCTCTTAATCTGTCTGGTATTTTCTCTCCTTGCTTCCCTCTATCTCTTCGTCCCACAATTTTTCCAGTTGTTACAATATATTCCAGTTGTTCTCTTCTCATTACATGGCCAAAAAATGATGATTATTTCTTCCTAATATTGGAAATTAGCTCTCTTTTTGCCTTGGCCTCTTTCAGAACGTTTTCATTACTCTTCTTAGCTGTCCATGGTATTATCAACATTTTTCTGTAAAACCACATTTCTACGGACTCCAGTGATTTTCTTGTCTGTTGTCCTATTGTCCACTAAATATATATCGTGGTAGTAATATAGATCAAGAAGATGAAACAAAGAAAGAGATCAGAAGCAGGATAACAAAAGCAGCAATGAATCTTAAAAACATGGACACAATTTGGAAATAAAAAAACCAATTTAGAATATTCAACTTATATGCATTATCAACACTTGCCCATGCATGTGATGAGAGCTGGAAAACACCAAAAGACATTGAGAAAAAAGTATATGCTTTTGTAGACAAATGCCTAAGAAAAATACTCTTGTGTACAATGGAATGAATTCAAGACTAATATTGAAATTAGAGAAATGGCAGTGTGACCAAAGATCTCATCTACAATTGAGGAAAGAAGAAGGACATATGCTGAGAAGAGAGAGCATGAGAATTCCAAAACAGTGTCTTATATGGGAAACATCAGGATACAGAAAAAGAGGAAGACCTAAAGAACACTTATAAGATAAGCAAAGTTGGCAGGCATAGACTCATTAGATAAGATGAAACATCTCACCCAGAATAGAGATGAGTGGCAAAAAACACTACAAGCCCTATAGTCCTATGTAATATTTAATGGCAATCTGAGGATCAAGAATATGTTTCATGCTGATTGAGGTGGATCAGGGATGATGAGAAGTTCTCTTATGCCCATACTACTGTAATAGTAATTGGTCAAGAGTTTAAATGTAAGGTATATTAGCCAGATGTGTAATATAGGGAATGGCTGGGTAGGCAGGAGTGGAGTTGTATTCATGGAGAGGGATTATAGAAATAGGCTATAGTTAATTAAGGATATACTGCCAAGGTTAAGGATAGGGTATACCGCCATAAAGGCGTGCAGTTCGTGGGGAACATGAAGTCCACTGAGTATGGACCGGATGCTGGAAATAGAATTAGCTAGGGTCAAGGTTAAGTGGGGAAGACAGAGGTCTAGAAGGTTCATGGCATGACGTGTTAAGTGTGAGTAGTAAACAAAGGAAAGATTAGAAATGATTGGTTACAGAGGATGATGGGATAGTAGATGGTAGGGAGGTACAAATAGTTAGGACGAGAGAAAACTGGGTCTCTCACTCTCTCTCTCACCGGTCGTGAACGAATTGAGACATGTTACCAAAGGATGGTTTTGTACATGTGGAAGACTTGTATTATAATGGACTTTGTACAGTGTTGTCATGGAATTAAAATTATTACAATGTTGACCACTAGTTGTTTCTGCATCAAACAAGCCATCGCGGCGTTAGCCTATGACATTAGATCTCAAATTCGGTGCCGTACTATAACACTACCCTTCCTTCTTCTTCTCTCTCCCCTCCCCATTTTCCCTCCATTAATGCTTTACAGCAATTGCAATTATTATGGTTAGAGTGGAACAATACTCCACAATAATTTGTTTTTTCAAAGTTGCAAGTTTGTGTAGATCAGTAATAATGTTAAATCATTCAATTCAAAATGAATCCCTTTAAACATTTTTACTATATATATATATTCTTCTCAGACGGAAGATGTACAAAAGAGGTGAGATGTAGAATGGCTCAGGCAAAAGCAGCTTTCCAAAAATGAGGAAAATACTATGCAATCCATTTTTGACAATAGAAACAAGAAAAAGAGTTCTTAATTGTTACGTAGAGCCAGTCTTAACATATGGATGCGAGTCATGGACAAAAGGACAACAGACAAGAAAATCACTGGAGTCTGTAGAAATGTGGTTTTACAGAAGAATGTTGAGAATACCATGGACAGCTAAGAAGAGTAATGAAAACGTTCTGAGAGAGGTCAAAGCAAAAAGAGAGCTAATTTCCAGTGTTAGGAAGAAACCATCATCATTTTTTGGCCATGTAATGAAAAGAGAACAACTGGAATATATTGTAACAACTGGAAAAATTGAGGGACGAAGAGATAGAGGGAAGCAAAGAGAAAAAATAACAGACAGCTTAAGAGAATGGCTTGGCAGAAGGTCAACAACAGAAATGATAAATAGCTGCCGAGATCGAAAGTTATGGAGAGACATGATCACCTACGCCACTAGGCCCGGTACTTGATGATGATATATATATATATATATATTTTTATATATATATATATATGTATGTATAAAGTGACTAATTCTGAATTAAATAATTTAAAATTAATATACATAGTTATTTTATATTTATTTATATATATATATTTATATAGCCTTCTCTCACTCTATCTCTCGATTTGATTGCCCCATATAGTTAAATATAGCCTTAAAATCTATAATAGTTTACTGTATATAATTCTCAAAATATTTAAATTTGCATACATATACGGCTAAGACCTCTTATAGGTTACCATGAAACAGTGGGTATTTAGTGGGTGATAGAAGACGGAGAGGGGATAGGTGAAGGTCAGATGAGACGAGATCGGGAGACAATTCATGATCCACGAGAAATAGGAAGAGTGCGTGTTCGAGACAAAGGTTTTTCGAAAGCGAGACTAAAGTCAGAGGAGAAAAGGTTGTACGAGTGAACGGTCATTCGACAAACAGCGGACGGATTGTCATGGACAATACGGTACCGTTAGCGGGAAGGTTAGCTTCTATGTTAAGATGTGGAAATGTTTTCTAATGGGACAGTAAGTGATAAGGCTTGTGAGATTAAGTTTAGTAAGGTCTCAGGAAATAATTACTTGTGTTCAACTAGGTGGTAATGATATTAAAATGTGATACTAAGTGATTACAGGAACTAGCTAGAGTCCAGTGTCATGGACATAACTAGGTATGATTGACAGAAAGAGTTGTGATACTCCAGTCAATTAGCGATGTAGTGTAGCTACAATTTGTAGTACATGAGTTTTGTCAGTCTAGGCTAGAGTGGTCGTTAATAGACAATAATGTGAATCTATCATGTACCACGATGTGCAAGAGATTTAGGGAACAGACAGTTCCTGTCATGTATAGACGGTTGTTTAACCGCATAGAGATATTAAGCAGAACCATTTGTGTACAAGATATGTACAAGAGACAGTAGAGAATGTATATATATCTATATCATAGCTTCGACCATGTGTAGACGATGGTAGCAGCATAGAGACAATGAGAACCATTTATGTACAAGAGTTGTGCAAGAGATCTTAAGGACAGCATAGCGTCGACCATGTGTAGAGGGTGGACAGCTTTATAAGATCCAGAGTGTCATATATCATGCCATGCTGTTATAGATGTCTTGTTGAGGCCATGCATGTGGTCCGGTTGTAAATAAATTCAATTGTGTTTCTGTTCAAGAGAGTTGATTTCATCATTTGTCTTGGCACTATATTACCTTCGCGAAGAACAGGGTTGCAGGTAACAAGCACAACGTGAAGTACAGATTATGCAATCAAGGAGCCATATGGGAGGGAGTTACCTCCTACCGGAGAACACCAGGGCGAGCTCAGAATAACCTGAGTGGTCCTGGGCTGTCGATCATCATCATATTGCAGCAGCTCCAGGTGGTTTCAGAAAGACCACCTGGTGCGAACCAGTACATAGCTGGGTGGTGTCAGTGTCGCCGCCTAGCAGCGAGGAGATCATCGACGAGGTGGAGGTGACCTTAAGTGAGGTCACATCACTAGAGTCATCAGTTCAGCGGTCATCAGTGAGCGAATAAAAGACCATTGTTTCAACCACAATAGAAGTCTGAAGTATTTTAAGTAACTATTTAATGTGAACATTTACATCATCTTATCTTCTCAGGTGTCAGTGAAAAATGAAGCAAATATACCATTTCTTCGAGATTATTTGAAGAAAGAACAGGATAATAATGTGAGTGTGTTTATCTTTATTTGTTTATAAATTGTAAATTAAACTTACATAAGTTCAGTGGTTACATAATTGAGGGCTAAATAATCCATCTTCTATTGGAGGGAAACAGACTGTGGTATAATACTAGAGTGACTAGCTACTGTTCCAGAGTAAATGTAAATGTTGTCTTGAAATTGTGACTGGCCTAGCAAGCTGGCAGTGGCCTATATATATTCCTTAACTCTTTCAGGACCAGAACAGGAAACAAATTATTTTTAGGTTTGGACCAGGTTAATTTTCCTGTTTCAATAACTGTCACAATATACCTTTTTCATTTGACTACTTCCACTCAATAATTTAGATAAATGTGGTTTGTGTTATACATCAATGGACAGGGAATGGATACAGAAAATGAAAATAGCAATATATTTATGATATGTGATTATTTGAAGGAATAATTATATGTATTAAAATATGGAATAAAAATATGATATCTTCAAAGTAGTCAAAATATTGTAATTCACTTACATTTTTCCATGGTTAGAAGTGTTGCCATCCATTTGTCTTGAAATATTACACAACATAATCTAAATTCCTCCAAAATACAGTTTATTTGATGAATTTATGTCTACAAATATTGAAATTATTTATATTTTTCTAAATGACCCCATAATGAAAAAATATGACAAATTTATGACACATCACAACAATATTATTTACAAGTCAAGTTTATTTTTATTTACACAACTGGACTTATTTTATGTGATATGCCCTAAAGTACCAGTTTCATTATCAGAATCACTACCACTCGATTCTTCTGAGGCACTGATAGTGCTGGAATAGAAGCACCCACTAGTTAAACCTAAGACAGATGATCTTCACCTTTTGGCATTACTATTACGACTACCACCATTATCACAACAACAAAATTATTGCCAGAGTCTAAATACTATGAATACTCTATTTCCCAATCACAAAAGAAGGTTTGAACATAGATCTAGCTTGTTCTGCACTATATCGTTTTGGTCGACTGCAAGAAGTGCCAGCAGTGGGTGGGGCCATTATGTGACAGAAATTTGAGAAACAATGAATATGAATTAACAATTTTATAACGTTCAAACTCTGAAACCATCAGGTATCAACAGGAAGTTCTAGTGAGAACTCTCCTACACCTAGAAATCAAGTATTGGTTGAAATAAAAACTTGGTGAAAATGAAACAAATTTTAAGCTACACTTGTCAGAGCCAAATTTTCTGTGAATGGTTATAAATAAACACTTTTTATTGAACCGACATGTCAGGTAATAATCATGAAAGAGTTAAAGAAAATAAGACCCTAGGAGATGACAATGCAACTGTAGATTGTGAAATGAAGATATACTCTACTACACATTTTTAAGTTTTTAAAAATTTGTTTCCATTTGACTCGGTGGAAATCTTCAGCTGTCTGCAAAAATCTCTTCCACCGACTGTTGGCGAGACATTAAACAAACTCTAATTCTAAGAACACAGTGGAAGTACAGGGTAAAATATTGGTAAAGAATGGACAACAAACTGACGTTGGACGGGATGGTTACGTCAACGGTGGGTCAACAGACAAAGTTTGTGTCAGATAATTAAAGCATAATGCGGGAGCGTATTGGCAGCAAATGGGTTGGACATGTCGGATTGGCAATAAGCACATTGGACGTGTTGTCAACAATTGGGCTGAGTGTATCAGCAACAAATAGACTGGACATGTCTGCAACAAATGGACTGGACGTGTCAATGGGCTACATATGTTTCAGATAGCCAAAGTGCAATGTGTTTGACAGTCAATAAATCTGATCGATGTCGAGAAATAATTACCGCATCCAATACGGGTAGTGACAGTTGTGTTTATCTGCTTACAGGTAAAATTCTAAATCCTAATTGTTTGTGCTTGTCACTCATGAACCTTCATTGGGATTGATTTTGTTTCTGAGATACAGAGAATGCTTTACAAATATTTTCAGTTGAAGATAATAATTATTTCATTTTTTGTGCTATATGTGTTCTCAAAGAGTGTGGGAAATGAATGCTGATGTTATTTATATCTCCATTAACACTTGTGATTTTAAAAAAATTCTACCCAGGCGGGATTTCAATTTGGAAATCTTAATTTTGTCATTTATGTGTGTCATTGTACAATTTTTTTTTTTTTATGTCCAAATAATTATTATTTTTGCTAATTATGTGCATAGTATTTTTTACTATGAAATTGTAAATGGGGGAGTTACAAATAGGTATAATTTATTTTTGTATATAACCTAACTTTTTTTAATTTCCATGTTTCATAGTGCAATATCCCGTTTCCGGTTGTTTCCAAAATGGAGGAATTATTTTTCTCCGGCTTGGTATTGAACCGTTGATCAGAGGTTTAACAAGCCGCTATCGTAAAAACGATGTTGTTAATGAAACGTAGACCTGATACAGAATGTGTAAATTAGTCCCAATAGAAACTGGGGTTAAACAAGGATGTATTTTATCGCCCTTGTTATTTGGAATTGTTATGGACTTCATAATGAAGAAATGCTGCACTGGTAATAAAGGCATCGAATGGATACAAGGAGACCATTTGGAGGACCTCGACTTTGCTGATGACATAGTTCTCATCAGCAGTCAGATAAAAACGATGCAGGAAAACACAAATGAACTATCATCAATAGCCAGCAAAATTGGGCTTGAGGTCAATCATGAAAAGACTAAAGTCATGAAAAGTTTAATTCCAACAAGTGACAAAATATACATGGAAAACAAACCAGTAGAAGAGATCGATCACTTTATCTATCTTGGAAGTCACATTGATCGAGAAGGGGATACGAGCAAAGAAATTAGAATCAGACTGGCTAAAGCAGCAATGTCTTTCAGAAGCCTTGAAAAGTTGTGGAAATCAAAACTCATTAGCACAAACACAAAACTTAGGCTATTCAAATCAAATGTACTATCAACCCTTACGTATGCGTGTGAAAGCTGGAAAACAACAAGAGATATAGAAACAAAGTTGAACGCATTCGAAAATAAATGTCTAAGGAAAATACTTGGTATAGAATGGAACGAATTCAAAACAAACGAGGAAATTAGAGAAATCGCCAATCAACCACTAATATCTTCAGTAATAAAGAAAAGACGATGGTCATACGTTGGACATGTGATGAGAAGAGATAATAATCGAATAGCAAAGCAAGCCCTCATATGGGAAACAACAGGTAAAAGAAAAAGAGGAAGACCCAGGGAGACACTGAGAAGAACATTGATGAGAGAGGCAAGAGCAGCAGGAATCGGCTCCCTCAATGAGATAGAACTGCTTGCACAGAACAGAGACAGATGGCGAGATTTGATAAAATATCTTTAAAAGAAAACTGCTAGAACAAAAATTCATATAGGAGAAGGTGTATCTTGGTCTACGCCCTATGGGCCGGTTACGGCTCGAAAGGTCAATAGATAGATAGATAGATAGTGCAATGAAGGCTAATCTTCCTTTCTGTGTCCTAATATTTGATATCATTCTTTATTCCTCCTTCTTTGTCTATATTACTGCCTTGTTATCAATACACTTGTACGTCTAGTAAATGTATTTCTCCTAGTGTATTTGGTTATTGCTAACTGCATTAATTCTCAAGATTTTTTTGTCTTATCTCTATTTATTTTCATTCCCACCTGTTTTGATCTCTTGTCGAGTATGCCCATTTCATCTTGCATCTGTTGATGATTATGTAATAGGAGAGCTATGTTATCAGGAAAGTCTAGATCATCAAGTAGCTTATTCAGCAATCACAAAACACACACAAAAAATAAGGCACAAAAAGTAGCATAAGAACACACATTATACAAGAGATGAATTTGGTGACAAAGTCATCAAATAAATGCATTTAGAGATGACATTTTCTAATTGTTCCTGACATTTACAGATGTCATTTTATCACTGTTCTGACATTTACATTTGACATTTCCTCACTGTGCCTGAGTGGTTCAAATGTAAAATCATCATTGAAACCCCAGATGAAAGTTTTCTTGAATTTAGTGTTAAAAATCTGGAATGTTCAAAGTTGGGGTAGTTTCAAGTACAAAGCCCCGCTGTGTTGTTAAAACAGTCATAGGATAAACAGCTTTCATAATTTACTGGAGGTCACACTGCAGCCTGCTCTAAATATAAGAAAATAATTTGTTGTTTTCAGGATCAGAAAGTGAAGAATGAAGTAAATGTTGAAGAAGACAGTAATATACCTACAGTCACAAAGAGAACATCTATTTCTTGTTCTGGTAAGTTATTATCTATTTAAGTTACTCCTTTTAATAACAAGGAGTCTTTATTCACCTGCTCATACCTTCTATATAATATGGGTAAAACATATTCAGTATGTATTTCGTGTGTTTTTCTTTTAATACTGCAGTATGTGCAATTAATACGAGTAAAGACCAATTTTGTGAAACTCGCGAAAGTGGCAAAAACTTTTTTTTTCTAGTCAGGAAGTTACCAAAGAGACACATTTTAACCTTAGATACGAATAATTCGAGATATATATATATATAAGGCACAAGCGATAATTGTTAAAAATGTTTGTCAATTCGCTCGCTTCTGTCAATAGAATCGCTCTGCATTTTAAAATGTTTAATAATTAATTTACTGGATAATATTTGTTTGAATAAAAGGGAATTTAAAAAATGTAGCATTATTTTAAACATAATTAATATTATAATGCCAGATACAAAAGAAATCTGACGAAAATGATGTGGCAATGTTGTGTAGTCTTCAAAACTTCTTGCAGAAACTATTAATTATTATTATACAATAAATAATTAATACATTTTTAAAAATAAGAACATTACGAGTAACATCAAAAGATGGAAAAGTCATTCTATGACAGCCTGCACCATCAAAGCAAGAGACAGAGCAGAATGGCGCTCTATGGTAGCCAACCTTCCTTGTGGAGATGGCACATGATGATGATGATTAATAATAATTATTATTATAAATTAGCACTTCATGTATGTTATTTTCCCTTTCTGTGCATCATTTTTTGGTCTTGTGTACAGGTTTGCCTAAAAAATATATGGAAGTTATGCATTCTGGCATCATTAATTTGATTTTAGTTTGTCAATTTTCACATGATTAATTCATTTTGGTAATTATTTTACACTTCAAGTTCAATTTTGTAGTGCCATCTTTGCTGGTCAGTACATTAGGGTAAAAAAAATTATGTAATGATAGCCTATCATCTCCATTCAGATAGTGAGAATTATCAGCTGAAACAAGAAAGAAGCTGCCCTGATCATGGAATTCTCTCCCATCTTGATAATATTGAGGTGAGTTATATAATTAGAGTTTTAAAAAACTGAAGGGCAATCAATTTAAACAATCATGTAAATATAGGTCATGGCCACTTAATTGGAAGAGAAATTCATCAATTTAAATTGTCATTCTATAGATGTTATTGTAATACAATGGGGGCAGTCACTCATTTTAATTGTTACATACACATGTTCACAATACAATACAATCTTCATACCAACGTTGTGCTACCAATGCCAGACCTGGACGCTAGATGCAAGAACAATAAGAAAAATAACCTCTGCTGAGATTAAATGTGTTAGACGAATGACAGGAAACAGTCTGAGAGATAAGATCAGAAATGAAGAACTGAGAAAAAAGCTAGGAATAGCCCCCGCCATAGAATATATAAGGAAACAACAGATCAAATGGTTTGGCCATGTGACAAGGTAGAAAGATCAAAACACAACACAATGAGCCTTCAACAAATGGTGTGAGATCACCAGACCCAAGGACCAGACCATGAAAAAGATCAATGGAATATTAGAAGCACCAGGAAACATAACATCAGCAGAGGCGAACAGAAGAGCAAATGATTACAAATTATATCTCCCTTTGAATTTTAAAGTCAGATGACTAAGGAAAGAAGAATAAGTTGTGTTTCAAATTGTTACAGTCACACAGTTGTGTTTCAAATTGTTACAGTCACACAGTTGTGTTTCAAATTGTTACAGTCACGCAGTTGTGTTTCAAATTGTTACAGTCACACAGTTTTGTTTCAAACAACAGTTTCATAGTTGTGTTGAAATTGTTACAGTCACATAGCTGTGTTTCATATTGTTACAGTCACACAGTTGTGTTTGAAATTGTTACAGTCACACAGTTGTGTTTGAAATTGTTACAGTCACACAGTTGTGTTTCAAACTGCTACAGTCACTCAATTTTGTTTCAAACTGCAACAGTTTCATAGCTGTGTTTCAAATTGTTACAGTCACATTGTTGTGTTTCAAACTGCTACAGTCATACAGTTGTGTTTCAAACTGCAACAGTTTCAAAGCTGTGTTTCAAATTGTTACAGTCATACAGTTGTGTTTCAAATTGTTACAGTCACACAGTTGTGTTTCAAATTGTTACAGTCACACAGTTTTGTTTTAAACTGCTACAGTCATACAGTTGTGTTTCAAACTGCAACAGTTTCATAGCTGTGTTTCAAACTGTTACAGTCACATTGCTGTGTTTCAAATTGTTACAGTCACACAATTTTGTTTCAAACTGCTACAGTCACACAGTTGTGTTTCAAATTGTTACAGTCACACAGTTTTCTTTCAAACTGCTACAGTCATACAGTTGTGTTTCAAACTGCAAGTTTCATAGCTGTGTTTGAAATTGTTACAGTCACATAGCTGTGTTTCAAATTGTTACAGTCACATCACTCCATTCTCAATTTTGTTAGGTCAAAAGACACAAATATCTCACCATTGCCTCAAGACACAGTTTATTGCATCTACATCAACTTAACATCCTTTTTAGGGTGTACAATGAAGTAGTCATTTGGTGAACATCAGGATGAAAGAAAAATAAAATGATTAATTACTATCAGTCAAAAGTTTGGAGCTACTAGTTTCACATGGGTGCCAAGATGCCCACTAGCAACTGGGCTGAGACTAGACAGCTTATCACAGCTGACTGCCTGTGTCAAGATTGGGAATCAGCAGAGCTGACTAAGACACTTCTCCACCTCCCAGTGGTACTCCTCGATGCAGACTAACCAGTCTGTCCAGGCAAGTGGAGGTGAAAAAAATAAAAAATCTACCCCGTGCTCAAGAATGCTGTGCTGAAGTATGATGGATTTTCAAATATAAGATTTATGCTGCAAACCACATCATCTATGTCCACATACTTTCCTTTTAGGGCAGATGATGAAGGAAGTAGTAGTCAGGTGATCACTGAAGGAACAGAAATGACATACTTATCATAGTTATGGTTACATATTCAGACAAGCATCCATTAAAATTACTTCATGTGGTATTAATTTTATTCTCCATTTATTGCCAGGTAGATCAAGATGAGGACTGCAGTCAAGATTCTAGCCCCCAAACTTTGGTAACTGACAGCCAGTCTAGAGAAGTGCCAGGAGGAGAGATGATAATTCTATCTCAGTTTTGTGATGCTGGAAGGGCTAGTCCTCAGCACAGACATCAAATAATACGGACATGGACACTTTCTGGAGAGAAATTGCACAAGTGTGAAATATGTGGAGCAGGTTTTAAGCAAAAACAAGCATTAAAAGTACACATAAGAAGACATACAGGAGAGAAACCTTTCAAATGTGATGTGTGTGGTTCTAGTTTTTCACAAAATGGAAATCTAAAACAACATAAGAAAACACATACAGGAGAGAAGCCTTTCAAATGTGATGTGTGTGGTGCTGGTTTTTCACATAATGGAAGTCTAAAACTACACAAGAGAACACATACAGGAGAGAAGCCTTTCAAATGTGATGTGTGTGGTTCTAGTTTTACACAAGATGGACATCTAAAAGAACATAAGAGAACACATACAGGAGAGAAGCCTTTCAAATGTGATGTGTGTGGTTTTAGTTTTTCACATAATGGAAATCTAAAAGAACATAAGCGAACACATACAGGAGAGAAGCCTTTCAAATGTAATGTGTGTTGTGCTGGTTTTAAATTCAGTGGAAATCTAAAAGAACATAAGAGAACACATACAGGAGAGAAGCCTTTTAAATGTGATGTGTGTGGTTCTAGTTTTTCACAAGATGGACATCTAAACGAACATAAGAGAACACATACAGGAGAGAAGCCTTTCAAATGTGATGTGTGTGGTTCTAGTTTTTCACAAGATGGACATCTAAAACAACACAAGAGAACACATACAGAAGAGAAGCCTTTCAAATGTGATGTGTGTGGTGCTGGTTTTATATTCAGTAGAAATCTAAAACAACATAAGAGAACACATACAGGAGAGAAGCCTTTCAAATGTGATGTGTGTGGTTCTAGTTTTTCACAAGATGGACATCTACAAGAACATAAGAGAACACATACAGGAGAGAAGCCTTTCAAATGTGATGTGTGTGGTTCTAGTTTTTCACAAAATGGACATCTAAAACAACACAAGAGAACACATACAGGAGAGAAGCCTTTCAAATGTGATGTGTGTGGTGCTGGTTTTATATTCAGTGGAAATCTAAAACAACATAAGAGAACACATACAGGAGAGAAGCCTATTAAATGTGATGTGTGTGGTGCTAGTTTTTTACATAATGGACATCTAAAACGACATAAGAGAACACATACAGGAGAAAAGCCTTTCAAATGTGATGTGTGTGGTTCTAGTTTTTCACAAAATGGAAATCTAAAAGAACATAAGAGAACACATACAGGAGAGAAGCCTTTCAAATGTGATGTGTGTGGTGCTGGTTTTATATTCGGTGGAAATCTAAAACAACATAAGAGAACACATACAGGAGAGAAGCCTTTTAAATGTGATGTGTGTGGTAATGGTTTTTCACAAAATAAACATCTAAAAGAACATAAGAGAACACATACAGGAGAGAAGCCTTTTAAATGTGATGTGTGTGGTTCTAGTTTTTTACATAATGGACATCTAAAACGACACAAGAGAACACATACAGGAGAGAAGCCTTTTAAATGTGATGTGTGAGGTACTTGTTTTTCACATAATATAAATCTAATAGCACATAAAACAACACATACAGGAGAGATGTCTTTTAAATGTGATGTGTGTGGTATTTTTTGAAATCACAAAATATAAATCTAAAGGCTCATAAAACATGAAAGATGCCATAAAAATTGGATTTTAGCAGCACTGGTTTTCGCAAAATAGAAATCTAATGCTGTATAAGGGAAGACATACTAGACAGAAGCCTTTCAAAGGTAAATTTTGTGATACTAGATTTTTTTTACAAAAATAACCTCTGTATATCTTAATCCCAATGTTGTGCTACCAATGCCAGTCCTGGACCCTAGATGCAAGATCAGTAAGAAAATAACCTCTACTGAGATGAAATGTGTTAGGCGAATGACAGGAAACAGTCTGAGAGGTAAGATCAGAAATTAAGAACTGAGAAAAAAGCTAGGAATAGCCCCTGTCATAGAATATATAAAGAAACAAGAAATAAAATGTTTTGGCCACATGACACGGCAGAAAGATCAAAACACAACGCAAGCCCTCAATGAACGTTGCGAGATTATCAGACCCAGAGGGTCGACCACGAAAAAAATGGATTGACAAAATACTAGAAGCATTAGGAAACATAACAGCAGCAGAGGCAAACAGAAGAGCAAAAGACCACATATTATATCTCCCCTCAACGCTGAAAGGCAAATGAGGAAGGAAAGATGAAGAAGATACCTCTGTACAATCATAGGAGAACTCACACATGAGAGAAACATTTAATATATTATGTGCTTTGTACAGTTTTAACACATATAAGATTAAAGCTAAACAAGAGAATATGCTCTTGTATGAGAGAAGCCTTTCAAATCTGATGTTTGTGGTACTGTTTTTTCAGAAAATGTAATTCTATATAAGATGGATTCTCAGAGAAGATGGATTTATGGAGTATTTAAAACACTAGGAAACAACAGCAGGAGAGGCCATGAGAAGAAAACAAATCTGCTAACTGTACCTTGAATCAACCGTGAAATGAAATTGAGGAAGGAAAGAAAAAGACAATTTGCTATGTTCTGCGCATATTCTTGATTAAAGGTTCATGTGTTTCTTCACCAATGTATTTCCTTCTAGGTTTTATGATATTTTCTAATAGCATAATTGGGTTTCTGCCATATAATAAAAATTGTAGTGAGAACTTGGTGTCTTTGTTATTTGTTAATGTTCATAGCTGGCAACCTTGATTTAATTGTACATTCTGTTCTCTATCTCTTTCCCTTAATAATGATTAGAACATTGCATTAAAGGAAGAGGCATTTCATACTGCAAAACATTATCAATGTTGGATGGACTGTACTGCTGGCTTTTAAGGAAGTTTAAGGAACCTAAATTTATATGTGCAACTATTGAAAAATTATTTTTGATGCTTCAAACCATGGCTGTTTGAAACCATTCATTATCATTGATTGGCATCTCCGCATCGAAGGTTGGCTACGATAGAGCACCATGCTCTGTCCCTTGTAGTAAAGGTTGTCATAGGCTGACTTGTCAAACTTTTGATGTTACTCGTCCATGTTAGTCTTGGTCTGCCTCTTTTACCTTGTATTTTCCCTTCCAAGATTGCTTTTAGAAGGCCATTGTTTCATTTAACATGGCCCAAAAATCTCATTTGTCTTGTTTGAATTGTGTTTAGTAGTTCTCTTTTCATATTTAGTTGGAAGACTTCATCATTTGTTTTCTTTTCTTTCCATCCAATTACATCTATTTTTCTATATATCCACATTTCCAAGGCTTCAATTTTCTGTTCTGTTTTTTTGTCTAATGTCCACTGATCAGGCAGTCAAGCATGAAGACGGAACGGAAGGGTTCTAAAAATATGGGGAGGTGGGTACAAGATATGTATAAACTGTGCATATCTAACTCTGTGTGTGCACCCTGAAACGATGTGTAAAATGACACATGTGTATATAACAATACATACATACCAGCATAAATCCGCATATATATATTGCCACAGAGCCCAAAAAAGAAAACCCAAATGTGCCAATACATATGCAGACGAATATATCATCATGTATTAGTTCTGTAGCGCAGGGGGGTAAGAAATGTGTAGTGGGTGTCCTATGTGTATGAGAGCGATGTTCATACCTTGGGGGAGGGGGGGGGGCGCGAACCCAACTGGGCAATAAATCGATTCTAAAGGGCGAACCGGCTGCGATTGCTGGAGTGGCAAGAGACAATGCCAGTGACTTGCATGTCGGGTTTACCACTATGGCCAGGGGAGTTTAAATGGGCAGACACCAGGCTGCCAGTCTTTTGCTCATCACGATGATGCTCACAAAATCGGTCACTCGAGCGTCGTCCACTTTCGCCCATATACGTCATCTGGCAATGCTTATATATTATGGCGCAAATGATATTCCGTGACACACAAGTAAACCCCCTCCTTAATGTCGAATCGCTTATTAGGGAACAAGACCGAATCAGTGCACAGCACATAGTCACAAGTTCTGCAAACTCTACGTCCACAACGAACAGTACCAAGGTGTTTGTAGTTTGAGCATGGGAGGCGGCTCGTGACAAGAATGTCTCTCAGACTCCTGTCACGTTTGAAGGTTGTCAAAGGAGGATAACTGAAAAGTAGGCGTGTAGTGGGATCTGAGTGGAAAATGGAGCGATACCGGTTAAGGACCCTCACCGCAGCCAGTTGAGGGTGAATATGGTCCTATCAGAAGAACAGCGGGTGGATGGGGTGAGTGCCACAGGATGGGAAATATCAAGAGCTCGCTTGAAGGTAGATTGGAGAACTGAATCAGGATAGAGTCGACGCCTAAAGAAACTTAACATCAGGTAGGCCTGTTGGAGAAAATCTTGATCATCCGGGCAGATACGACGAAGTCATAATAATTGAGAATATGGAATGGAATCTCTGCAGTGAGATGGATGAGACGAGGTGTAGAGAAGATAACAGTGGACATCTGTGGGTTTATAGAAGACGGAAGTGTGGCGGCTGGAGGTACCAAGAGAGACGACCAGATCAAGAGACTTTGATGCACATCTGTATGTTTTGAGTGTTATCTTTGTTTATGATTGTTGTTTTTAGTCTTTTTGTTATTTATATCTAATACATTATTTTTGGATTGCCATGTTTATTTAATTAAGTTTTTGTAGATCTTTAGGATTTTCTGTTAGTAATACAATATCATCAGAATATCTTAGGTTATTGATTATCTTTCCATTAATGTTTAGGCCTGGTATTGATGCAAACATTAATCCTTTTATTGATATTCATCATCATGTGCCATACCGGTTGGCGTAGGCGATCTTGTCCCTCCACAATCTTCTATCCACAGTGCATCGTATCAGTTCTGTTGTTGACTGTTTTCCATGCCATGACACCAAGCTATCCAGTATTTTCTCTCTTTGTCGTCCATGATCTCTCTTTCCTTTTATTTTGCCAGTTGTAACCATGTATTCCAACTTTCCTCTTCTCATGATGTGCCCGAAAAATGTTGAATCAAATCACAACCTTATGTAAACATAAATAGAGAAAAAAGATAATTAAAGTTCCAACTAAACTGATTGATTTTGCTGAAATAACTAGGGTCACAGCAGAAATTATGTCACAGGTTTCTTTTACACAATTGTGCACATTTGGCTATTAATTCAATCTCCCTTGATGTTGAAGGAATTGATGTGAAGGTATTTGACTATTTGCACATATTTACTGTCAGAGTGGAAAGACTTGAGTAGTTCTGTGACTTTGATGGATGGGAATTAAAAAAGGTGCTGTACTAGAAGAATATTAGGTGGCTTTCCTTAAAATCAACAATCTGAAGTATCAGTCAAGTCTAGAGCCTGCACTTACATCATTCTTCCTCTCTGAGGAAAAGTGTCAAGTGATGCTAAAGAAGTGGTTCAGTGATCCTTGCACTTTGCTGTGGAGGAATTTTGCTCATGCAACTTTGCCACTTTTTCATTAATTGATAATAAAAATTGAAGTTGAGGATGTAACTGTAGTTGAGTTGTCCATGTTGTTTTTAAATCCCATATTGATTGCTTTCAAGTTTAATTGAAAAATTTAACTGTAAGAAAGAAGAGTCTCCATGTCTCTAGACATTCCATAATATTCTAGAGATTCACTCTTTTGAACTTGTTATTCTATATCAACGACACATATAGTGAGGTATATTTTTGCAAACAAAAATATTTTGATGAACTCTCAACCACAATAAATAAAGTCAAAGACGCAGAGAAATTGTTTGTACTAGAAGATTTCAACTGTAGAGTAGGACAAAGAACACCATGGGAATTATACCTAGGACCATTGAGTGACATTAGAACAGAGTGTAACAGTAATGGTGAAACATCTACTAAATATTTGTGCAGAACATGATCTATTTATAACAAACACGTTTAATCAGCACAATCATAACCAAATACTTACTTGGTTTAAATGGAATGCCATGGACAAGTCCTCCCAAATCGATTTTATTTTGACTAGAAGACATCAAAGAAGGAACATAGCAGACTCAAGATCTATACCAAATGCAATATTAGATACCGACCGTAAGCCTGTTTTACTATGGCAAAAAAAAATGGGTTAGGAAACAACTGAGTGCAAGACCTCAGGCCCAAAGAATAGATCTAAAAGCAATAAAGGATGTAAACGTACAAAAAGAAATAGAAGAATCCATAACCAACAAATACCTAACCCGTATACAACCTACAAACATAGAGGAAACATGGAAACAGTTTAAAGAAGGTCTAATAGAGTCAACACAAGAGAAATGCGGTCTGAAAAATATAGGAAAGAGCAGAAAGAAACTTACAAGATGGTGGAATGAAGTAGTTAAATCAGCAGTGAAACACAAGAAAGAAAAGTATAAAATGTGGCAAAAGACAAAAACCACAGAAGACTACAATCACTATAGACAAGCCAGAACTAATAGCAAAAAGATCATAGAACAAACAAAAGCAGACTCTTGGAAAGCATTTGAGGAAGAATTGGCAAGAGCATGTAGAGAAGAAAAGCCATCAGGCTATTAAGGGATGGTAGAGACACAGGACCAGATGAGGTTCCTTCGGAAGCCATTAAAGCAGATATTAACACCTCTACCAAGATGTTACAGGATCTATTGGATAAAATTTGGGAGAGGGAAGAAATACCTAAAGACTGGAGATAAGGTTATATGATCAAACTACCAAAGAAAGGAAGTTTACAGGAGTGCACAAATTATAGGGGAATTATGCTACTATCAGAGCCAGGAAAAATATTAGGCAGAATCATTCTGGAGAGACTAAAAGAGGCTATAGAGAAACACTTGAGAGATGAACAAGCAGGTTTTAGGACGAACAGATCATGTGCTGATCAAATAACTACCCTACGTATAATAGTTGAACAAAGTTTAGAACTAAAATCCCCACTATATATTGGATTCATAGATTACGAAAAGGCATTTGATAGTTTAGACAGAAGAATGCTTTGGAAGTTGCTGAGTCATTACAGAATCCCCATAAAGTTTATTAACCTGATAAAAACAATGTATGAAGGAACAAAATGTAGTGTGGTGCATGAAGGACAGCTTACAGAAGCATTTTAAATAAGAACAGGAGTAAGGCAAGGATGCCTCCTGTCTCCATTTCTCTTTCTACTGGCCATAGATTGGATTATGAAAATAACTCAAAACAGAAATGGGATCCAGTGGTCACTGACCAAACAACTTGATGATTTAGACTTTGCTGATGACATAGCTCTCCTATCACACAGTCATCAACAGATGCAGGATAAAATGAGTATATTAGATGAGAGATCACAACAGCTAGGACTAAAGATTAATAGAGATAAGACCAACATTATGAGAATTAATGCAGTTGGCAATAACCATATAAAACTAGGAGAAATACCTCTACTAGACGTACAATCTTACATATATCTGGGCAGTAATATAGATAAAGAGGGAGGAACAGAAAATGATACCAAAATAAGGATATCAAAAGCAAGAGGAGCGTTCATTGCACTGGGAAGCATATGGAAATCCAAAGAAATTAGGCTAAATACAAAAATAAAAATTTTCAACTCAAATATTAAGTCGGTCCTATTATATGGCTGTGAAACATGGAGAATGACAAAATTGACAATCACGAAAGTACAGACTTTCATTAATGGATGCTTGCGCAGAATAAAGGGATGGAAATGGCAGGACAAAGTCACTAACATGGAAATGTACCGGTCAAATACCAGTGGATAAAGAGATACAGCGAAGATGATGGCGATGGATAGGACACACACTACGGAAGCCAACTGAGAGTATTACACAACAGGCCCTTTTTTGGAATCCCCAGGGGAAAAGACAAAGAGGAAGACCAAGGAATTCTTGGAGAAGACAGATAGAAGCAGAGATGAAGATGATGGGGAAGACATGGAATGATCTTAAAAGAATGGCAAAAAACAGAACGACTTGGAAAGTGTTTGTTGAAGACCTATGCTCCACCGGGAGCTAAAAGGTAAAAGAAGAAGATGTAGAGAAGAACCAAGATAATTTTTCAAAAGTGTAAAAGCAATGAGAGTAGCAATTCAGGTGTGATTATGAATTTCTGAACGGACTATAGTAGCCGTATTACTTCTGTCTTTGTTGTTATTGTTATTATTACTGCGTTATGCTTATTGTGCCGCGACAACTTCACTTGTGTTGAGATTCTGCCTATATGGATTACGCTAGGCAAGATATTGCAACTGTTGGACACATAACAAACACGCTAGGTGTAAGAATTTCGCCGGCTTTTAATTCCGCCCACTATCGAGGTGCCAACACTGCACACATGACATAGCATGTCAATCACACTTGAATGATGCGCACTCATACAACTTCTCTAGCCCACAGCCCTATCACTTGCCGCTGGGGCTCTAGGTTCATCCACGCTCGCAACTAATTTGTTTGTTAACTGTTCTCATTGAACACAGATTTCCCTATTCTAGCTATCTTCTATCGGCCCTACACTGTCGCGTTACTACTGCTACGAAGTGTCTTATAATATAATAGCTTGTTTCATAAGTCGTGCCCAACTTTAAAAATCAATATCTTTTAAACCGCTTTTTGTATTTTTTTCAAAATTTGCATGTATAGTTATAATGATTAGAACCCAACAGGGAATTAATTTCATTAAAAACAAACATTTGGTTATTATTATTGCTTATTTGATTTATATAAATTTATAACGACCCATTGATGTAGTCAAAACTTAGTGTTTACAGTATTTAAGTTAAAAATAGCGATTACAAATCTATACACGCTCAAATTTACGATTTTTCACGCTTTCCGCGTGAGTTGTCTGACACAATTAGACACTTGTAGTAAACACGAGGCATTGTGTGTTCCATTTCCGTTAATTCAGCGGCGTAACGTTGAACAATAACATTTATCATGAGTCTTAAAATGAAATTCTGCAGTTTACAAAACATCGCAATAAAAATGTATGACTATTTTTGCAAAGAGGCTAAACGAGGAAGATTATTTAATTCTTTAGAAAACCCTGAGAATAGGACAAGACACATTTTGGATTTATCTAAACGGTCATTTAATCGCTGGATTCAAGCACGTGACCGTCAATGTTCAAAATATACAAAATCACAAGGAAGAGCAAAAATGTTGGATAATTTCGACAGTGAACTTATTAGAAGTGAAATTCGCAAAATGTTGGGTATGAATGAAAGTTACAATAAGAAAATTAAAAGTATCGCTGAAAAAGAACAACAGTATTGAAATATCAAAGTCTACATTATGGAGGAATGTGAGAGCTGCAGGCTTTACATTCAGAAAGTATTCCAATGGACGAAACATCATCTGTGAGAAGCCACATATAGTAGTCATGAGAAGCAAGTACTTACGTGAAGTAAAAGAGGTGCGCAAGCAAGGTTATGATATTGTGTACTTGGATGAAACATGGATCAATGCTCACCACACTAACCAAAGGGAATGGCAGTCATCAGATGGAAAGATTAAGAGATTAATACCTAGCAGCAAAGGACAGCGCTTGATAATTGCTCATGCAGGTAGTCGACAACATGGACTAATACAGAATGCAGAGCTCATTTTTCTTTCAAAATCCATAGACAATCGGGTTTATCACTCTGAGATGAATGGTCACATATTTAGACATTGGATTGAAAATTCTGTTCTCCCAGCACTAGATCGACCATCTTGCCTAATAATGGACAATGCAGCGTACCACAACATTGTTGCACTTGAAGATAAAGTGCCGACGTCATCCAGTACAAAAGATGCTATTAAGATATGGCTCACAAAGGAGCACATACAATTTAATAACATGTACTTAAAACCTGAATTACTATCCCTAGTAAAGCAAAAACAGAGGACAAAGATTTTTCAAATAGATAAGATTATCCAAGAGCACGGTCATATAAGTTTGAGGCTGCCACCTTACCATGCTCATTTAAATCCAATAGAACTAATCTAGGCAAAATTAAAAGGACAAGTGGCGGATGAAAATACAACATTCAAAATATGCGATGTAAAGACTCTTGCTAATCTCGCTATATTAAATATAGACAAAGATTATTGGGCTAAATGTGAAGACCACGTCTTAAAACAGGAAGAGGAATATTGGAAAAATGATGGTTTGTGGAATGTTCAACCCCAAACAGTTATTAATCTTTTAGACTCGTCTGATTCAGAATGAAAGTATATAGCCCCCACAATGTTGGCCCCTATATTACCTTAAATTATTTCAACAAACGGTCCTTTTCAGGACCACACAACTATGAAAATTGGACATACAGGTATACCTTGATATTATTATCGTCCGTCCTCGAACTGAGCAGACAATAATTCTCCTGGTGTTTTGTTTTATCCAGTTATTTCCCCATTACGGCCACGCCTTTACCTAGTGAAAATTAATCGTAGACCAGCAACTACGGTAATTTCTATTCTTTAGGGCTTCACAATTTACAATTTTGACAAACATCAAAGAAATATCGCCGCTTTAAGAAAACTGCAGCTGCAAGATATTTGTTAAATATACATTTAAAGGGTCTTTTGCATTCTAATAACATTTGGAAGATTTCAAAAGTATTTAACAAACGGTTAGAGAGTAAAAGCATTTTGAAGTTGGGCATATGTTTTGAAACGAGCTATAGTTCCGGTATTCTCACTATCCTGTCCGATTAAACTGTTCCTTACGTTACATCCCCGTATTAGTCCGAGCGTCTCCGCCTAACGTGACTTTCTGCCGGTCTAATTTCTCTCAAGTGCTCCCGATCCTTTGTGTTTTTCCTTTAAATCTAGACCCTCTCGTTCAATCATAATTACTTCCTCTCCTTCCTAACCAATCTTCTTCAACTGCCCACTCGTTTTCTTCTCGTAGCTTTCACGCCTTCCACGTGAACTTCATCTCCTCGTGAACTTCGTCTCACTGTCTCGTTGTCTTTTTTCCTCATGACCTTGTCTTATCGTTTCTTCGTTTACTCACCGACTTTTCCACTCCTCTCCCCTCTACAACAGCGGATATATACCAGACGACCTGCTGAAATCAATATTCATAGTCCTAATAAAGAAATCTGGTGCGATTGAATGCAATGACTATCGCACAATAAGCCTTATGAGTCAAATGACTAAGATATTACTATAGTCCGTTCAGAAATTCATAATCACACCTGAATTAGTTTGCGTGATAACCGCTTGTTATTTTGGTTTCAAAATTTGCATGCAATCATAGAATATTGATGACGTTATATAAATATATTTTGCTCTGAGAAATTTGATCTAGTCTAAAAGTTTTCTTCGTTAGGCTATATTAAATTCACCCTGTTCGAATTTGACACCATTTTAGGATATATACATTAATTTTGTGAGGTCGTTCACGTAAAATAGTTTGGCTATTGCAGAAACACTAACTTCAGGAAAAATCCCGTGCACAAAACTGAATTGTTATTGAACGATATGACGCACCACGGCCTTGGCATTAATTACCGAAGGGAATGCGTATCTTTATTAATTTTGTGAAGACTCAGTAGACAATTTGTTGACTTTAAATACCAACATTTATATCTAAATTACAATGAGTTTGAAATGCAAATTTATAACTATGCAAAAGGTTACTTTTTTACTATATCAACATTTCCTTAGGGAATCCAAGATAGGGCATTTATATTGTGATATTCATAACCCAGAGAGACGAACGCAACTCTCGCTTGGTCTTAATAGATCGTAATTTTCTCGTTGGATTAAACAAGACTCAGAGTGCACTCATGTCAATCAAGGAAGGAAAAGGAAAGTCGACAGCTTTGACATGGATGTCATAAAACGTGAAATATTGAAAATGTTTGCTAATAATGTACTTGTTACTCTCAGGAATTTGAAATTAAAATTGCATGCAGACTGCAATATTGACATTTCTTAAAGTACTCTATGGAAGATTGCGCGATGTGCCCGCATCACTTTCAGAAAAACTGTTGGGTGCAGGAATATTATTTGTGAAAAACCACACTTGGTCATTGCTCGAAGCAAATACCTGAGACAGACCCGTGAGCGGCGGAGTGAACGGTATGATATTGTATATTTGGACGAATCATGGGTCAACGCACACCACACCTATGCTAAAGAATGGCAGTCAGTAAATGGCAAACTCAAAAGAACAATTCCGAGCAGCATTATATTAACGCATGCTGGAAGCGCTGAAAACGGCCTTGTCCATGATGCGGGACTTATTTTCCAATCAAAAAGTACCGACGGTAGGGGCTACCATACTGAAATGAATGGAAACATTTTCAGGCACTGGTTGGAGAACGATCTTTTACCAATCCTGGAGAGACCTTCATGCATAGTCATGGATAATGCATCATACCACAATGTCGTATCAGAGTAAGACAAAGTGCCTACTGCATCAAATACAAAAGAGCAAATTAGGACATGGCTTGCGAATGAAAATGTCAAATGTGACGACACATATTTAAAACCCGAATTGTTACAACTTGTGAAGAATACGAATAAGAAAAAGGAAAATTGACAAAATCATTGAGAAATACGGCCACACCTCTCTTCGACCTCCTGCATATCATGCGCACCTTAATCCAATCGAACTTGTCTGGGCTCACGTCAAAGGACAAGTTGCAGAACAGAACAGGACGTTTAAAATGTGTGATGTTGAAGTTCTGACACGCGAGTCTCTCTCAAAAATAGACATTCCGTTCTGAAAGAAGTGTGTTGAACATGTGCTGCGGGTGGAAGATGAGTACTGGAAACGAGATGGATTACTATTTGTCCAGCCAGTAATGAATATCAATCTCTTGGAATCGTCAGATTCGGAATGATTAAAATTAAGATGAATTCAATTCCAGCTACAGTTAGGACGTCCTGGGGTCTAATGGTGACCAATTGAATTCATGTTTGCAAATACACATAACGAACAACACCCACAATTAAGCACTATGCAGATGCGCCTCTGACAAGAATTGCAGTAAGCTGGAAAATTTAACACAAATACTGTAAACTCTAAAATTTGAATCAACTTGTGTGATATCGTCATAAAAGATCAAAGGAATTCGCTGATGTGCAAAATCTGTTGTGTTTGTGGAATAAAAAATACCAAAATCTTTGCGTCATCAATATTCTAAGATTGCATGCAAATTTTGAAACCAAAATAACAAGCGGTTATCACGCAAAACTAATTCAGGTGTGATTATGAATTTCTGAACGGACTATAAGAATCATCATGCGAAGAGTGCGAAACAAAATCAGTCCAGAAATTATTGATGAACAGTGTGGTTTTGTTAGAGGTAAAGGAGCGAGCAATACCACATACATCATAAGATGTTTAGTAGAAAGAACCAAAGAGGTGAAAAAAGATCTATACTTATGTTTCATAGATTATACCAAAGCATTTGAAATTTGGTAAAGCACCAAGAAATAATCACAATTTTAGAAAGCATAAACGTATACAGCAAAGATCTAAGAATATAAATAATATGTACTGTCAACAAACAGCGGCCATAAGAACTGGAAACCAAATGGGAATGTTTCAATAAATAAAACATGATGTTAGGCATAGTTGTGTGCTGTCACCAGATTTGTTTAATATGTATTGTGAAATTATTTTAAGATCCATAAGGGGTATACCTGGAATAACATTTGGAGGTTATAATATAAATAATCTAGGGTATGCTGATGATACAGTCTTAATCGTTAAGAGTGAAAATTAGTTGCAAGAAATGTTAGACATTATAGTGAAAGCAAAAATAAAGGACTCAGCCTTAATAGCAAAAATACAGAAGTAACAGTAACAACAAAGAAACAGACATCACCTCAGTGCAAAATAAAGACAAGTGGAACACTATTAATACAGGTAAATGAATTTAAATATGTAGGAACTTCGTTAACCTCAGACGGAAGATGTACAACAGAGGTGAGATGCAGAATGGCTCAGGCAAAAGCAGCTTTCCAAACAATGAGGAAAATACTATGCAATCCATTTTTGACAATAGAAACAAGAAAAAGAGTTCTTAATTGTTACGTAGAGCCAGTCTTAACATATGGATGCGAGTCATGGACAAAAGGACAACAGACAAGAAAATCACTGGAGTCTGTAGAAATGTGGTTTTACAGAAGAATGTTGAGAATACCATGGACAGCTAAGAAGAGTAATGAAAACGTTCTGTAAGAGGCCGAAGCAAAAAAAGAGCTAATTTCCAATATTAGGAAGAAACAATCATCATTTTTTGGCCATGTAATGAAAAGAGAACAGCTGGAATATATTGTAACAACTGTGGAAAACTGAGGGACGAAGAGATAGAGGGAAGCAAAGAGAAAAGATACCAGACAGCTTAAGAGAATGGCTTGGCAGAAGGTCAACAACAGAAATGATAAATAACTGTCGAGATTGAAAGTTGTGGAGAGACATAATCATCTACGCCAGCAGGCCCTGTACTTAATGATGATGATTACCAAGACAAATATTCTGGCGGCGATTATTTCGCCAGGATTGCCATTTGGGCTTTGTGTGTGTGCATGTGTCATAAGTACGATTGGCTTGTTTTCGGGCTTATTAACGCTCAGTTTGACATTTTAATGTTTTTTGTGTGTGTTCCGTTTAGGAAAATTGAAAAAAAAAAAGAAAAAAATGGTATGTTAGAAGCTTTACGTGATTAGTAGACGACACAGATTCGAACGACGTTTCGGCCCAATAGGCCTTCAGCAGGAACAAACAAACAAAAAACACACACACGGACATGTAAGTAAATAAAACCAATCCTACATAGCTATCTAATAACGAAACATCCAAAACAAAAATAATCGAAATATGTTAAAGAACCTGTGCTCCGTTTGGCCTGAAATCAACATTTTCAACTGGCAACACTGGATCAAACTAAAGGCTGGCCGGAAGTTGTCTATAGGCATACACAAGAAGTCAGTTATTTTCTTATTTAACGGATAGAGGAACGGCTGGAACGTATGATCATGATTGTTGTTAATACTTGTTAATGTTTACACACGCCTTTTCTGTTCTCTGATCCAACCTGTTTGGCCTCAAGTCTTCATGTTGTTTATCATAACAAAATGTAAAAATGTTAAAAAATGGCAGCTTATTTATATTCGAGCTATGGACCAAAAATGGTTTAAAATGTTTAAAATGGCAGCTTATTTATATTCGAGCTATGGACCAAGCAATGTTTACATTGAACAACACGGTTATTGCTGCGAGTTGGCAGATTTTTGAAAATGTTTTCAAGGGTTTGAACATAAATGTTTGTTCACAGTTCGTTAACCTTCGCTGTAGATAAAGTCGTTAATTGGATGGCTTCGTTTTAGACGTTGGTAGCTAAGGACCTAACTTGTGCCACAACTTGTGCAAACGGCTTGAAACGGATGGCATTGGCAAGGATCATTTTGAATCTATGAAGTGGGCTCATTGTGTGTTTAACTCAAAAGCATATGTGCTTTTTAACCAAAGACCTTTTTTGGGAACTCAATGAAGATATCCCCGATGGAAGAATAAATTGTACTATTAGTCCCATAAATGATTCGCTTCCAGAGGTTTATGATGTAAACAAAGCAGTTTTGTCATTGCAAGTGAATAATGTCCACACCTATAATTTATATAATTGGTCAGGATTGTGTAGCAGCAGCAGCTTTATAGCGAACACAGAAAACATCATAGGATTGTGCTGTTCTGAAACAGCTGTGCCATGCTACCCTAGAATTGCCTTTAATGGGATTACTGTGACCACAAACCACTCTCCATGTGTGTGCCACATATTTACACCCCAGAAAGAAATACTGAATATAACAACATCATGTGCCGTCTGTGATATTAATGACCACAGACCAGGAGCCTCCAGTATGATTGATACAACTGTTGCACCAAGCATTTCATCAGCAGAGCCATATCTATGGAATGTTAATCTGACATTGTTCTTGAATAATGTCCAAGTTAATGAGACATCAGAATCGTGTGGCAGCAGCTACAAGAAGGGAGCGGAGAACATCAAGTTCTGCTGCTATAAAGGAGACTTGCTTTGCTATCCCAGAATTGCCATAAATGGGATCACTGTAGTTGAAAACTTCTCCTCTTGTGTAAACTACACATTCACATCTAAGAGTGAATCAGTGAAGGTCACAAAATCATATTCTCTCTGTGGTTTTACTAACTACAGGTCATGTGGCTTCTGTTGGATTGGAAATGATAACTTACCACCACTGTGTGTCTATATGTTTGGAATTGGAGTCATCAATGACGGCCTAACATCATCAAGTGCTATGACGATCATCATTTTCGGGAGGACGTGAACTCCCATGGTATATGGTAGATAGGCGGCAGGAACCATTGAAGGCTATGTCTGAAAAGTGTTCCTTCTTGCAGTTTCCTCATATTCCAAGTCCGGCTTGTTGCAGGAGCTACTGAGTTAAGTGCTCTGTGCACACCGTGAGCTGTGTGTCTCATCCGTTTTGATCCTGCTTCGATATCCCGCTTGTTTACGATGAATGATGATATCGTATGACAGGGAACAGTTGGCTGTGTTCACTTTCTGCGCGGTTTCGCCTTATGTCTTTTGGCGTGTGCTGAGACTGCTACGATGGGGACTACAGTTACCTTTCTTTGTTTGGGAGATGAGTTGGTAATTCGGATGATTCCACTGGCACGGGCGGTTGAGCAATTATGAATTTTAATTCGTTTGCTGTGATACCGAGGCCTTCCATAACCAATATCATAACAGCTATAATTAACTATTTTTTCTTGCTAACGCACTCATCATCGTGTGCCGTTTCCGTAACGAAGGTTGGCTACCATAGATCGCCATTCTACTCTACCACTCTGTTTCTTGCTTTGATGGTGCAGGTTGTCATAGATTGACTTGTCCTTTTGATGTTACTCGTCTATGTTAGTCTTGGTCTGCCTCTTTTACCTGGTATTTTTCCCTTCCAAGATTACTTTTAGTAGGCTGTTGTGTCTTTAACGTGCACCCAAAATTTCAAATTTCAATTTTATTGTCTTGTCTTAATTGTATATTTAGTAGTTCTCTTTTTATTTCTAGTTGTTTTAAAACAAAACTTCATCGTTTGCTTTCTTTTCTTGCCTAATGTCCATGTTTCTGCACCATACAGGAAGGAATATTAGGAAGATGTAGTAACATTTTGCTATTCTTTGTTTCAGCCCTGCTGTTATTTGTTTTGTTGTTAGTATAATATATTCATGACATTAAAATTACTTTTTGCCTTACCATATCTATTCTTTTGTTTATTTCAATTTTCCGTCATTGGTTATAGTATGTCCAAGGTAGTTGTAGCTCTGAACTGTCTCCAGATGTATTCCTTCAACTGTGATATCTATTTGTAGGTCTTGAGAATTTTCTTTGTTTATGATCATAGTTTTAGTCTTTTTGATATTCATTTCTAGTCCATATTTTTTGCTGGTTATGTTTATCACATTAAGCAATTGTTGTGGGTCTTTAAGATTCTCTACTACAGTAACATAACATAAGTAGAACAGTAACATCAGCATATCTTAGGTTATTGATTATCTTTCCATTAATGTTCAAGAAAACAGAACAGAGAATTGAAGCCTTTGAAATGTGGATATAGAGAAGAATAGGTAGAATTGGATGGAAGGAAAAGAAAACAAACGATGAAGTCTTAAAACAATTAAAAATGAAAAGAGAACTACTAAGCACAATTCAAACAAGACAAATGCGATTTTTGGGCCATGTAAAAAGATACAATAGCCTACTAAAAGTAATCCTGGAGGGGAAAATACAAGGTAAAAGAGGCAGACCAAGACTAACATGGACGAGTAACATCAAAAGATGGACAAATCAGCCTATGACAACCTGCACCAACAAAGCAAGAGACAGAGCAGGATGGCGCTCAATGGTAGCTAACCTTCGTTGCGGAGATGGCGCTCAATGATGAATGATTAGGCCTGGCATCTCTTACATGTTTTTAAAGATTTGCTCAGTGTATAAATTGAACAAGCTTTGTAATAGGATGCATCCTTGTCTTACTCCTCTTTTTATATCCATGGGTGTAGAGTTCTCCTTGTTATATTTTATTATTGCCTTTTGCTGCCAGTACAAATTACATATTAGTCATATGTCTTGTCATCTAGATTTATATCCTTTGGGCAGTCCATAAGTTGATTATGGTGTATTCTATTGATTGCTTTGGTGTAGTCTATGAAGCAGGCATATATTGGTTTGTTTACTTCTATGTACTTTTCAATCAATGTTCTCATGCTAAATATGGCTTCATTTGTGCCACTGTTTTTCCTGAATCGAAATTGCTGCTCATCTAATTCAGTGTTGATTTTATTCTGAATCCTTCTCTGTATAACTTTTAGTAAAATTTGTGTTACCTGACTCATTAGGCTTTAACACACTCATAAATGAATTAAAATCCAAAATTGCTCAACCACCCATGCCAGTAGAATCATCCAAATTACTATCTCATCTCCCAAACAAAGAAATGTAGAAGTAGTCCCCATCATAGCAGTCTCAGCACATGCCAAAAGACATAAGGCCAAACCACACAGAAAGTGAACACAGTCATCTGTTCTCCATCATACGATAGCATCATTCACCGTAAACAATCAAAATATCGAAACATGATCAAAACATGAAATGTACAGCTCATAGTGTGCAAAGAGCACTTAACACAGTAGCTCCTGCAACAAGCCAGACTTGGAATATGAGGAAACTGTAACAATGAACACTTTTCAGACATAGCCTTTAATGGTTCCTGCCGTCTATCCACCAAACTGACCTGAAGTTCACGTCCTCCTGAAAATGATGATTTTCTAATAAATGCAGCCAACAACGCACAAAAAGATGATGCAAAATCTCTAAAGTGAAAGATAGGTAACTGATAGATACGAACTACATATATTATGATTAAGCGAAAGCACTGGCTTGGAATATGTAGGAAATCTGTTGATAATAAAATAGTTGATTTTCTGGAAGAGAAAATGGAAAACACCATGAAGGAGTAGGCATAATGATGACAGACATAGTGAAGGAGTAGGCATAATGATGACAGACATAGTGAAGGAGTAGGCATAATGATGACAGACATAGTGAAGGAGTAGGCATAATGATGACAGACATAGCTGCAAGAAGTTTATTAGAATGGGAACCCATAAATAGCCATCTGATATGAACACGTTACAAAACAAAATATTGAAGACTTTTAATTATTCAGTGCTATGCGCCTGCAAACGAAGTTGATGATGAAGTTAAGGATGATTTTTATAACCAACTACAACAATTTAAAAAACAAAATACCAAAAGACAATCTTTTAATTGTAGTGATAGATTTCAATGCCAAAAGTGGGAAAAGACAATGAAGGAGTGGAACATGTAATGGGGAGAGAAGGGTGTGATACAACGAGTCAGAATGGAGAAAGATTAATAGAAATGTTTAATAGAAAATTTAGTTATAGGTGGAACAGTATTTCCACACAAAAATATTCACAAAACAACATGGATATCTCCTGATGATAGAAACTCAAATCAAATTTACCACCTGTGTATTAAACAACAATTCAGATCATCATTGATAGATATACGAGCATACAGAGGTACTGATGTTAATAGTGACCACAACCTGCATTGGGTAAATAAGATTAAAGTTTAAAAGCCAACAGAAGAGATCAACTATACATAAAATTGATAGTCGTAAACTAAAAGATGAAGCCATGAAGAAAAGGTTTAACATAGAGTTAAGTAATTGTTATGCAGCACTCATATATATATATATATATATATATATATATATAGTGAGCCGCGATAGCTCAGTGGTTAGTGAACTGGACTACCACGGACAAGGGGTAGGGTTCGATCCCAACTGACGGCTTCCGGGTTCACCCGGCCTTAAATGGGTACCTGATTTTTTCTGGGAAAGTGAAGCAGCACGGGCGTAATACTGACCACATTACCCCAGAAATCATGTGCTGAAGGTCTGTAAAATATAGGGTCACTAACACCATATTTCCCTATACGCCACTTGGCGTGACGGGGGTACTTTACTTTTTTTTTACTCATATGTATATATATATATATATAACAAATATAGAATAGATAAGTGACAATGTATTATAAATATACTAGGATTGATTGTTAAATTTTTTTTTTTTAAATCACTCTTGAGGCTATTTTGATAGTAATAAGATTTAATAGTCATTTATCAATACATTGCAACACATCTACATTTCATATTCTCAAAGAATCCAGTCTGAGTCATTTGAGTCAAGAACAGTCTAAAAGCCATCATTTTCTTCTTTTCAACTTCCTGTAGATCATAGGTCTTCAGCAAACACTTTCCAAGATGCCCTATTTCTTGCCATTTTTTTTTGAGATCATTCTATGTCTTCCAATCCTCTTCATCTCTTCTTCCACCTGTCTTCTCCAAGTATTATAAGTATACTAAAACTTTAGCTTTCCTCTTTGTCTTCTTCCCTGGGAATTCCAAAAAAAGTGCTTGTCATGTAATTCACTCTGTTGGTTTCCACAATTTGTATCCTAGCCATCCCTTTGACTTATCACTTTTTCCATTACCATTTGTTTGGTACTTTTCCATAGGAACAACCCAGAAATTTGGGGGAGGCTAGAACCAAGTAAACCTTTGGTTTGAAAAGCTCTTACTGCCTGGTCTGACATCTTATAGTCTTGGACCTGGCACCTAGCTGCACCTTCTTGTCCTGGAGCCAGTGTTTGACTTCTAGACCATCCAAGAGTATGAAATATCAAAATGTTAACTAAACACTCAATTTGTCTTCCATTTATTTGGAACAATTTTAATTGAGAGAAAAATGATCTTCCTATTAAAAATTGTACATGTTCACCTTTTATGAAAGTGAATACAGATGTTTTGACAAAAGGTATGTAAGTCAGATCTTATATTCATCTTTCTTCTATACATTTAAGAGATCTTCTAAATATAATTGCTTCTGCATAGCCTCAAATGCTTATATGTCTGCAGTATTATTACCATCTCTTACTGTTATTTTAAAATGTTTTCATGTTATTAAAATTTGAGCTCTCCTCTTCAGATACCAAGTCAGAAGAATGGAAATGCAGAGTAGCATACCAATTTGGCCTGTAAAGCTGGAACCAGATAATGAAGTGCGTTGATTGGTTATTTTTAGAAGCCAAATATACTTAGCTAACAGAGAGTTAAAAAAAAAAAGTAAAGAACCTCCATCGCGCCAAGTGGCGTATAGGGAATATAGTGTTAGTGACCATAAATTTTACAGACCTTCAGCACATGATTTTTGGGGTAATGTGGTCCATATTACGCCCGTGCCGCTTTACTTTCTCAGAAAGAATCTGGTAACCTTTTAAGGCTGGGTGAAGACGAAAGTGTCGGTTGGGATCGAACCCTACCTCTTGTCCTTTGTAATCCAGTTCACTAACCACTGAGCTATAGGGGCTCCAGCTAAACAGAGAGACATGCCATATTGTAGTTGAAAACTTCTCCTCTTGTGTAAACTACACATTCACATCTAAGAGTGAATCAGTGAAGGTCACAAAATCATATTCTCTTTGTGGTTTTACTAACTACAGGTCATGTGGCTTCTGTTGGATTGAAAATGACAAATTACTACCACTGTGTGTCCATATGTTTGGAATTGGAGTCATCAATGACGGCCTAACATCATCAAGTGCTATGACGATCATCATTTTCGGGAGGACGTGAACTCCCATGGTATATGGTGGATAGGCGGCAGGAACCATTGAAGGCTATGTCTGAAAAGTGTTCCTTCTTGCAGTTCCCTCATATTCCAAGTCCGGCTTGTTGCAGGAGCTACTGAGTTAAGTGCTCTGTGCACACCGTGAGCTTTGTGTCTCATCCGTTTTGATCCTGCTTCGATATCCCGCTTGTTTACGATGAATGATGATATCGTATGACAGGGAACAGTTGGCTGTGTTCACTTTCTGCGCGGTTTCGCCTTATGTCTTTTGGCGTGTGCTGAGACTGCTACGATGGGGACTACAGTTAATTTTCTTTGTTTGGGAGATGAGTTGGTAATTCGGATGATTCCACTGGCACGGGCGGTTGAGCAATTATGGATTTTAATTCGTTTGCTGTGATGCCAAGGCCTTCCATAACCAATAACCAATAATAACCAATAACATGCCATATTTGTTGACTGTACCTTGGTTACAATGAGACATTTTTCTTTACTTTTATTGATCAACTGTTCTGATAAAAAATTCTCAGATATGATTCTCTGGATGATATATGATCAAATCTAAATTGAATTCTATACTGATCAAATTAATTTCACCCTAAAAACTGTACAAACACACTTCACCATTTTGCACATAGCAATCATGTTTCTTTTCTTTCTGGACATGTAGAGGAGCAAAATACAATTTAAACAGTTTGACATGAGGAAACAAAGTGTTAACATTGACATTTATACCAGATACTTTGTCATAATGGATTTCTTGTTCATTTAGACTGCCTGATCAATAATGAGAAATAGTTTTGAAAATTCAAATGCTATAGGTATGTATTAACCAGAAGAGTAATGTTGTTCACTGTATTTCTCATTTGTTTCATTGTCCCTGTATTTCAGTTACCTTACTAACATGGAACCTTGCTTTTCATTTTCAGACTGCCAGAGTTATGGAAACCCAAAGTCTGATACCAGCTGAAAAGATAAAAAAGGAACCAAAATATAAAGTGAGTTAACTGGTTAATACTCAGAACTCATGGTTTCAACCCGATAACCACCAAACTCAATCATGCATGCGTTTTGGTCTTTTGCCCTCTTGGCTCGGGGGGGTTGGGGGGGGGGTGGAGCTTAAAATAAAAAAAATCATCTCTCTTCCATCCATGAGATAAATAAATTCATCAACAGACAGTTTAGCCTGAGTATTCTCAGTTCTATGGAGTTAACCCTGGTCTGACATCTTATCTGTATAAATAATAAACATTTGAGTCAATGATGAGGGATTCCAACATTTTTGCTAACCATTTATGTCCTAGTATCTTCTTTGCTGGAGTTTGTCAGTGTCTGTCCTGTCTATTAGTGGAATAACCATGTAAAAGTGTTAAGAAACTGTTTCATATAGACATTTGTAGCTTTAGATGGTCTGATCAGCAGAAGTTGTTCCCTCATTAAGCATGTGTTTCAACTGTTTAGCCTTTTAACACTCTTAGTTGACCTGCATGATTCAAGTAAGTCGATCATGTATTGCTTTTTTGTCTTCTGCCAAGACAAGATGATAAAGAAAGCTTTGTAGAACAGGCCCAAGACAAGATAATAAAGAAAGCTTTGTAAAACAGGCCCAAGACATGAAGTATCTTGAAAGTTACCATTACTCTTGTTACTAGGATAGTTACTCAACGATCATACTGTTTCATTTGACAGATATATCAGCATTTTCATAGCATGGTCTCAGGCAACACTGTGATAAAGCTGGAACAAGGAAGGTAGCATGTTTTAAAGATAAAAAGAAAGTGGAAGATTATACACAAACATGCTTTCATTGTTCAATTAAAAAAAAATGTTTTCAAACAAATTATGTGAAATGGACACAGTTCTGTTTTAACACATCATAGCAACAAAATGCACAAAATTAAAAGATTTTAGTCACACTAATGTGTTACATACAACCCAGAGGTCAATATATAACTCAATTGCTAGGCATTGGAAAGAGTACACCACTATATATCATCATCATCTTGTACCGGGCCTACTGGCGTAAGTTATCATCTATCAATCTATTTTTCGTTCGCCTGAAGTATTGTCTATATCTGCAATGTCGTTTCCTGTATAAATTTTACTGTCTTTTGTAATTCTTGCAGTGGCCCATATAGTATTGTCTGTAGTGATGTATCTATGGGCCAATGGATTTTCCTCAGTCTACTATATTCAGTGTAGTCTTGAAGTATGTGTTCAGCAGTCTGGGACGCCTGTCCACATGTACAAGTAGTTGAGGTGCCGATCTTGAATTTTGTATACATGTGACTATGGAGTCGATTGTGTCCTGTTCTGAGGCGTATAATAACTTGTTAAATCTATTCATATTATGAAAGGCATCCTGATTTGGGGCTTGTGGTTCTCTGATTGATTTGATTTTCTGTTTTTTATTATGATGGCATGCAACCGTTGTATCTAGTTGTGTGCCTATTGAACCTTCCTTTGCCAACTGATCTGCTTTCTCATTTCCTGGTATTCCACAGTGAGATGCGATCCACTGCAGGGCAACCCTGTGGTGCTTGCAGAGTTCAGTCAATAAGGTCTGCAGATGTGGTAATTTTCTGGATTGTAGTGCCTGGAGTACTGATCTTGCATCTGTCAAAAACACTACAGGCTGAGGGCTAAGATTACTGTTCAGCAGTTTTTCTATTGCCAACTTTATTGCTTGTATTTCTGCATCATAATTGTGACAATATTTCCCTGTTGCTATTTTATTCATATCCCTAGTGTTATTTTGGTATTCTTTATATGCACCTGCTCCCCCATTCTTTTCTGCATTCTGTGCTGATCCATCTGTGTACACACGAATCCATAGGTCTTGTGGGTATTCTTCATCCAGGAAACTGAGAGTTATTGTTTTTCGCTGTAGACTATTCTGTTCCTCTTTGTCAACTATTCCTTTCACTTCTGTCCGTATTTGAACTGATAATCCTGATTCCTCTGTCCAGGGAGTCTGTTCTGGTATGGGCAGTAGGGGGTTAACAACTCTTGGCATGTCTGATGTTTGTCTACAAATTTGCTTGGCTTGGTGGATAAAACTGCTTCTCTTAAGTCGTCCCAATGCAAGATTTTGAAATTGGTCCTTCATTGGATGTCTCGGCATGCAAACAATTTTTTCTGCCTGTATCAGCACCTTTGTGTTCCTCTGTTCTCTCAGTGGTGGTATTCTCCACAATTTCTCCATCTCCAATATTGGTGTTGATTTCATTGCTCCTGTGATGACCCTAAGTGACTGGTTTTGTACTTTATCCAGTTCTTGCAGTGTGGTGTTTGATGCTGAGAACCATGCAGGTGATCCATATTCTAAATGTGGGCGTATACTCTGTTGGTAAACTTTACTGAGTATTTTCCCACTCGCACCCCATGTGGTTCCACAAATCTTTCAAAGAATAGCCAATTTCCTCCTTGCTTTTTTGGGTTGCCTTATTTATCTGCTGTTTCCAAGATAGTTTGTTATCAAATGTAACTCCGAGATACGTAGCTTGTATGTCTTCTTTCACAGGCTCATTGTTTATGTAGATGGATCCTGTTTTTTGTTTTGGGGAGAGAGTGAAAAGTGTAGTACTGCATTTGTCTGTATTGATGCTGATACACCATCAATTTGTCCATTAATTCAGTGCATTCATAGCTCTTTGTAACAATTTGGAGGCCACTGTTGCATACTACTACTACTCTGTGCACCACATTACCAAGTCATCTGCATACATTGCCACTTTGATGCCATGTGGTAGTTCAGTATCTAGATCATTGATTTAGATCAGAAAAAGTGTTGGAGATAGTACCCCTCCCTGTGGAACGCCCTGGCGCAATAAGACCTTTTTACTCTTAAGACCATCCAGTTGCACTCTGGCTCTCCTGTTATGCAGGTATGCTTTGACCCATTTGTACATCCTGCCATTTACTCCATAATTTCTCAGTTTCTTCGAAAGCCCTTCCTTTCATACCTTATCAAATGCTTTCTTTAGGTCTATCCATGCTGCTATTACCAATTTCTTTTCTTAAAATGCATCCTCAATTTCCTAGGAAAGATAGGTTGCCTGATCTTTGGTAGAGTAACACTGTCTAAAGCCTGCTTATTGTGGGACAAGTAGATTTTCAATTTCCAGGTACCACTGCAATCTGAGATTGATTATACGTTCCATTGTTTTACACAAACAGCTTGTAAGGCTGATTGGTCTATAGCTGGATGTAATTGAATCATCTTTTCCTGGCTTTAGTACTTTAGTAATGGTATCATAATTGCTTCTCTCCATGCCTGTGGCACTCTACCTGTGATCCAGCAAATGTTGTAGATCTGCAGTAGTTTTGCTTTAGCTGCAGTTCCCAAGTTCTTAATCATTACATTGGACACTCTGTCACTGCCTGGTGACTTTGTCATTTTTAATTTGGATATTGCCAGCTCTAGCTCTCTTTGTGTAATGGGTATTTCAATGACTTCATGTGCGGTCTCTTCTTGTCTTGCATTTTGTTGTTTTAAATGGGTCTCTTTTCATTTCTCTAGGCTAATTTCAATATTATTGTCATTTGCAAAGGAGTCTGCAAAGTGATTTGCTGCATGCTTACCTGTTAGAATGTTTCCATCCTTCTTCAGTGTAATTTTGGTGTTCCTTTCTGTACCCTCATCATTCAGCTGTTTTACAAGCTTCCACACTTTTCTTGTGTCTCGTTCAAGATTCAAGGACTCTTATTTCGCTTTCCAGCTTCTCCGTCTGGCTTGTAGTTTAGCCCATTGAAATTTGGCTTTAGCATGTTGATAGTTATTGTGGTGTTCCTGGCAGGGGTTATTTTCTGCTTGCTTTTGAGATATTTCCATGTCATTGTGCAGTTGCTCTAGTTCACTACTCCAGTATGGTTTGAAGAAGTATTCATACGAAGTATTTATTACCATCATCATCATCAAGTACCAGGCCTGCTGGCGTAGGTATTCATGTCTCTCCACAACTTTTGATCTCGATAGTTCTTTATCATTTCTGTTGTTGACCTTCTGCCAAGCCATTCTCTTAAGCTGTCTGATATTTTCTCTCTTTGCTTCCCTCTATCTCTTCGTCCCTCAATTTTCCCAGTTGTTACAATATATTCCAGCTGTTCTCTTCTCATAACATGTCCAAAAATGGTGATTGTTTCTTCCTAATATTGGAAATTAGCTCTCTTTTTGCTTTAACCTCTTTCAGAACAGTTTCATTACTCTTCTTAGCTGTCCATGGTATTCTCAACATTTTTCTGTAAAACCACATTTCTACAGACTCCAGTGATTTTTTTGTCTGTTGTCCTATTGTCCACTATATATATCTTGGTAGCAATATAGATCAAGAAGATGAAACAAAGAAAGAGATCAGAAGCAGGATAGCAAAGCAGCCATGAATCTTAAAAACATGGACACAATTTGGATTAAAAAGCCAATTTAGAATATTCAACTCAAATGCATTATCAACACTTACCTATTTTAAATAATGAGAGCTGGAAAACACCAAAAGACATTGAGAAAAAAGTATATGCTTTTGAAGACAAATGCCTAAGAAAAATACTTTGTATACAATGGAATGAATTCAAGACTAATATTGAAATAAGAGAAATGGCTGTGTGACCAAAGATCTCATCTACAATTAAGGAAGGAAAAATGATATATGTTGAGAAGAGAGAGCATGAGAATTTCAAAACAGCATCTTCTATGGGAAACATCTGGATACAGAAAAAGAAGAAGACCTAAAGAACACTTATAAGAGAAGCAAAGTTGGCAGGCATAGACTCATTAGATAAGATCAAACATCTCACCCGGAATAGAGATGAGTGGCAAAAAACACTACAAGCCCTATGCAACATCTAATGGCAAGGGAAGGATCAAGAATGTGTTTCATGCTGATTGAGGAGGATCAGGGATGATGAGAAGTTCTCTCATGCCCATACTACCCTTCCTTCTTCTTCTCTCTCCCCTCTTCGTTTTCCCTCCATTAAAGCTTTACAACAGTTGCAATAATTATGGTTAGAGTGGAACAATACTCCACAATACATTATTTTTCCAAAGTTGCAAGTTTGTGTAGATCAGTAATAATGTTAAATCATTCAATTCAAAATGAATCCCTTTAAACATACTGTTACTATATATATATATATATTTATATATATATATATATATATATATATATATATATATATGTATAAAGTGACTAATTCTGAATTGAATAATTAAAAATTAATATATATAGTTATTATATATTAATATATATATATATAGCCTTGAAATCTATAATAGTTTACTGTATATAATTCTCAAAATATTTAAATTTGCATCCATATACATCTAAGACCTCTTATAGTTTACCACAATAGATGTCTGAAGTATTTTAAGTAACTATTTAATGTGAACATTTACATCATCTTATCTTCTCAGGTGTCAGTGAAAAATGAAGCAAATATACCATTTCTTCAAGATTTTTTGAAGAAAGAACAGGATAATAATGTGAGTGTGTTTATCTTTATTTGTTTATAAATTGTAAACTAAACTTACATAAGTTCAATGGTTACATAATTGAGGACAAAATGATCCATCTTCTATTGGAGGGAAACAGACTGTGGTATAATCCTAGAGTGACTGGCTACTGTTCCAGAGTTAATGTAATTGTTGTGTTGAAATTGTGACTGGCCTAGCAAGCTGGCAGTGAACCATATATTCCTTAACTCTTTCAGGACCCAGAACAGGAAACAAATTATTTTTAGATTTGGACCAGATTAATTTTCCTGTTTCAAAAACTGTCACAATATACCTTTTTTATTTGACTATTTCACTCAATAATTCAGATAAATGTGGTTTGTGTTATGCATCAATGGACAGGGAAATGGATGCAGAAAATGAAAATAGCAATATATTTATGATATGTGGTTATTTGAAAGAATAAATATATTTAAAAAATATATATTCAAAGTAATAATTTTAAATTCAAAATATTGTAATTCACTTACCTTTTTCCATGGTTAGAAGTGTTGCTATCCATTTGTCTTGAAATATTACACAACATAATCTAAATTCCTCCAAAACATAGTTTATTTGATGAATTTATGTCTACAAATAATGAAATTATTTATATTTTTCTAAATGACCCCAGAATGAAAAATATGACATTTATGTCACATCACAACAATATTATTTACAAGTTAAGTTTATTATTTTTATTTACACAACTGGACTTATTTTATGTGATATGCCCTAAAGTACCAGTTTCATTATCAGAATCACTACCACTCGATTCTTCTGAGGCACTGATAGTGCTGGAATAGAGGCATCCACTAGTTAAACCTAAGACAGATGATCTTCATCTTTTGGCATTACTATTACGACTACCACCATTGTCGCAACAACAAAATTATTGTCCAAGTCTAAATACTATGAATACTCTATTTCCTAATCACTCAATAAGAAGGTTTATTTGGATATGACGTCATGGGATGCACCAAGATGGACGCTTCATTGCGTTCGAGCCATGATGTAAACAATGTTGACTTTGCTTGTCTCCAACGGTTTGTCTCATTCTATTAGAGAACATCATGCTATCTGTTATCACAGCGAGTTGGCGGATTTTTAGAAATGTAATCACGGGTTTGATAATAAATGTTTGTACACAGTTCGTTAACCATCGCTGTAGATCAAGTTTTTATTCTGCCGGCTTCATTCACGGCCTTGGAAACTAATGACCTAACTTGTGTAGACGGTTGGTTTGGGGCAAATTGTACGTTACAATGTCACTGCTATAATGACTCAGTTTGTGACAAAACTACAGGGACATGCCCAAACAATGACAGCTGTCAGCACGAATATTTCGGAGCCCAGTGTCAGTACTTGGATCTCGTGTACAAATATGCCAAAAAATCGGAACCTACTTTCCTGTTTGATAACAACGACACCACATGTAATCCGGACACAAATTTTACAAGTTGAGGCAACTTTCAATCAATCTTTGCCGTTCTCCTGGTTTAGGATTTATGTGAATGACTTAACATATCCGGACAGTTTCATGGTAAAACTAAATGGTTCTGCCTCATGTAACAATGAATCAAGGTTTGTAGTTAGTCAGCACGAGATTGATGTCTTTTGCTCTGGGGCTGGTCTGATCAAAAAGGTATGGATTGAAGGGGCGATAGTTGCAAATATCTGCTCCATCTACATTGGCGGGGGTCGGAATGTGGCTCTCAAACAGAACACAAACCAGACCAACACATTTAATGCTTGTTATACAGGAGACGGATGTGGACCAGAGGCCGCAGTTAATGGCAAAACAAAGACCAATCTCTATGACAATGACTGCACACACACAAAATTGAGAAGTGGAATCCTGTTTACTGGTATCTGAACTTTGCCACGCCCCAGAAGACTCACACCATTCGGATCTAACATCGAGCTAGCACTCTGATTCGAGTAAAGAATGCCACTCTAAAGGCTTTCTCTGACAGTGGAGGCATAGTGTTCCAGTATAACGATATGTCATATCCTAATGTTTCTGTGAACACTATTGTAGTCACCACACAAACGCCAATGGCACACATTAAGATTGAGTTCTCACCGACCATTTTGCAGGCTGACAGTGCACTGACGGTGTGTGAGGTGCAAACATTTACAGACACCTATTGTCTGGACGGGCATTCTGGGTCGTTTTGTGAAATGTGTAGTGGGTGTAGCAAAGGCTGCAACATCATCAACGCTTCGTGTCACGACAACTGTTCACATAGGATCTATGGACATGACTGCTCCAAGTCTTGTTTCAGTGTCTGTCCTTTATGTGAAAAAAAATCCGGAAAATGTCTACAATGTAAACATCCTGGCTATACCTTTAATGACACTTTTCCCAACAGTAATTTTGGGCTATAGTGCGAACAGACGTGTTCTGATGGCTGTGATATCACACGTTACCCGGAAAGTGCCTACTGTACATTCAAGGAAACATAATATGGGTCAGACTGCACTCTCAAATGTCCAGACAACAGTTTCAACGACACCTGTGAACAGTCAACCGGGAACTGTACATGCAAGGGAACGTTCTATGGGTCAAACTGCACTCTCAAATCTCCGGATAACTGTTTGAATGGAACCTGTGAACAGTTAACTGGGGCCTGCGTCTCGTATGTCGATGGTTCCCACGTTAAGAATAGTCTGCCGACTACAACAAACCCAAGCATATGGATACCTTTCGCGATCGCTGCTCTTCTACCTCCACTTCTGCTTCTCTTGAATTGAGCCATGGCTCAATTCTCAGTGTATAACCGTGCTAGTCGTAGCTCATATCTTAGTGGGTGTCTGCGTTAGCCATGGCTGATATCTTAGTGGGTGTATGTGCTGGCCATGGCTCATATCTTAGTGTGTGTCTGGGCTACCCATGATTCATAACTTAGAGTGTGTCTGTGCTAGCCATGGTTCATATCTTAGTATATATCCATGCTAGCCATGCCTCATATCTTGGTGGGTGTCTTTGCTGGCCTGGGTTCATATCTTAGCGTGTGTCTGTGCTGGCCATAGTTCATATCTTAGTGTATATCCGTGCTAGTCATGCCTCATATCTTGGTGGGTGTCTTTGCTGGCCTGGGTTCATATCTTAGTGTATTTCCATGCTAGCCATGGCTCATATCTTAATGTGTTTCTGTGCTAGACATGGTTCATATCTTGGTGTGTTTCCATGAAGCCATGGCTCTTATCTTAATGTGTTTCTGTGCTAGTCATGGCTCATATCTTGGTGTGTTTCTGTGCTAGCCATGGCTCATATCTTAGCTTATGTGTGTGTGTGCTAGCCATGGCTCATATCTTAGTGTGTTATGTTAGTCATATCTTGGTGTTAATCATGTCTCATATCTTTATGTGTGTCTGTGTTTAGCCATATCTTAGTGTATATCTGTGTTACTCATGTGTCGTATCTTTGTTTGTGCATGTCTGGGTTAGTGGTATCTCATATCTTTGTGTTCATGTTTATGTTAGTTATATCTCATATCTCATATCTTATATCTTTGTGTGTGCATGTCTATGTCAGTCATATCTCATATCTTTGTGTGCATGTCTATGTTAGTCATATGTCATATCTTTGTGTGTGCATATCGATGTCAGTCATGTGTCATATCTTTGTCTGTGTTAGTCACAACATTCATATATCTTTGTGTGTGCATGTCTGTGTTAGTCACCTCTAGTGACTCGGGCAGATGGTACTCGTAAACCTGGGAGGGCCAACCATCTAAGAGCAAAATCCCCCTACAGAAAAGACAATCTGCTGCCTTGCAGGAAGATTAGGGACAATCAAAGGCTAAGGAAAGCAAACCTGAATAAATTGCTTGCTGAAATCGGATGCACTGGGCCACTGGCACAGAACACAGTGCAACGTTTTAACTGGTGTTCAATCAGAGTGGATCTGGCAGACTCTAAATGTGTTGTTCTGTCTGTGGGGGCGATCAACACACTTAACCTGACAGCTGACTTCATGTGGGAGTCTGGAATCCTACTCTGATTGAGTCCTGATCACAGAGAGAGAGACTCAATAATTTAGATAAATGTGGTATGTGTTATACATCAATGGACAGGGAAATGGATACAGAAAATGAAAATACAATATATTTATGATATGTGATTATTTGCAGGAATAAATATATTTTTTAAATATGATATATTCAAAGTAGATCCTTTTTAATTCAAAGTATTGTAATTCACTTACCATTTTCCATGGTTAGAAGTGTTGCTATCCATTTGTCTTGAAATATTACACAACATAATCTAAATTCCTCCAAAATACAGTTATTTGATGAATTTATGTCTACAAATAATGAAATTATTTATATTTTTCTAAATGACCCCAGAATGAAAAATATGACATTTATGTCACATCACAACAATATTATTTACAAGTTAAGTTTATTATTTTTATTTACACAACTGGACTTATTTTATGTGATATGCCCTAAAGTACCAGTTTCATTATCAGAATCACTACCACTTGATTCTTCTGAGGCACTGATAGTGCTGGAATAGAGGCATCCACTAGTTAAACCTAACACAGATGATCTTCATCTTTTGGCATTACTATTATGACTACCACCATTATCACAACAATAAAATTATTGTCCAAGTCTAAATACTATGAATACTCTATTTCCTGATCACTCAATAAGAAGGTTTTGAACACAGATCTAGCTTGTTCTGCACTATATCGTTTTGGTCGACTGCAAGAAGTGCCAGCAGTGGGTGAGGCCATTATGTGACAGAAATTTGAGAAACAATGAATTTAAATTAACAATTTTGTAATGTTCAAAAACACTGAAACCATGAGGTATCAACAGGTAGTTCTCATTGTACAATATTTTATTATTTTTTTAAATGTCCCAATAAATATTATTTTTGCAAATTATGTGCATAGTATTTTTACTATAAAATTGTAAATGGGAGAGTTACAAATAGGTATCATTTATTTTTGTATTTAAACTAACTTTTTTTTAATTTCCATATGTTTCATAGTGCAATGTAGGCTAATCTTCCTTTCTGTGTCCTAATGTTGGTATCATTCTCTATTCCTCCTTCTTTGTTTATATTATTGATTTGTTATCAATAAAACTTTACGTCTAGTAATTGTATTTCTCCTAGTGTATTTGGTTATTGCTAACTGCATTAATTCTCAAGATTTTTGTCTTATCTCTATTTATTTTCATTCCCACCTGTTGTGATCTCTTGTCAAGTATGTCCATTTCATCTTGCATCTGTTGATGATTATGTAATAGGAGAGCTATGTTATCAGGAAAGTCTAGATCATCAAGTAGCTTATTCAGCAATCACAAAACACACACAAAAAATAAGGCACAAAAGTAGCATAAGAACACACATTACACAAGAGATGAATTTGGTGACAAAGTCATCAAATAAATGCATTTAGAGATGACATTTTCTAATTGTTCCTGACATTTACAGATGTCATTTTATCACTGTTCTGACATTTACATTTGACATTTCCTCACTGTGCCTGAGTGGTTCAAATGTAAAATCATCATTGAAACCCCAGATGAAAGTTTTCTTGAATTTAGTGTTTAAACTCTGGAATGTTCAAAGTTAGGGTAGTTTCAAGTACAAGGCCCCACTGTATTGTTAAAATAGTCATAGGATAAACAGCTTTCATAATTTAAAAATGTTATCTCTGAAATGGTTATTGGAGGTCACACTGCAGCCTGCTCTAAATATAAGAAAATAATTTTTTGTTTTCAGGATCAGAAAGTGAAGAATGAAGTAAATGTTGAAGAAGACAGTAATAAACCCACTGTCACAATGAGAACATCTATTTCTTGTTCTGGTAAGTTGTTATCTATTTAAGTTATTCCTTTTAATAACAGGGAGTCTTTATTCACCTTCTCATACCTTCTATATAATTCAGATAACAAATATTGAGATTATGTATTTTATGTGTTTTTCTTTTAATACTGCAGTACGTGCAATTAATACGAGTAAAGACCATTTTTGTGAAACTCTGTTCTTTTTCTCCTTCAAATTTATTTACACATAACATATTTTAGAAAATGATTGGCTGCTTCAGAAAGTGGCAAAAACCTTTTTTTTTCTAGTCAGGAAGTTACCAAAGAGAAACATTTTAACCTGAGAAATGGATAATTATTAATAATGGATATATATATATATATATATATATATATATATATATATATATATATATATATATATATATATATATATATATATATATATATATATATATATATATATTTACATATACATAGCAGCAAAGATGGCTATACAAAACTGAACTTGAAATTGTGTTTATATATATATATATATAGATGATCACAAACACATTAGTCCTTTCATTTTTGGATCACAATTGTTGTCTAACCTGAAAAACTTAGTTTAAAGATTGAACACATTGTGTCTCATCAAGAAGTAGCCAAAAGCCCAAGACAAAGATAATAGATATATGGTACCCAGCAATATTCCCATGTAATGAAGAAAGTATTTTCATGATTTTTTTTCCCCTTCTGGGGAAATCACGTGACGTGTTAGTTTTCAAGATATTGTATTCGCCATTGAATGTTGTGTGTTTTTGTTATTATTTTCTTTAAATCTCATAATTTAATAGTGCAGAGTTAAAAACAATAATTTTTAAATTCTGCACCCATTTAAACAGTTGATAAACAGAGCTGCTCAATACAAAGTGACAATAAATTTTAAACCTTTGGAAAAGTTACCTGATTATTTGGATAAAATAAAATAAATACATTTTTTAATGGAAGCAGAGCATCGCCACTAAGACAATTCTAAGGCATGTTCGTTAATAACATTTGTCAAGTCGCTCACTTCTGTCAAATAGCTCTGCATTTTAAAATGATTAATACAGTAATTAATTTACTGGATAATATTTGCTGGAAAAAAAAGGAATTAAAAAAATGTAGCATTATTTTAATAAAATAAATGTTTATTAAAAATATTAATATTATTAATAATTATTATTATTATAAATTAGCACTTCATGTATGTTTCTTTCCCTTTTTGTACATCATTTTTTGGCCTGGTGTACAGGTTTGCCTAAAAAAATCTATGGAAGGTATGCATTCTGGTATCATTAATTTGATTTTAGTTTGTCAATTTTCACATGATCAACTCATTTTGGTAATTATTTTACATTTCAAGTTCAATTTTGTAGTGCCATCTTTGCTGGTCAGCACATTAGGGTCAAACAATTCTTTAATGATAGCCTATAATCTCCATTCAGATAGTGAGAATTATCTGCTGAAACAAGAAAGAAGCTGTCCTGATCATGGAATTCTCACCCATCTTGATAATATTGAGGTGAGTTATATAATTAGAGTTTTAAAAAAACTGAAGAGCAATCAGTTTTAACAATCATGTAAATATAGGTCATGGCCACTTAATTGGAAGAGAAATTCATCAATTTAAATTATCATTCTAAAGATGTTATTGTAATACAATGGGGGCAGTCACTCATTTTAATTGTTACATACACATGTTCATTATTAAATGTTCCTTGTTAATGTTGACATCACAGAACTATTGACAATACTATGTGTGCTCATTTGAATACTAGTGAAAGTATGGGTCAATGTGTTTGCAATTGATTGGTGTTTCTTCACAAACATAATCTGCAATTGTAATTTTTTTTTGTTTTATGATGTATGTGTGGTTTCAAATTGTTACCATCAATAAGTTGTGTACGAATGTCGCCAAAAATAAACAGATCATCATCATAACTGTAGAAGGCAGGCAACTAAAACAAGTAGAGGAATTCAAATATCTAGGAAGTCTAATGACAAATAATAATTCTCAAACAAGAGAGATAGAATCAAGATGCAACAAAGCTTGTCAAATCATTGGACAGTTATCACCATTATTGTCCAACAAGGAAATAACTCTAGAGGCAAAACGAGCACTATACAATACAGTCTTCACCCCAACGTTGTGCTACCAATGCCAGACCTGGACCCTAGATGCAAGAACAATAAGAAAAATAACCTCTACAGAGATGAAATGTGTTAGACGAATGATAGGAAGCAGTCTGAGGGATAAGATCAGAAATAAAGAACTGAGAAAGAAGCTAGGAATAGCCCCCGCCATAGAATATATAAGGAAACAACAGATCAAATGGTCTGGCCATGTGACAAGACAGAAAGAACAAAACACAACACAACAAAACTTCAAAAAACATTGTGAGAACACCAGACCCAAGGATCGACCGCAAAAAAGATGGATCGATGGAATATTAGAAGCACTAGGAAACATAACAGCAGCAGAGGCGAACAGAAGAGCAAATGATCACAAATTATATCTCGACACTGAAAGGCAATTGAGGAAGGAAAAAAGATTAAGTTGTGTTTTAAATTGTTACAGTCACACAGTTGTGTTTTAAATTGTTACAGTCACACAGTTGTGTTTTAAAACAGTCACACAGTTGTGTTTCAAAATGTTACACCCACACAGTTGTGTTTCAAATTGTTACAATCACACAGCTGTGTTTCAAATTGTTACAGTCACACAGTTGAGTTCCAAACTGCAACAGTTTCATAGCTGTGTTTCAAATTGTTACAGTCACATTCTCAATTTTGTTAGGTCAAAAGACACAAATATCTCACCATTGCCTCAAGACACAGTTTATTGCATCTACATCAACTTAACATCCTTTTTAGGGTGTACAATGAAGTAGTCATTTGGTGAACATCAGGATGAAAGAGAAATAAAATGATTAATTACTATCAGGCAAAAGTGTGGAGCTACTAGTTTCACATGGGTGCCAAGATGCCCACTAGTAACTGGGCTGTGAGCAGACAGCTTATCACAGCTAACTGCCTGTGTCAAGATTGGAAATCAACAGAGCTGACTAAGACACTTCTCCACCTCCCAGTGGTACTCCTCAATGCAGACTAACCAGTCTGTCCAGGCAAGAGGAGGTGAAAAAAATAAAAATTCTACCCCGTGCTCAAGAATGCTGTGCTGAAGTATGATGGCTTTTCAAATATAAGATTTATGCTGAAAGCCACATCATCTATGTCCACATACTTTCCTTTTAAGAGCAGATGATTAAGAGAAGTAGTAGTCAGGGGATCACTGGATGAACAGAAATGACATACTGATCATAGTTATGGTTACATATTCAGACAGGCGTCCATTAAAATTACTTCATGTGGTGTTAATTTTATTCTCCATTTATTGCCAGGTAGGTCAAGATGAGGACTGCAGTCAAGATTCTAGCCCCCAAACTCTGGTAACTGACAGCCAGTCTAGACAAGTGCCAGGAGGAGAGATGATAATTCTATCTCAGTTTTGTGATGCTGTAAGGGCTAGTCCTCAGCGCAGACATCAAATAATACGGACATGGACACTTTCTGGAGAGAAATTGTACAAGTGTGAAATGTGTGGAGCAGGTTTTAAGCAAAAACAAACATTAAAAGTACACATAAGAAGACATACAGGAGAGGAGCCTTTCAAATGTGATGTGTGTGGTTCTAGTTTTTCACAAAATGGAAATCTAAAACGACACAAGAGAACACATGCAGGAGAGAAACCTTACAAATGTGATGTGTGTGGTGCTGGTTTTTCGCAAAATGGAGATCTAAAAGAACATAAGAGAACACATACAGGAGAGAAGCCTTTCAAATGTGATGTGTGTGGTTCTAGTTTTTCACAAAATGGAAATCTAAAACGACACAAGAGAACACATGCAGGAGAGAAACCTTACAAATGTGATGTGTGTGGTGCTGGTTTTTCACGAGATGGACATCTAAAAGAACATAAGAGAACACATACAGGGGAGAAGCCTTTCAAATGTGATGTGTGTGATTCTAGTTTTTCACATAATGGACAGCTAAGACGACACAAGAGAACACATACAGGAGAGAAGCCTTTCATATGTGATGTGTGTGGTGCTGGTTTTATATTCAGTAGAAATCTAAAACAACATAAGAGAACACACACAGGAGAGAAGCCTTTCAAATGTGATGTGTGTGGTATTGGTTTTTCACAAAATGGAACTCTAAAAAAACATAAGAGAACACATACAGGAGAGAAGCCTTTTAAATGTGATGTGTGTGGTTCTAGTTTTTCACAAAATGGACATCTAAAACAACACAAAAGAACACATACAGGAGAGAAGCCTTTCAAATGTGATGTGTGTGGTATTAGGTTTTCACAAAATGGAGCTCTAAAAGAACATAAGAGAACACATACAGGAGAGAAGCCTTTTAAATGTGATGTGTGTGATTCTAGTTTTTCACAAAATGGAAATCTAAAAGAACATAAGAGAACACATACAGGAGAGAAGCCTTTCAAATGTGATATGTGAGGTACTTGTTTTTCACATAATATAAATCTAAAAGCACATAAAACAACACATACAGGAGAGATGTCTTTTCAATGTGATGTGTGTGGTATTTTTTAAATCACAAAATATAAATCTAAAAGCTCATAAAACATGAAAGATGCCATAAAAATTTGATTATAGCAGCACTGGTTTTCATAAAATAGAAATCTAATGTTGTACAAGGGAAGACATACTAGACAGAAGCCTTTCAAAGGTAAATTTTGTGGTACTAGATTTTTTAAAAAAAACTAACCTCTGTATATCTTCATCCCAATGTTGTGCTACCAATGCCAGCCCTGGACCCTAGATCAGCGGTCGTCAAACTTTTTCGACCCACGGAGCCCTAATTCTTAACCACAAATCACCGCGGCAGCACCTTATATCAACAAAAATTACAATGTTAAAAAACCCAAACTTTTAAGAACATTTTAACGGCATATTTAACAGGTTATTATATTTATGTAATAAAAGTATAAGTGAATCAACTTACATTGTGATATTTATTTGCTGTATAAAGTCAATGGGAAGAATGAGCTTGCTTCATCCTCACCAGGTCCTCAAATCTTGGCACAAGTTTGGAAATTCCCACTCTAATCTCTTTCTCAGCGTTCAAATGTGATCTGTATTTGGTTATTATAGCTGCCAGTGCCGAAAAACCGGTCTCACATAAGTAGGTAGTCGCAAATGGAATTAATACACGGAGGGCCTTCTTGCCTACTTCTGGAAATTCTTGCTTTACAAAGCTCCAAAATTCTGGTAGTGATGAGGAAGCTAATCTTGCTTTCAAAGTTGCGTCTGATGAAATATCAATCAATTGCTCTTGTTCTTTCGAAGTGAGAGTTGTGGGTAGTGCTGTACAAAACGGGTTTTTAATCCAATCATACTGGTCTGCCTCTCCTGAGAAATACTTGTCAAAATAAGCAATGAGCTGTGTTAAATGACCTACAAACACACCTGTTAGTTCTTCACTTAAACTCAAATCATTATCAACTAAAAGTGCATGTAGAGTTGGAAAACAGTAACTAAAATCTTTGTCGACCAGTTTTTCCTTCCACAATAATAATTTTCTTCTGAAGGCGGAAACTTTCTCCGACAGTTGTAGTATGTGCGTTTCAGTACCTTGCAGGGACATGTTTAACGAATTTAGTTTTTCAAATATATCACAAAGATATGCCAACTTCAAAACAAAGTCGTCATCCACAAACTTTCCTGAACTAGAATGCTTTTCTTCAACAAGATAGCAATGAAGCTCATTTCTCAGTTCATAGACCCTTTTCACGACATTTCCACGTGAAAGCCATCGAGAGTTACAATAATAGAGCAAGGAAGTATGTGTGGCTCCCATATCAATGCACATTTGCTCAAACCACCGGCATTTAGGTGGTCGCATTTTAATAAAATTAACTACTTCGATTATGGACTGAACAACCTCATTAAGGGCCAGGCAGGTGTTTTTTGAAGCCAGTGCTTCCCTGTGAATAATGCAATGAGTCCAAACACAGAAAGGAGACTTTTTGCGGATCAAAGCTTGCAGCCCAGTATAGCATCCAGACATTGAACGACCTCCGTCTGTGCACACTCCTACACAATTCTCCCAGTTAATTCTATTTTCTTCAATAAAAGAATCAAGTATTTGAAACAGATCTGCTGCTTTGCATGCAGATTTTATGATTTTACAAAAAAGTAGTTCCTCGCAAAACTTGCTATTGTCATCTATGAACCGAACATAGCAAATTAAGTATGCATCACTGTGTATGTCAGTGGCTTCATCCAGCTGAAGAGCAAAATCACCTCGTAGTTTTTGAATAAGCTGGTCATTAACATCGTCAGCCATCTCATGAATTCGACGACTAATAGTGTTATCTGACAAGGGCACATTCAGCAGTTGTTTGGCAGCAGACTCACCTATCATAACAGTCACCATCTCAACTGCGGCCGGTAAGATAAGTTCTTTTGCAATGGTGTGAGGTTTCTTGTTCTTTGCTACTAGATAAGCAACTTTGTAAGATGAAAGAAGAGCCCTTGGAGGAATCGTCGCATGTTTTGTGAAAGTTGCCTTTTGTTGATTCATTTCTTTTAACTTCTGAGAAAAGAATTCACGTGGTCGGTTCACTAAACTACTATGGACTGTTTGCAAATGTCGTTTCAATTTACTGGGATGCATGCTTGCACAGGCCAAAACTTTAAAACAAATAACACATTTTGGGCACTCCTCATTTTCTACAACAGTGCTAGTAAATCCGAAATCCAAGTAACTATCGTCATACTTACGCTTTTTCCCCCGTTTCAATTCTGCGTCTTTTGAACTGCATGAATCGTCAGAGATGGTACGTTTTATAGTCCTACTTACAAAATTATCCATTGTGACAACAGAGCACTGACACGAGACAAGGTTTTAATCAAACTGACTTCGATAAAACAAACGTCCAAACTGAATATTATTTTCACTGGTGCGACTTGAATGCTCTTCTCTCGATCAAAGCGTATGGCGGGACGGAGTTGGATGGGTGGGAGGTGGGGGCGGGCAGAGAAAGTCCGAACGAGTGAGCCTATCCGGCGCCAATTTTCTTTGATTGATGTTTGCGGCACCCTTTCAAGAACAAAGGAAAGTCAACCACTTGGCCACAACACACACACACACACACGCGACTTTACACCGAATAAATTTGAATAAAACATTGTTGCTAACTGTCATTGAAAAGAGCGGAAAATAAATCTTGGGCCATAGAGAGAAATAATTAGACATTATTGTGGTACAAAAACGGCGAAGTTGATAAATTGTTTGTTGAGAAATATCACCTACGACGGGCATGGCACTCGTTGATGATGAAAATGATGTCCGATCCGCAGAGCCCCTAGGATGGGCTCGCGGAGCACCTAGGCTCCGCGGAGCACAGTTTGACGACCGCTGCCCTAGATGCAAGATCAATTAGGAAAATAACCTCTACTGAGATGAAATCTGTTAGACGAATGACAGGAAACAGTCTGAGAGGTAAGATCAGAAATGAAGAACTGAGAAAAAAGCTAGGAATAGCCTCCATCATAGAATATATAAAGAAACAACAGATAACATGTTTTGGCCAAGTGACACGGCAGAAAGATCAAAACACAAAGCAATCCCAAGGAAAGAAGAAGATACCTCTATACAATCATAAGGGATGATGAGAGAAATATTTAATATATTATGTGTTTTGTACAGTTTTAACACATTTAAGACTAAAGCTAAACAAGAGAATATGCTCTTGCATGAGAGAAATATTTAATATATTATGTGTTTTGTACAGTTTTAACACATTTAAGACTAAAGCTAAACAAGAGAATATGCTCTTGTATGAGAGAAATATTTAATATATTATGTGTTTTGTACAGTTTTAACACATTTAAGATTAAAGCTAAACAAGAGAATATGCTCTTGCATGAGAGAAGTCTTTCCAATCTGATGTTTGTGGTACTGTTTTTTCAGAAATTGTAATACTATAGAAGGTAGATTCTCAAAGAAGATGGATTTATGGAGTATTTGAAACACTAGGAAACAACAGCAGGAGAGGCCATGAGAAATAACAATACTGCTAACAGTACCTTGAATCAACCCTGAAATGAAATTGAGGAAGGAAAGACAAAAATAATTTGCTATGTTCTGTGCATATTCTTGATTAAAGATTCATGTGTTTCTTCACCATTGTATTTCCTTCTAGGTTTTAGGATATTTTCTAATGGCATAATTGGGTTTCTGCCATATAATAAAAATTGTAGTGAGAACTTGGTGTCTTTGTTATTTGTTAATGTTCATAGCTGACAGCCTTGATTTAATTTTACATTCTGTTCTCTATCTTTTCACATTAAAAATGATTTGAACATTGCATTAAAGGAAGAGGCATTTGCTACATACTGCAGAACATTATCAATGTTGGATGGACTGTACTGCTGGCTTTTAAGGAAGTTTAAGGAACCTAAATTTATATGTGCAACCATTGAAAATGTATTTTTGATGCTTCAAACCATGGCTCTTTGATACCATCATCATTGATTGGCATCTCTTTCTCTTTTCATATTTAGTTGTTGTAAGACTTCATCATTTGTTTTCTTTTCTTTCCATCCAATTACATCTATTCTTCTATATATCCACATTTCAAAGGCTTCAATTTTCTGTTCTGTTTTCTTGTCTAATGCCCATGTTTCTGTGCCACACATGAGTGTTGAGAAAATATGACATTTTGTTATTCTTATTTTTTAGCCCTGATGTTATTTGTTTTGATGTTAATATATTTTTCATGGCATTAAAATTATTTATTGAAATTCCTATCTTTTGTATATTTCAGTTTTATATTTTCATTTCTGGTTATAGTGTGTCCAAGGTAGTTGTAGCTCTGAATTGTATCCAGGTCTATTCCTTCAAAGAAGTAACGGCATCAAGATGCATAGAGATGTGAAGCTGCTGTAAAGCTGATGATAATAGCAATACAAAAAAAAAGAAGAAAAAAGTGGTATGGTGACAGCTTTACGTGGTAATGGACAAATCAAAAGTCAACGTTTCGGCCAAGTAGGCCTTTAGCTGGAACAACAAACACATAAAAAATATATATACGGATATGTAAACAAATCTAACTACATGGTGCCAATATGTTAGATACTCAAGAAAGGAAATAAAAAAGGGTCAGTTCCCTGTGTTCCAGAGCGTGGTCAGCCTCCAAATGGACTAAAATGAGAAGGCGATGACCAACTATAAATCTCACTGACCAGGCAGTCAAGCTAGAAGACAAAATGGAAGGGTTCTAAAAATATGGGGAGGTGGGTACAAGATATGTGTAAACTGCAAATCTAACTCTGTGTGTGCACGCCGAATCAATGTGTAAAAAGACACATGTGTATATAACAATACATGCGTACAAGCATAAATCCACATATATATTGCCACAGAGCCTACAAAAGAAAACCCAAATGTGCCAATACATATGCAGACAAACATATCTACATATATAAGTTCAGTAGCGCAAGGAGGTAAGAAATGTGTAGTGGGTGTCCTATGTATATGAGAGTGATATGTTCATACCTTGGAGGGACAGCGAACTCAACTGGGCAATAAGGTGATTCTCAAGGGCGAACCGGCCGGGTTTATCACTATGGCCAGGGGAGTTTAAATGGGCAAACACCGGGCTGCCAGTCTTTTGCTCAACATCACAATGATGTTCACAAAATCGGTCACTCGAGCGTCGTCCAAATTCGCCCATATACATCATCTGGCAATGCTTACATATTATGGCGTAGATGATATTCCATGACACACAAGTAAACCCCTCCTTGATGTTGAATCGCTTATTAGGGAACAAGACCAAATCAGTGCAAAGCACGTAGTCACAAGTTCTACAAACTCGACATCCACAACGAACAGTACCATGGTGTTTGTGGTTTGAGCGGGGGAGGCGGCTCTTGACAAGAATGTCTCTCAGACTCATGTCGCATTTGAAGGCTGTCAAATAAGGATAACTAATGTATAATTAAGGATAATAAATTGTTGTCTGCCTTCTATAGTTATGTTGATGTTCTGTTTATTTTTGGCGACATTCATGACTTCTGTTTTGTTGATGTTGATTTTCATGCATCCTATCACCAAGCTTGTTCAATCTATACACTGAGCAAATCTTTAAAAACATCTCAGAGATACCAGGCCTAAACATTAATGGAAAGATAATCAACAACCTGAGATATGCTGATGATACTGTTCTACTAGCAGAAAATCCTAAAGACCTACAACACTTGCTTAATGTGATAAACACAACAAGCAAAAAATATGGACTAGAAATGAATATCAAAAAGACTAAAACTATGATCATAAACAAAGAAAATTCTCAAGACCTACAATTAAATATCACAGTTGATGGAACACATCTGGAGACAGTCCAGAGTTACAACTACCTAGGACATACTATAACCAATAATGGAAAATGCAAAACTGAAATAAACAAAAGAATAGGTATGGCAAAAAGTAATTTTAATGCCATGAAAAATATACTAACAACAAAACAAATATCAGCAGGGCTGAAACTAAGAATGGCAAAATGTTACATCTTCTCAATATTCCTGTATGGTGCAGAAACATGGACATTAGACAAGAAAACAGAACAGAAAATTAAAGCCTTTGAAATGTGGATTTATAGAAGAATAGGTAGCATTGGATGGAAACAAAAGATAACAAACGATGAAGTTTTAAAACAACTGAAAATAAAAAGAGAACTGCTGAACAAAAAGACAAGACAAATTAAATTTTTGGGCCATGTTAAAAGACACAACAGATTACTAAAAGTAAAGGAAAAATACAAGGTAAAAGAGGCAGAGGCAGACCAAGACTAACATGGACGAGTAACATCCAAAGATGGACAAGTCAATCTATGTCAGCCTGCACCATCAAAGCAAGAAACAGAGTAGAATGGCGATCCATGGTAGCCAATCTTCGTTGCGGAGAGGGCACACGATGACGATGATGATTTTCATGTTGTATTTTGTGCCTGAGATGTTCAGTTTGTTTAAGTGTTCTTGTAGGTCTTCTATTGTTTCATGTATTAGTGCCTGATCGTCTGCAAATATAAGCTCGTTGATCTCCTCTGTCTCTGATGGGTATACATAATACAAAAGTCTCATTTGTCTTGTTTGAATTGTGTTTAGTAGTTCTCTTTTCATATTTAGTTGTTGTAAGACTTGGAAGGTTGTCAAAGGAGGATAACTGAAAAGTAAGCGGGTAGTGGAATCTGAGTGGAAAATGGAGCGATACCGGTTAAGGATCCTCACCGCAGCCAGTTGAGGGTGAATATGGTCCTATCAGAAGAACGGCAGGTGGATGGGGTGAGTGCCACAGGATGGGAAATATCAAGAGCTCGCTTGAAGGTAGATTGGAGAACTGAATCAGGATAGAGACGACGCGTAAAGAAACTTAACATCAGGTAGGCCTGTTGGAGATAATCTTGATCATCCTGGCAGATACGACGAAGTCGTAATAATTGAGAATATGGAATGGAATCTCTGCAGTGAGATGGATGAGACGAGATGTAGAGAAGATAACAGTGGACATCTGTGGGTTTATAGAAGGCGGAAGTGTGGAGGCTGGAGGTACCAAGGGAGACGACCAGAACAAGAAACTTTGATGCACACCTGTAGGTTTTGGGTGTTATCTTTGTTTATGATTATTGTTTTAGTCTTTTTGTTATTTATATCTAATACATTATTTTTTTATTGACATGTTTATTTCATTAAGTTTTTGTAGATCTTTAGGATTTTCTGCTAGTAATACAGCATCATCAGTATATCTTAGGTTATTGATTATCTTTCCATTAATGTTTAGGCCTGACATCTCTGTTGTTTTTAAAAATATGTTCAGTGTATAGATTGAACAAGTTTGGTGTTAGGAAGCATCCCTGTCTTACTCCTATTTTTATATCAATGGGTGTAGAGTTCTCATTGATGAAAACATTTGTAATCCTTTTATTGATATGTTATCATAAACAGTGAAAAGATAATTAATGTTCAAACTAAACTGATTGATTTTGCTGAAATAACTAGGGTCACAGCAGAAATTATGTCACAGGTTTCTTTTACACAATTGTGCACATTTAGCACAATTTAGCTAAAAATACCAAGCATTGTATTTGTCTATTTGCACATATTTATTGTCAGAGTGGAAAGACTTAAGTAGTTCTGTGACTTGGTTGGACGGGAATTAAAAAAGGTGCTGTACTAGAAGAATATTAGGTGGCTTTCCTTAAAATCAACAATCTGAAGTATCAGTCAAATCTAGCCTGCACTTACATCATTCTTCCTCTCTGAGGAAAGGTGTCCAGTGATGTTAAAGAAGTGGTTCAGTGATCCTTGCACTTTGCTGTGGATGAATTTTGCTCATGCAACTTTGCCACTTTTTCATGATGTGATAATAAAAATTGAAGTTGAGGATGTAACTGTAGTTGAGTTGTCCATGTTGTTTTTAAATTCCATATTGTTTTCAAGTTTAGTTGAAAAAATGAACTGTAAGAAAGAAGAGTCTCCATGTCTTTAGACATTCTATAATATTCCAGAGATTCACTCTTTTGAACTTGTTGAAATAGACCTGGATACAATTCAGAGCTGCAACTACCTTGGACATACTATAACCAGAAATGTTATGTAGAGCCAGTCTTAACATATGGATGCGAATCATGGACAATATGACAACAGGCAAGAAAATCGCTGGAGTCTGTAGAAATGTGGTTTTACAGAAGAATGTTGAGAGTACAATGGACATTTAGACAAAACAGGGAAGGTCACAAGGGTGGAATTCTTATACTTATTAAAAATTCCATCCCACCAAAACTGATAAATGTAGTCACAAACGGAGAGGCAGAGAGTATTGGTACAGACCTATACATTAACTCCGCTAGTATAAGGATATATACTGTCCAAATGACAAATTACTGAAGCTGGAGTCAATGGAAACAACACCATCAAAGTGTCAGATAGTAGGAGACGTTAACAGCCACTCTGAAAGATGGGGATATAAGGAGTTCGAGGTGAAGAAGTGGAAGAATGGGAAATAGACAGCAACCTATTCCTAATAAACTCTAAGGAGGAACCCCCAACCTTCTACTCAAGAAGATGGAAAGCAATTTCCACTCCCGACCTAGCATTTTAAACTGGCGACATATCTATCAAAATAACCAGAACGAAAAGTGCTGAACCAACTTGGAGATAGTGACCATAGACCAGTCAAACTTTCAGTTGCTCTTGCTCACAAACAGGAGTTGCAAATACCTCTTCCCCGCTGGAACTATAAGAGAGCAGACTGGGCAAAGTTTGCAAGGCTCACTGATGCATATACTGCGCCCATCAACACCCACGAAAAGAAGGTCAATAATATGATAGAGCGGTTAACAAATGGCATCCTGAGAGCTGCTAAAGAATCCATTCCTAGAGGAGCAAGAAGAAACTACAAGCTATACTGGAGCAAGGAAATACAACGACTTGAAGAGGAACTGGACTCTGCCAGAGAACTAGCTGAAGCATCACACACCACAGAGAGCAACATTGCCTACAAAGCAGCCTCGGCCAATTACAGACGTGAGGTCATGATATCAGCAAGACAGAGTTGGATAGACAAAACAGAGAGCCTTAATCTAGACAAAAATGGTCATAAACTATGGAAACTTGCGAAAGCTCTGAGCGACGAAAACAATTGCCGACCTCCAATATCATTAGCACACAAACAGAACATCCTCACAGGCAAAAGGGTAGCAAATCTACTGATAGAGACTTGCAAAATCATTAGTAGAATAACGCCTCGATAGCCTAGATGGGAAAACCGCACGACTAGACTACCGACGTTCGGACAACCCGTGTTCGATTCCCGCTGGGAGCAGTGTGAATTGTACTCGTGGTTGGAAAAAAAAATACCCCCACGGTCGACCCAGCCGTTGGCAGAAATGGGTACCAGGGTATTATCCTGGGAAGGTGAGGAATGTCGCCTCGCATCTGAGTTTCGATGCTTGAGGCTACACTATACAGAAATATCCGAACATTTATGGATAGGCGGCCGAGCACATAAGGGTGGACACTCGCGTGCTAAGACGCCGGTTCAAGTCTCGTACTTTACCTTTAGTAGAATAAACATTCCAATAGACAAACAGAAAGCTGCAAGGCGGGAAAACCAACCAAGATGCAAAACACATGCCTTTAGCACCAGAAGAACATCAGAAGACCATCTTTACCCCAACTGAATTAGATGTTGCCCTTAAAGGATTGAAGCTCAAAAGTCCCCCTGGTAAAGATGGAATCTCCAACGAAATGCTAAATCTGGGACAGAAAGTCAAGAGCCATCTTCTAAGGATAATAAATGCTAGCTGGAAGAGAGGCCATGTGTCGACAATCTGAAAATAAGCTTTTATGGTGCCCATCCTCAAGTGTGGAAAAGACCTACTAGACCCAAGTAGCTATAGACCAATTAGCCTACTGAGCTGCCTGCGTAAACTCATGGAAAGGCTGGTTAATAGAAGACTTATGTGGCATTTAGAGACAAAACAACAAATCGTACCACAACAAAGTGGCTTCCGTCGGCACAGATCAACTGAGGACCTGGTCACCTACATTGCATAGGAAATAGAGGATGCTCTACAAGAAAAGAAACAAACATTTGCAGTGCGGGTCGACATAGCGAAGGCTTTTGACAGGGTTTGGCAAGATTTACTCTCTCTCTCTCTCTCTCTCTGCGATCAGGACTCAAAGTAGGATTCCAGACTCTCACATGAAGTCAGCTGTCAGGTTAAGTGTGTTGATTGCCCCCACAGACAGAACATCACAATTAGAATCTGCCAGATCCACTCTGATTGAACACCCGTTAAAACGTTGCACTGTGTTCTGCGCCAGTGGCCCAGTGCATCTGATTTTAGCGGCGAGGTTTAAAGAACAAGCTTTCTTGACTTGGCATCCAGGGTCGTTTATTCATTTGATTTGGGTCTCTCAATACCTTCCGGATAGAACAGCCAGAGTACAAGTTCAATGTCAACATAGTAAGAAGGTCACAATCGAACAAGGTGTCCCACGAGGCGGAGTCTTGTTTCCAAAACTCTTTTTGATAATCATAAATGACATCGTAACTGACATTCCACCCAGGATACACTCAGCAATATATGCAGATGAGCTGGCGTTATGGGCTCGCGAGGAAAGTATGTCGGTAGCTGGACCCAGGATGCAAGATGCCCTAGGTGAACTTGAAAAGGGGACAAATACCTGGTTCTTACCAATCAACGAAAGAAAATCTACATATAAAATGTTCAGCCTTTCAAGAAAATCACTCTCTGCAAACTTGATACAAAGCAATGATGACCAGTGGGAAATGTTAAAAGAATCAATGCAACAAACATCAAAAGAGTTCATACTACCAGTAAGGACAAATTAAAAAAAGAAATGGATGACAGATGACATTTTACAGCTAATGGATACAAGAAGAAGAAATAAAGACAATAAAGATGAGTATACGAGATAGAAGACCTACAACAATTACTTAATGAAATAAACACGACAAGCAAAAAATATGGACTAGATATGAATATCAAAAAGACTAAAACTATGATCATAAACAAAGAAAATACTCAAAACCCACAAGTGGATATCAAAATTGAAGGAATAGACCTTGAGACAGTTCATAACTATAACTATCTTGGACATACTATAACCAGTGATGGAAAATGTACAACTGAAATAAACAAAAGAATAGGAATGGCAAAAAGTAATTTTAATGTCATGAAGGACATACTAACATCAAAACAAATAACACCAGAGCTAAAACTAAGAATAGCAAAATGTTACATCTTCTCAATATTCCTATATGGTGCTGAAACATGGACATTAGACAAGAAAACAGAACAGAGAATTGAAGCCTTTGAAATGTGGATATATAGAAGAATAGGTAGAATTGGATGGAAGGAAAAGAAAACAAATGACAAAGTCTTAAAACAACTAAAAATGAAAAGAGAACTTCTGAACACAATTAGAACAAGACAAATGCGATTCTTAGGCCATGTTAAAAGACACAACAGCCTACTGAAAGTGATCCTGGAGGGGAAAATACAAGGTAAAAGAGGCAGAGGCAGACCAAGATTAACATGGACGAGTAACATCAAAAGATGGACAAATCAACCGATGACAACCTGCACCATCAAAGCAAGAGATAGAGCAAAATGGCGCTCCATGGTAGCCAACCTTCGTTGCGGAGACGGCACTCAATGATGATGATGATACGAGATTAAATAAACAAATTGTAATAAAATGCAATGAAGAAAAATAAGCTTGGCTAAAAGAGAGATGCAAAGAGATTGAAATGCAACAAAAAGGAGATGCCAAAGTTATATACAAACAGATTGAAGAATTAACAGGAAGAAAAACGCAATCAAAAATTGGATGTTTAAGATCAAAGGAAGGAGAACTGTTGATTGAACAAGAAAACATAAGGGAACGATGGACAGAATACATTAAAGATCTTTATAATGAAGAACAAACAGAAGTAAATATTAATAATAATGGAGAAGGACAAAAAATACTTAAATAATAAATGGAAGAAACATTTCACAATATGAAAGCAGGAAAAGCTCTTGGACTAGATAATATAACTAAAGAAGAGATTGAAGCCATGGGTGATTTTGGAATAGACCTGAAATCAATATTCATAGCCCTATTAAAGAAACCTGGTGCGATTGAATGCAATGACAATCGCACAATAGGCCTTATGAGCTAAATGACTAAGATATTACTAAAAATGATCATTCAAAGAGTGCAAAACAAAATCAGTCCAGAAAATATTGCTGAACAGTGTGGTTTCGTTAGAGGTAACGGAACGAGCAATACCACATACATCATAAGATTTTTAGTAGAAAGAACCAAAGAGGTGAAAAAAGATCTATACCTATGTTTCATAGATTATACCAAAGCATTTGACAAAGTAAAGCACCAAGAAATAATCAAAATTTTAGAAAGCATAAATGTATACAGCAAAGATCTAAGATTATAAATAACATGTACTGGCAACAAACAGCGGTCATAAGAATTGGAAACCAATTGGGAATATATCAACAAATAATACACGATGTTAGGCAAGGTTGTGTGCTGTCACCAGATTTGTTTAATATCTATAGTGAAATTATTTTAAGATCTATAAGGGACATGCCTGGAATAACAATTGGAGGTTATAATATAAATAATCTAGGGTATGTTGACGATACAGTCTTAATCGCTAAGAGTGAAAATGAGTTACAAGAAATGTTATACATTATAGTGAAAGAAAGTAAAAATAAAGGACTCAGCCTTAATAGCAAAAATACAAAAGTAACAGTATCAACAGAGAAACAGACATCACCACTACTGCAAAATAAAGACAAGTGGAACAATATTAAAACAGGTAAATGAATTTAAATATTTAGGAACTTCGTTAACCTCACACGGAAGATGTACAACTGAGATGAGATGCAGAATGGCTCAGGCAAAAGCAGCTTTGCAAACAATGAGGAAGATACTATGCAATTCATTTTTGAAAATAGAAACAAGAAAAAGAGTTCTTAAATGTTATGTAGAGCCAGTCTTAATATATAGATGTGAATCATGGACAATAGAGCAACAGACAAGAAAATTACTGGAGTCTGAAGAATTGTGGTTTTACAGAAGAATGTTGAGAATACCATGGGCAGCTAAGAAGAGTAATGAAAACGTTCTGAAAGAGGCCGAATCAAAAAGAGATCTACTTTCCAATATTAGGAAGAAACGATCATTTTTTTTTTGGCCATGCAATGAGAAGAGAACAGCTGGAATATATTGTAACAACTGGGAAAACTGAGGAACGAAGAGATGAACTGAGGAAGCAAAGATAAAAGATACCAGACAGCTTAAGCGAATGGCGTGGCAGAAGGTCAACAACAGAAATGATAAATAACTGTCGAGATCGAAAGTTGTGGAGAGACATGATCACCTACGCCAGCAGGCCATGTACTTGATGATGATGACCTTGACAAATATTCTGGCGGCGATTCCTTCGCCAGGATTGCCATTTTGGCTATTTGTGTGGTGTGTCTGTGCATGTGTCATAAGTATGATTGACTTGTTTTCGGGCTTATTAACGCTCAGTTTGACATTTTAATGTGTTTTTTTTTTTTTGTGTGTTCCGTTTGGCCTGAAATCATTTTCAACTGGCAACACTAGATCAAACAAAAGGCCGGCCGGAAGTTGTCTTTAGGCCTACACAGGAAGTCAGTCATTTTCTTATTTAACGGATAGAGGAACGTATGTACTATCTTCATGATTGTTGTTAATAATTGTTAATGTTTACACACACCTTTTCTGTTCTCTGATCCAACCTGTTTGGCCTCAAGCCTTCATGTTGTTTATAATAACAGCCATAATATTAACTAATTTTTCTTGCTAACGCACTCATCACTCATCATCGAGTGCCGTTTCCGCAACGGTTGGCTACCATGGTGGGCCATTCCGCTCTGTTTGATGGTGCGGGTTGCATAGATAGATTGACTTGTCCATCTTTTTTTTTGTTACTCGTCCATAGTCAGTCCATGTTAGTCTTGGTCTGCCTCTGCCTCTTTTATCAAGTATTTTCGCTTGCAATATTACTTTTAGTAGGCTGTGTCTTAAAACATTTAACGTGCCACCAAATTTTCATTTGTCTTGTTTTAATATTTAATTGTATTTTAATTTATTAGTTCTCTTTTCATTTTTAGTTGTTTTAAAACTTCATCGTTTGTTTTCTTTTCTTTCTATCCAATTCTACCTATTCTTCTATAAATCCACATTTCAAAGGCTTCAATTTTCTGTTCTGTTTTCTTGCCTAATGTCCATGTTTCTACACCACACAGGAGGAAGGAATATTAGGAAGAGGTAACATTTTATGATTTTGCTATTCTTAGTTTCAGTTTCAGCCCTGCTGTTAGTAGTTGTTTTAGTTGTATTGGTTAGTAGTATAATATTCATGGCATTAAAATTACTTTTTGCCATACCTATTCTTTTGTTTATTTCAATTTTCCGTCATTGGTTATAGTATGTCCAAGGTAGTTGAAACTCTGAACTGTCTCCAGATCATCAGATGCATTCCTCATTCCTTCAACTGTGTGTGATATTTATTTGTAGATTTTGAGAATTTTCTTTGTTTATGATCATAGTTTTAGTCTTTTTGATATTCATATCTAGTCCATATTTTTTGCTTGTTATGTTTATCCCATTAAGCAATTGTTGTAGGTCTGTAGGATTCTCTACTAGTAGAACAGTATCATCAGTATATCTTAGGTTATTGATTATCTTTCCATTAATGTTCAAGAAAACAAAACAGAGAATTGAAGCCTTTGAAATATGGATAAGAATAGGTAGAATTGGATGGAAGGAAAGAAAACAAACGATGAAGTCTTAGAATAGCTACAAATTAAAAGAGAACTACTAAGCACAATTCAAACAAGACAAATGCGATTTTTGGGCCATGTTAAAAGACACAACAGCCTACTAAAACTACTAAAAGTAATCCTGGAGGGGAAAATACAAGGTATAAGAGGCAGACCAAGACTAACATGGATGAGTAACATCAAAAGATGGACAAATCAGCCTATGACAACCTGCACCATCAAAGCAAGAGACAGAGCAGAATGGCGCTCACTGGTAGCCAGCCTTCATTGCGGAGATGGTGCTCGATGATGAATGTTTAGGCCTGGCATCCCTGAGATGTTTTTAAAGATTTGTTCAGTGTATAAATTGAACAATCTTTGTGATAGGATGCATCCTTGTCTTACTCCTCTTTTTATATCCATGGGTGTAGAGTTCTCCTTGAAGTCCTTGTTATATTTTATTATTGCTGTTTGCTCCCGGTACAAATTACATATTAATCATATGTCTATGTCATCTAGATTTATATCCTTTAGGCAGTCTATAAGTTGGTTATGGTGTATTTTATCGAAAGCTTTGGTGTAGTCTATGAAGCAGGTATATATTGGTTTATTTACTTCTGTGTACTTTTCAATCAATGTTCTCATGCTAAATATGGCTTCTTTTGTGCCACTGTTTTTCCTGAATCCAAATTGCTGCTCATCTAGTTCAGTGTTGATTTTATTCTGAATCCTTCCCTGTATAACTTTTAGTAAAATTTGTGTTACCTGGCTCATTAGGCTTTAACACACTCATTGATGGAAAATAAAAGTAACTTAACCGAATAATGACGATTTTGAATATAATAATAATTTTAAAAATTATTTTATATAATTAATTTATTTGATGAAGATATATTATTATATGGTTATGGTTAAGGAAGGTTCTTGTATCACTGCAAACGAATTAAAATCCAAAATTGCTCAACCGCCTGTGCCAGTAGAATCATCAAAATTTCTATCTCATCTCCCAAACAAAGATATGTATAAGTAGTCCCCATCATAGCAGTCTCAGCACGTGCCAAAAGACATACGGCCAAACCGCACAGAAAGTGAACACAATCATCTGTTCTCTATCATACGATAGCGTCATTCATCGTAGTAAACAATCGAAACTAAGGTGACCATATTTTTGAAATCCCATTCCGGGACGGAATAATTTTACTTCAATTTTCCACCAATAAAATTACATTTCTTCTTGCTGTCATTTTCAAGTGAATAATACATACATTTTAAAACATCTAATAATATAGACCTACAATACACTATCAGGATAATCAGGAGATAAAAAAAACAGTGATACTCACTTAAATTGAAGGTGAAACAGAGATATGAGAGATGCTGTACTTTTCAGATGAGTGAATTTTCTGTAAAATGTCCTTCTTTATATGCAGCATCTTATAAAATTCGACACATGTTCCCTCATAATTCACTTTGGTGATCAACATGGCTTTTAAAGTTTCAACACCTAGTTGTGTTTTATCATTTGTCCACAAACTGTTCATCAGAGAAAACACTCGTTCTGTTGCAGCATTTGTTCCAGGTAGACACAAAAAGAACTCTGCCAACTTCAGAATATGTGAAACGGGCACATGATTGTTTCTGAAGTGGGAAGCTAGTTCAACCCAACGCTGCCCTGGTAATGTTTTATTAAGACTCCACTCACTAATTTTTTGTGAAGTAACGAACTGTTTCATGTAGACATATTCGTCATACATTTCATTTTCTGGAAAGTCGACTGAAGGCACTGTTTGACTCACTAATGATGAAGACTTCTCAATATCTTCCCAATTTGGTGTTCTGTTCAGCATTACCCAGCTGTAAGACTCTAGGTTTTGAAAATTATTTGCAGTCCATTTCTTCAAATAACTTAAAGCTGTTTCATAAAATGAAGAAACACTGGCGTTAAACTTTCTCACATCATCACGTGGAAATCCTTCCATTTCCAGCTTTTTAAGGATTATCTGAACTCTTGATGGCAAGAAGCCGTCTTCCAGCTTGGACTCCATGATAGCTTTCAACCTATTGATGTTGTCAATGACTTCAAATACAGTGACCATCTGTCCCTCTACTTTCTGCACTGCTTCGTGGAAAGATGATGCCTGACTGTGAACCAAAATAAGCCATGCCTCAGACAGTGGGTTTTCAAAGAATTCCTGTATAAAAACTGGGCATCTGTCTTGAGATTGAAAATATGATTTTAGAGGCAGGAACATGTAAAGAACCCTTTCAACAGCAGGCAAGAGCGCAAGCCACCTAGTTTGTGCATAACCTAAAATCATCTGGAAGTCTGTGTCGACAAACTGACAAAACTCCTTGAGACTTTCAACTCTAACTGTGTATGATTTGAAGTACAGATAAATTTTTGCAATAGTCATTTCAACATCAACAGGCAATACGTCTGCAGCTGCTCGAACAGTGTTGTGGAAAATATGGCAAGCACACCCAACACCTATCAAACTATGTCCAAGGTTTTCTTTCAGTTTTGTGAAAACATTGTTCTGTCCTTTTCTTTCAGCACCCCCAAAATTAGAATTTGTGTTGTCTGCACATAATCCAACTACTTTCAGTTCTAAACCAGTTTCAGTTAGACAGTCAATAAGAAAACTACTTACTATATCAGATGTTTTACCCGGCAATGACTTCAACTCTAATATTTTAACTTTCAGTCCCTTATTGCGATCAAAGTATCTGACAAGCAAAGGAAAAATCTTGATTTCTTTGTGGTTGGAGGCATCTGTCAGTATGGAGATAAATGTTACGTTTTGTAGGTCACATCTCAACTCGTTTAGAGCATGGGGCGTGAACACATTCCGAATAATAGCTTCTGTTTTCGTACGTGCACAAGCAAATTTTGGTTCTGAAGTTACCTGAAGCAATTTTGATGTGCAGTCCATAGATCTAAACGTGTGATTGTGCATCACTGTATGATATGCAAAGGCACCTTCTGTAGCAGCTAACTGTTCTTCTTTGTCACCAACCTGTTCAGCTCGAAAAAAATTTGTCAACGACGAGCTTGATGCAGCAGTAGCGACGGCTCTCTTATGTTTATCACTATTTATGTGGCTCTTAATAACACCACGTCCACTATGGTTAATAGTAAACCCGGATGAACATATATTACATCTTACAGTGAAGTCTGATGACGATGTAGACTTTTTTATAAAAGGGTATTCCTTTTGTAAATCTTGATTAAAACTACAATTACGCTTTGGTGCCATTTTTAGTGAAAGTTAGTAACACAACGAATATATACGAGATTTAAAACTAGGAGCGCATTCTACTGTTTTGATATTAAACAAAATTGTCTACACAGCAACGGAATAATATTTTTTTAAATGAAGAAATGTACGCCGTATACCAAATGGCAAAATTGATAAACGTTTGTGTCCCAAATTATTTTTTATCAAATCCGGGACAAAAGCTAAAAAATATGCCAAAATCGGGACAAAACCGGTACGGCAGCTAATCCGGGACAAAGGTTAAAAAAATATCAAATTCCGGGACTGTCCCGGACAATCCGGGACGAATGGTCACCTTATGATGAAACACGATCAAAACAGATGAAATGTACAGCTCACAGTGTGCAAAGAGCACTTAACTCAGTAGCTCCTGCAACAAGCCAGACTAGGTACATGAGGAAACTGTAACTATGAACACTTTTCAGACATAGCCTTTAATGGTTCCTGCCATCTATCCACCAAACTGACCAGAAATTCACGTCCTCCTGAAAATGATGGTCATATTTTCTAATAAATGCAGCCAACAACGCACGATAAGATGATGCAAAATCACTAAAGTGAAAGATAGGTAAATGATAGATACGAAATACATATAATATGATTAAGCAAAATGCGCTGGCTAGGAAGAGGTAGGAAATCTATTGATAATAAAATAGTTGTTTTTCTGGAAGAGAAATTGGAAAACACTGTGAAGGAGTAGGCATAATGATGACAGACATAGCTACAAGAAGTTTATTAGAATGGTAGCCCATAAATAGCAGTCTGATACGAACACGCTACAAAACAAAATATGGAAGACTTTCAATTATTCAATGCTATGTGCCTGCAAACAAAGTTGATGATGAAGTTGAGAATGATTTTTATAACCCACTACAACAACTTATAAAACAAAATACCAAAACACAATCTTCAAATTGAAATGAGAGACTTCAACGCCAAAGTGGGAAAAGACAACGCAGGAGTGGAACATGTAATGGGGAGAGAAGGGTGTGATACTACAAGTCAGAATGGAGAAAGATTAATAGAATTATGTTTAATAGAAAATTTAGTTATAGGTGGGACATTATTTCCACACAAAAATATTCACAAAACAACATGGATGTCTCCTGATGATAGAACCTCAAATCAAATTGACCACCTGTGTATTAAACAACAATTCAGATCATTGTTGATAGATGTACGAGCATACAGAGGTGCTGATGTTAATAGTGACCACAACCTGCATTGGGAAAATAAGATTACAATTTAAAAGACAACAGAAATCAACTACATATAAAATTGATAGTCGTAAACTGAAAGATGAAGCCATAAAGAAAAAATTTAACATAGAGTTAAGTAATTGTTATGCAGCACTCATATATATATATATATATATATAAATAAAGTAACAAATATAGAATAGATAAGTGACAATGTATTATAAATATACTAGGATTGATTGTTTAATTTTTTTTTTAAATCACTCTTGAGGCTATTTTAATAGTAATAAGATTTAATAGTCATATATCAATACATTGCAACACATCTAATTTTTTTTTTAAATCACTCTTGAGGCTATTTTAATAATAATAAGATTTAATAGTCATATATCAATACATTGCAACACATCTACATATATTCTTAAAGAATCCAGTCTGAGTCATTTGAGTCAAGAACAGCCTGAAAGCCTTCATTTTCTTCTTTTCAACTCCCTGTAGAACATAGGTCTTCAGCAAACACTTTCCAAGATGCCCTATTTCTTGCCATTTCTTGAGATCAATCTATGTCTTCCAATCCTCTTCATCTCTGCTTCCACCTGTCTTCTCCAAGTATTATAAGTATACTAAAATTTTGGCTTTCCTCTTTGTCTTCTCCCCTGGGAATTCCAAGAAAAGAGCTTGTCATGTAATTCACTCTGTTGGTTTCCACAATTTGTATCCTAGCCATCCCTTTGACTTATCACTTTTTCCGTTGCTATTTGTTTGGTACTTTCCCATAGGAACAACCAAGAGACTGGGGGAGGCTAGAACCAAAAAAACCTTTGATTTGAAAAGCTCTCACTGCCTGGTCTGTCATCTTATAATCTTGGACCTGGCACCTAGCAGCACCTTCTTGTCCAGAAGCCAGTGTTTGACTTCTAGACCATCCAAGAGTATGAAATATCAAATGTTAACTAAACACTCAATTTGTCTTCCATTTATTTGAAACAATTTTATTTGAGAGAAATGATCTTCCTGTTGAAAAATTGTGCATGTTCATCTTTTATGAAAGTAGATACAGATGTTTTGACAAAAGGTATGTAAGTCAGATCTTATATTCATCTTTGTTCTATAAATTTAAGAGATCTTCTAAGTATAATTGCTTCTGCATAGCCTCAAATGCTTATATGTCTGCAGTATTATTACCATCTCTCACTAATGTTATTTTAAAATGTTTTCATGTCATTAAAATTTGAGCTCTCCTCTTCAGATACTAAGTCACAAGAATGGAATTGCAGAATATCATACCAATTTGGCATGTAAAACTGGAACCAGATAGTGAAGTGAGTTGATTGGTTATTTTTAGAAGCCAAATATACTTAGCTAAACAGAGAATAAAAAAAAATAAAAAAGTACCCCCGTCATGCCAAGTGGGTATTCACCATAGGGAATATGGTGTTAGTGGCCATAAATTTTACAGACCTTTAGCACACGATTTTTGGGGTAATATGGTCGGTATTATGCTCGTGCCGCTTTACTTTCCCAGAAAAAATTTGGTATCCATTTCAGGATGGGTGATCCCAAAAGTGTTGGTTGGGATCTAATCCTACCTCTTGTCCTTTGTAATCCAGTTCACTAACAACTGAGCTATAGGGGCTCCAGCTAAACAGAGAGACATGTCATATTTGTTGACTTTACCTTGGTTACAATGAGACATTTTTCTTTACTTTTATTGATCAACTGTTCTGAAAATAAATTCTAAGAAATGATTCTCTGTATGATATATGATCAAATCTATTTGGTAATTTCCTAGTTTGATCAGATATAGTATTTCAGTTTGGAAGAGTGATGTCCCCTAAAATATGTCTGCCAAAATACAGTGGTTCTACGCATTCTTGGCGTTGGGGTCATTACGCCGATTGGTAATCAACCGCACAATTCCCTTCGATCAGAAGATCATAATTAGGCAGAGTGGTGTCGTTTTTGTCACGCGTTATAATATATTTATAAATATTTAACACTAAAGCTAAACCTAACCCCTGGACCCAACGCCCAATCAACAGATACTCCGAAATGATTACATGCCAGCGTAATGACCCAACGCCAAGAATGCGTAGAACCACTGTATTTTGGCAGACATATTTTAGGGGACATCACTCTTCCAAACTGAAAGACTATATCTGATCAAACTAGGAAATTACCGAATTCTATACTGATCAAATTAATTTCACCCTAAAAACTGTACATACACACTTCACCATTTTGCATGTAGATTATCTTGTTTCTTTTCTTTCTGGACTTGTAGAGCAGCAAAATAAATTTAAACAGTTTAACATGAGGAAACAAAGTGTTAAACATTGACATTTATACCAGATACTTTGTCATAATGGATTTCTTGTTCATTTAGACTGCCTGATCAATAATGAGAAACAGTTTTGAAAGTTCAAATGCTATAAGTATGTATTAACTAGAAGAGTAATGTTGTTCACTGTATTTCTCATTTGTTTCATTGTCCCTGTATTTCAGTTACCTTACTAACATGGAACCTTGCTTTTCATTTTCAGACTGCCAGAGTTATGGAAACCCAAAGTCTGATACCAGCTGAAAAGATAAAAAAGGAACCAAAATATAAAGTGAGTTAACTGGTTAATACTCAGAAATGGTTCTAACCCCATAACCACCACCTTAATCACGCATGCGTTTTGGTCTTTTACCCTTTTGGCTCTAAAATGGAAAGTGGGATGGAAGGTTTTTAGCCTAAAATAAAAAAATCATCTCTCTTCCATCCATGAGATAAATAAATTCATCAACAGACAGTTTAGCCTGAGTATTCTCAGTTCTATGGTGTTAACCTTGGTCTGACATCTTTTCTGTATAAATAATATACATTTGAGTCAATGATGAGGGATTCCAACATCTTTGCCAACCATGTATGTCCCAGTATCTTCTTTGCTGGAGTTTGTCAGTCTCTATCCTGTCTATTAGTGGAATAACCAAGTAAAAGTATTAAGAAACTTTTCTTATAGGCATTTATAGCTTTAGATGATCTGATCAGCAGGAGGTGCTCCCTCATTAAGCATGTGTTTCAACTGTTTAGCCTTTTAACACTCTTAGTTGACCTGCATGATTCAAGTATGTTGATCATGGATTGCTTTTTTGTCTTCTGCCAAGACAAGATGATAAAGAAAGCTTTCCAGAACTGACCCAAGACATGAAGTATCTTGAAAGTTACCATTACTCTTGTTACTAGGATAGTTACTCAATGATCATAATGTCTCATTTGACAGATATATCAGCATTTTGACAGTCTCAGGCCACACTGTGATAAAGCTGGAACAAGGAACGTAGCAATTTTTAAAGATAAAAAGAAAGTGGAAGATTATACACAAACATGCTTTCATTGTTCAATTAGAAAGAAATGTTTTCAAACAAATTATGTGAAATGGACACAGTTCTGTTTTAAGACATCATAGCAACAAAAAGCACAAAATTAACAGATTTTAGTCACACTAATGTGTTTCATACAACCCAGAGGTCAATATATAACTCAATTGCCAGACATTGGAAAGAGTAGACCACTATATATATATCTTGGTTGTAATATAGACCAAGAAGGTGAAACAAAGAAAAATCAGAAGCACTATAGCAAAAGCAGCAATGAATCTTAAAAACATGGTCAAAAAATGAAAATAAAAAATATTATGCAAGAAAAGCCAATTTAGAATCATCATTGAGTGCCATCTCCGCATCGAAGGTTGGCTACCATGGAGCACCATTCCACTCTGTGTCTTGATTTGATGGTGCAGATTGTCTTCGGCTGACTTGTCCATCTTTTGATGTTACTCGTCCATGTTAGTCTTTGTCTGCCTCTGCCTCTTTTACCTTGTATTTTCGCTTCCAATATTATTTGTATTAGACTGTTGTGTCTTTTAACATGACCAAAAAATTTCATTTGTCTTGCTCTAATTGTGTTTAGTATAATTTAGAATATTCAACTCAAATATATTATCAACACCTATGCATGTGATGAGAGCTGGAAAACACCAAAAGACATTGAGAAAAAAGTATATGCTTTTGAAGACAAATGCCTAAGAAAAATATTCTGTGTACAATGGAATGAATTCAAGACTAATATTGAAATAAGAGAAATGGCCATGTGACCAAAGACCTCATCTACAATTAAGGAAAGAAGATGGGCATATGTTGGACATGTACTGAGAAGAGACAACACGAGAATTCCAAAACATGCTCTTCTATGGGAAACATCTGGATACAGAAAAAGAGGAAAACCTAAAGAACACTTATAAGAGAAGCAAATTTGGCAGGCATAGACTCATTAGATAAGATCAAACATCTCACCCAGATTAGAGATGGGTGATAAAATACACTACAAGCCCTATGTAACATCTAATGGCAAGGGAAGGGTCAAGAATCAAGAATATGTTTCATGCTGATTGAGGTGGATCAGGGATAAGTTCTATCATGCCCATACTACCCTTCCTTCTTCTTCTCTCTCCCCTCTTCGTTTTCCCTCCATTAATGCTTTACAGCAGTTGCAATAATCATGGTTAAAATGGAACAACACTCCACAATACATTTTTTGTCCCCAGTTGCAAGTTTGTGTAGAACAGTAATAATGTTAAATCATTCAATTCAAAATGAATCCCTTTAAACATTTTATTACTATGTATTCTATATAAACATATGTATAAAGTGAGTAATTCTGAATTAAATCATTAAAAATATATATATATATATATATATATATTGTTCTTCTTTCCTTCCTCATCTGCCTTTCAGCATTGAGTGGAGATATAATATGTGGTCTTTTGCTCTTCTGTTTGCCTCTACTGCTATTATGTTTACTAGTGCTCCTAATATTCCATTCATCCATCTTTTTCATGGTCAACCCTTGGGTCTGGTGTTCTCACAACGTGTGCTGAAGGTTTGTTGTGTTGTGTTTTGATCTTTCTGTCTTGTCACGTGGCCAAACCATTTTATCTGTTTTTTCCCTTATATATTCTATGGCGGGGACTATTCCTAGCTTTTTTCTCAGTACTTCATTTCTGATCTTATCTCTCAGACTGTTTCCTGTCATTCATCTAACACATTTCATCTCAGTAGAGGTTATTTTTCTCATTGTTCTTGCATCTAGGGTCCAGGTATATATATATATATATATATATATATATATATATATATATATATATATATATATATGTAAAGTATCCCCGTCATGCCAAGTGGCGTATAGGGAATATGGTGTCAGTGACCATAAATTTTACAAACCTTCAGTACATGATTTTTGGGGTAATGTGGTCGATATTATGCCTCTACCGCTTTACTTTCCCAGAAAAAAATCTGGTACCCATTTAAGGCTGGGTGAACTGGAAGCCGTTGGTTGGGATTGAATCCTACCTATATATATATATATATATATATGTTGCCTTGAAATCTATAATAGTTTACTGTATATAATTCTCAAAATATTTAAATTTGCATACATATAAGGCTAAGACCTCTTATAGTTTACCACAATAGATGTCTGAAGTATTTTAAGTAACTATTTAATGCGAACATTTACATCATCTTATTTTCTCAGGTGTCAGTGAAAAATGAAGCAAATATACCATTTCTTCGAGATTATTTGAAGAAAGAACAGGATAATAATGTGAGTGTGTTTATCTTTATTTGTTTATAAATTGTAAACTAAACTTACATAAGTTCAATGGTTACATAATTGAGGGCTAAATGATCCATCTTCTATTGGAGGTAAACAGACTGTGGTATAATCCTAGAGTGACTGGCTACTGTTCCAGAGTAAATGTAATTGTTGTCTTGAAATTGTGACTGGCCTAGAAAGCTGGCAGTAACAATATATTCCTTAACTCTTTCAGGACCAGAACAGGAAACATGTTATTTTTAGGTTTGGACCAGATTAATTTTCCTGTTTCAAAAACTGTCACAATATACCTTTTTAATTTGACTACTTCACTCAATAATTTAGATAAATGTGGTATGTGTTATACATCAATGGACGGGAAAATGGATACAGAAAATTAAAATAGCAATAGATTTATAATATGTGGTTATTTGAAGGAATAAATATATTTTAAAAATATATATTCAAAGTAGAAAATTTTAACTTCAAAATATTGTAATTCACTTAACTTTTTCCATGGTTAGAAGTGTTGCTATCCATTTGTCTTGAAATATTACACAACATAATCTAAATTCATCAAAAATACAGTTTTTTTTAATGAATTTATGTCTACAAATAATGCAATTATTTATATTTTTCTAAATGACCCCAGAATGAAAAATATGTCAAATTTATGTCACATCACAACAATATTATTTACAAGTCAAGTTTATTATTTTTATTTACACAACTGGACTTATTTTATGTGATATGCCCTAAAGTACCAGTTTTATTATCAGAATCACTACCACTCGATTCTTCTGAGGCACTGATAGTGCTAGAATAGAGGCATCCACTAGTTAAACCTAAGACAGATGATCTTCATCTTTTGGCATTACTATTATGACTACCACCATTATCACAACAACCAAATTATTGCCTGAGTCTAAATACTATGAATACTCTATTTCCTAATCACTCAATAAGAAGGTTTGAACATAGATCTAGCTTGTTCTGCACTATATCATTTTGGTCGACTGCAAGAAGTACCAGCAATGGGCAGGGCCATTATGTGACAGAAATTTGAGAAACAATGAATTTAATTTAACAATTTTGTAATGTTCAAACTCTGAAACCATGAGGTATTAACAGGAAGTTCTAGTGAGAACTCTCCTAGACCTAAAAATCAAGTATTGGTTGAAATAAAAACTCCACGAAAATGAAACAAACATTCAGCTACACTTGTCAGAGCCAAATTTTCTGCAATGGTTAGAAATAAACACTTTTTTCGAACCGACATGTCAGGTAATAATCCTGAAAGAGTTTTAAACAATAAGACCCTAGGAGATGACATTGCAATTGTAGATGATGAAATGAAGATATACTCTACTACACATTTTTAAGTTTTTAAAAATTCAATTTTTTTCCATTTGACTCGGTGGAAATCTTCAGCTGTCTGCAAAAATCTCTTCCACCGGCTGTTGGTGAGACGTTAAACAAACTCTAATTCTAAGAACACAGTGGAAGTACAGGGTAAAATATTGGTAAAGAATGGACAACAAACTGACAATGGACGGGATGGTTACATCAGCGGTTGGTCAACAGACAAAGTTTGTGTCAGATAATTAAAGCATAATGTGGGAGCGTATTGGCAACAAATGTGTTGGACATGTTGACAACAATTGGGCTGGATGTGTCAACAACAAATAGGCTGGACATGTTGAATTGGCAATAAGCACACTGGACATGTTGGCAACAATTGGGCTGGGTGTGTCGGCAACAAATAGGCTGGACATGTTGGTAACAATTGGGCTGGGTGTATCAGCAACAAATGGGTTGGACATGTTGGATTGGCAATAAGCACACTGGACATGTTGACAACAATTGGGCTGGGTGTGTCGGCAACAAATAGGCTGGACATGTTGGCTACAAGTGGGCTGAACATGTCAACGGGCTAAATATGCGTCAGATAGCCAAAGTGCAATGTGTTTGACAGTCAATAAATCTGATCAATGTCAAGAAATAATTAACTCTGCTTACTCACTCACCAACTCACCAAATACAGGTAGTGACAGTTGTGTTTATCTGCTTACAGGTAAAATTCTAAATCCTAATTGTTTGTGCTTGTCACTCATGAACCTTCATTGGGATTGATTTTGTTTCTGAGATACAGAGAATACTTTACAAATATTTTAAGTTGAAGATAATAATTATTTCATTTTTAGTTCTATATGTGTTCTCAAAGAGTGTGGAAAATTATAGTCCGTTTCATAACTCGTGCCCAACTTCAAAACGCTATTACTCAGTAACCATTTGTTAAAAACTGTTGAAATTTTCCAAATGTTATTAGAATGCAAAAGACCATTTAAATGTATATTTAACAAATATCTTGCAGCTGCAGTTTTCTTAAAGCGGCGAATTTCTTTGATGTTTGTCAAAATTGTAAATTGTGAACCCCTAAATAATAGAAATTATCGTAGTTGCTGGTCTATGATTAATTTTCACTAGGTAAAGGCGTGGCCGTAATGGGGAAATAACTGGATAAGACAAAACACCAGGAGAATTATTGTCTTCTAAGTTCGAGGACGGACGATAATATCAAGGTATACCTGTATGTCCAATTTTCATAGTTGTGTGGTCCTGAAAAGGACCGTTTGTTGAACTAATTTAAGGTAATATAGGGGCCAACATTGTGGGGGCTATATACTTTCATTCTGAATCAGACGAGTCTAAAAGATTAATAACTGTTTGGGGTTGAACATTCCACAAACCATCATTTTTCCAATATTCCTCTTCCTGTTTTAAGACGTGGTCTTCACATTTAGCCCAATAATCTTTGTCTATATTTAATAAAGCGAGATTAGCAAGAGTCTTTACATCGCATATTTTGAATGTTGTATTTTCATCTGCCACTTGTCCTTTTAATTTTGCCCAGATTAGTTCTATTGGATTTAAATGAGCATGGTAAGGTGGCAGCCTCAAACTTATATGACCGTGCTCTTGGATAATCTTATCTATTTGAAAAATCTTTGTCCTTTGTTTTTGCTTTACTAGAGATAGTAATTCAGGTTTTAAGTACATGTTATTAAATTGTATGTGCTCCTTTGTGAGCCATATCTTAATAGCATCTTTTGTACTGGATGACGTCGGGACTTTATCTTCAAGTGCAACAATGTTGTGGTATGCTGCATTGTCCATTATTAGGCAAGATGGTCGATCTAGTGATGGGAGAACAGAATTTTCAATCCAATGTCTAAATATGTGACCATTCATCTCAGAGTGATAATCCCGATTGTCTATGGATTTTGACAGAAAAATGAGCTCTGCATTCTGTATTAGTCCATGTTGTCGACTACCTGCATGAGCAATTATCAAGCGATGTCCTTTGCTGCTAGGTCTCTTAATCTTTCCATCTGATGACAGCCATTCCCTTTGGTTAGTGTGGTGAGCATTGATCCATGTTTCATCCAAGTACACAATATTATAACCTTGCTTGCGCACCTCTTTTACTTCACGTAAGTACTTGCTTCTCATGACTACTATATGTGGCTTCTCACAGATGATGTTTCGTCCATTGGAATACTTTCTGAATGTAAAGCCTGCAGCTCTCACATTCCTCCATAATGTAGACTTTGATATTTCAATACTGTTGTTCTTTTTCAGCGATACTTTTAATTTTCTTATTGTAACAGTTTCATTCATACCCAACATTTTGCGAATTTCACTTCTAATAAGTTCACTGTCGAAATTATCCAACATTTTTGCTCTTCCTTATGATTTTGTATATTTTGAACATTGACGGTCACATGCTTGAATCCAGCGATTAAATGACCGTTTAGATAAATCCAAAATGTGTCTTGTCCTATTCTCAGGGTTTTCTAAAGAATGAAATAATCTTCCTCGTTTAGCCTCTTTGCAAAAATGGTCATACATTTTTATTGCGATGTTTTGTAAACTGCAGAATTTCATTTTAAGACTCATGATAAATGTTATAGTTCCACGTCTCCACCTATGAATGAACGGAAATGGAACACACAATTTCTCGTGTTTTTTACAATTGTCTAATTGTGTCAGAAAACCACGGTGGAAGCGTGCAAACACTGTCAATTTTACCGTGTATGGATTTTTACTCGCTATTTTAAACTTAAAATACTGTAAACATTAAGTTTTGACTACACCAATGGGTCGTTATAAATTTATATAAATCAAATAAGCAACAATAATAACCAAATGTTTTTTTTTTAATGAAATTAATTCCCTGTTGGGTTCTAATCATTATAACTTTACATGCAAATTTTGAGCAATTTACAACAAGCGGTTAAAAAGCTATCGATTTTAAAAGTTGGGCACGAGTTATGAAACGGACTATAATGCTAATGCTATTTACATCTCCAATAACACTTGGGATAAAAAAAAAATTCTACACAGGCGTGATTTCAATTTGGAAATCTTAATTTTGTCTTTCTGAGTGCCATTGTACAATATTTCATTTTGTTTAAAAATGTCCAAATAAATATTATTTTTGCAAATTATGTGCATAGTATTTTTTACTACGAGATCGTAAATGGGAGAGTTACAAATAGGTATCATTTATTTTTGTATTTAACCTAACTTTTTTTAATTTCCATGTTTCATAGTGCAATGAAGGCTCATCTTCCTTGCTGTGTCCTAATATTTGGTATCATTTTTATTCTTCCTTCTTTGTCTATATTACTGCCTTGTTTTCAATACAACTTTATGTCTAGTAAATGTTTTGCTCCTAGTGTATTTGGTTATTGCTAACTGCATTAATTCTCAAGATTTTGGTCTTATCACTATTTATTTTCATTCCCAGCTGTTGTGATCTCTTGTCAAGTATGCCAATTTCACCTTGCATCTGTTGATTATGTAATAGGAGAGCTATGTTATCAGGAAAATCTAGATCATCAAGTAACTTATCAATCACAAAACACACAAAAAATAAGGCATAAAAAGTACCATAAGAACACACATTACACAAGAGATGAATTGGGTGACAAAGTCATCAAATGCATTTAGAGATGACATTTTCTAATTGTTCCTGAGATTTACAGATGGTATTTTCTCAATGTGACTGACATTTCCTCACTGTGCCTGACATTTACAGATGACATTTTCTCTTGTAACTGATATTTACAGATGGTATTTTCTCACTGTGACTGACATTTAGAGATGACATTTTCTCTTGTGCTTGACATTTAGAGATGACATTTTCTCCTGTGCCTGATATTTACAGATGACATTACCTCATTGTGCCTGACATTTACAGATGACATTTTCTCTTGCGCCTGATATTTACAGATGACATTTCCTCACTGTGCCAGAGTGGTTCAAATGTATAATCATCATTGAAACCCCCACTGAAAGTTTTCTTGAATATAGTGTTAAAAATCTGGAATGTTCAAAGTTAGTGTAGTTTCAAGTACAAGGCCCCACTGTATTGTTAAAACAGTCATAGGATAAACAGCTTTCATAATTTTAAAATGTTATCTCTGAAATGATTATTGGAGGTCACACTGCAGCCTGCTCTAAATATAAGAAAATAAGTGTTTGTTTTCAGGATCAGAAAGTGAAGAATGAAGTAAAAGTTGAAGAAGACAGTAATATACCTACTGACATAAAGAGCACATCTATTTCTTGTTCTGGTAAGTTATTATCTATATAAGTTACTCCTTTTAATAACAAAGAGTCTTTATTCACCTGCTCATACCTTCTATATAAAATGGGTAACACATATTCAGTATGTATTTTGTGTGTTTTTTTAAAATACTGCAGTATGTGCAATTAATACGAGTAAAGACCATTTTTGTGAAACTGCTCTTTTTCTCCTTCAAATTTATTTACACATAACATTTTTTTGAAAATGATTGGCTGCTTCAGAAAGTGGCAAACATTTTTTTTCTAGTCAGGAAGTTAGCAAAGAGACACATTTTAACCTGAGAAATGGATAATTTGATATATATATATAGAATATATACAAGAAAAAGAGTTCTTAAATGTTACGTAGAGCCAGTCTTAACATATGGATGTGAATCATGGACAATAGGACAACAGACAAGAAAATCACTGTAGTCTGTAGAAATGTGGTTTTACAGAAGAATGTTGAGAATACCATGGACAGCTAAGAAGAGTAATGAAGATGTTCTGAGAGAGGTTAAAGCAAAAAGAGAGCTAATTTCCAATATTAGGAAGAAACAATCATCATTTTTTGGCCATGTAATGAGAAGAGAACAGCTGGAATATATTGTAACAACTGGAAAAATTGAGGGACGAAGAGGTAGAGGGAAGCAAAAAGAAAAATTAACAGACAGCTTAAGAGAATGGCTTGGCAGAAGGTCAACAACAGAAATTATAAATAGCTGCCGAGATCGAAAGTTGTGGAGACACACATAAATATATTATAATAATATTAATACATATATTGATAAATATATATGTATATATATATATATATATATATACATAGCAGCACAGATGGCACTACAAAACAACATGAAATTGTGTGTACATATATATTTAGATGACCACACACACATCAGTCCTTTCTTTTTTGGATCACAATTGTTGTCTAACCTGAAAAACTTAGTTTAAAGATTGAGCACATTGTATCTCATTAAGAAGTAGCCATAAGCCCAATACAAAGATAATAGATAATGGTACCCAGCAATATTCCCATGTAATGAAGAAAGTATTTTCATGATTTTTTATTTTCCTTTTGGGAAAATCATGTGACGTGTTAGTTTTCAAGATATTGAATTTGCCATTGAATGTGGTCTGTTTTTGTTATTATTTTTTTAAATCTCATAATTTAATAGTACAGAGTTAAAAACAATAATTTTTAAATTCTGCACCCATTTAAACAGTTTATAAACAGAGCTGCTCAATACAAAGAGACAATAAATTTTAAACTTTTGAAAAAATTATTGGAAAAGTGATCTGATTATTTGGATAAAATAAAATAAATACATTTTTTAATGGAAGCAGAGCATCTCCACTAAGACAATTCTAAGGCAATAGGCATACTTGTTAACAATGTTTGTCAAATCGCTTGCTTCTGTCAATAGCTCTACATTTTAAAATGTTTAATAATTAATTTACTGAATAATAATTGTTTTAAAAAAACGTGAATTTAAAAAATAATGTAGCATTATTTTAAACATAATTAATATTATAATGCCAAATACGAAAGAAATCTGAAAAACATGATGTGGCGATGTCATGTAAAGTCTTCAAAACTTCTTGCAGAAACTATTAATTATTATTATATAATAAATAATTAATACATTATAAATAAAATAAATGTTTAATATAAATATTATTATTAATAATAATTATTATTATAAATTAGCACTTCACGTATGTTTCTTTCCCTTTTTGTACATCATTTTTTTGGTCTGGTGTACAGGTTTGCCTAAAAAATCTATGGAAGGTACGCATTCTAGCATCATTGATTTGATTTTAGTTTATCAATGTTCACATGGTCAATTCATTTTGGTAATTATTTTACATTTCAAGTTCAATTTTGTAATGCCATCTTTGCTGGTCAGCACATTAGGGGTAAACAAAATTCTTTAATGATAGCCTATCATCTCCATTCAGATAGTGAGAATTATCTGCTGAAACAAGAAAGAATCTGCCCTGATCATGGAATTCTCACCCATCTTGATAATATTGAGGTGAGTTATATAATTAGAGTTTAAAAAAAAAACTGAAGAGCAATCAATTTAAACAATCATGTAAATAAACCTCATGTCCACTTAATTGGAAGAGAAATTCATCAATTTAAATTGTCATTCTATAGATGTTATTGTAATACAATGGGGGCAGTCACTCATTTTAATTGTTACATACACATGTTCATTCTTAGATGTTTCGTGTTAAAGTTGACATCACAGAGATATTGACAATACTATATGTGCTCATTTGAATACTAGTGAATATCTGGACCAATATGTTTGCAATTGATTGGTGTTTCTTCACAAACATAATCTGCAGTTAAAATTTTTCTTGTTTTATGTTGCATGTATGGTTTCAAATTGTTGCAGTTAGGAAGATTTTTTTCAAATTCTTACAGTCTCAATAAGTTGTGTATGAATGTCGCCAAAAATAAACAGAACATCAACATAACTGTAGAAGGCAGGCAACTAAAACAATTAGAGGAATTCAAATATCTAGGAAGTTTAGTGACAAATGATAATTCTCAAACAGCAGAGATAGAATCAAGATGAAACAAAACTTGTCAAATCATTGGACAGTTATTACCACTATAGTCCAACAAGGACTGCCAGACCTGGACCCTAGATGCAAGAACAATAAGAAAAAAAACCTCTACTGAGATGAAATGTGTTAGACGAATGACAGGAGACAATCTGAGACATAAGATAAAAAATGTAGAACTGAGAAAGAAACTAGGAATAGCCCCCGCCATAGAATATATAAGGAAACAACAGATAAAATGGTTTGGCCACGTGACAAGGCAGAAAGATCAAAACAAAGCACAATGAGCCTTCAACAAACATGAGAATACCTGAACCAAGGGTTGACCTCGAAAAAGATGGATCGATGGAATATTGGAAGCACTAGGAAACATAACAGCAGCAGAGGCAAACAGAAGAGCAAATGATCACATATTATATCTCCCCTCGAGGTTGAAAGGCAAATGAGGAAGGAAGGAAGAATAAGTTGTATGTCAAATTGTTAGTCACTCTGTTGTGTTTCAAATTGTTACAGTCACACAGTTTTGTTATAGTCAAACATTTGTGTTTCAAATTGATACAGTCACGAAGTTGTGTTTCAAATTGTTATAGTCACACAGTTGTGTATCAAATTGTTACAGTATCACAGTTGTTTCAAATTGTTACAGTCATACAGTTGTAATTCAAATTTTTACAGTCAGACAGCTGTGTTTCAAATTGTTATAGTCAAACAAATTTGTTTCAAATTGTTAGTCACACCGTTGTGTTTCAAATTGTTACAGTCACATTGTTGTGTTTCAAATTATTACAGTCACACTGTTGTGTTTCAAATTATTACAGTCACACCGTTGTGTTTCAAATTGTTATAGTCAAACAAATTTGTTTCAAATTGTTAGTCACACCGTTGTGTTTCAAATTGTTACAGTCACATTGTTGTGTTTCAAATTATTACAGTCACACTGTTGTGTTTCAAATTATTACAGTCACATAACTCCATTCTCAATTTTGTTAGGTCAAAAGACACAAATAGCTCACCATTGCCTCGAAATACAGTTTATTGCATCTACATCAACTTAACATCCTTTTTAGGGTGTACAATGAAGTAGTCATTTGGTGAACATCAGGATGAGAGAAAAATAAAATGATTAATTACTATCAGGCAAAAGTTTGGAGCTACTAGTTTCACATGGGTGCCAAGATGCCCACTAGTAACTGGGCTGAGAGTAGACAGCTTATCACAGCTGATTGCCTGTGTCAAGATTGGAAATCAACAGAGCTGACTTAGACACTTCTCCACCTCCCAGTGGTACTCCTCGATGCAGACTAACCAGTCTATCCAGGCAAGAGGAGGTGAAAAAAATAAAAATTTTACCCCGTGCTCAAGAATGTTGTGCTGAAGTGTGATGGCTTTTCAAATATAAGATTTATCCTGCAAACCACAACATCCATGTCTAATTAAGGGCAGATGATGAAGGAAGTAGTAGTCAGGGGATCACTGGATGAACAGAAATGACATACTGATCATAGTTATGTTTACATATTTAGACAAGCATCCATTAAAATTACTTCATGTGGTGTTAATTTTATTCTCCATTTATTGCCAGGTAGGTCATGATGAGGGTTGCATTCAAGATTCTAGCCCCCAAACTCTGGTAACTGACAGCCAGTCTAGAGAAGTGCCAGGAGGAGAGATGATAATTCTATCTCAGTTTTGTGATGCTGGAAGGGCTGGTCTTCAGTGCAGACATAAAATAATACAGACACAGACACTTTCTGGAGAGAAATTGTACAAGTGTGAAATATGTGGAGCATGTTTTATGCAAAGGCGAACATTAAAAGTACACATAAGACATACGGGAGAGAAGCCTTTCAATTGTGATGTGTGTGGTTCTAGTTTTTCACAAAATGGAAATCTAAAACGACACAAAAGAACACATACAGGAGAGAAGCCTTTCAAATGTGATGTGTGTGGTGCAGGTTTTTCACAAAATGGAAGTCTAAAAGTACATAAGAGAACACACACAGGAGAGAAGCCTTTCAAATGTGTTGTGTGTGATTCTAGTTTTTCACGAGAGAGACATCTACAATTACACAAAAGAATACATACAGGAGAGAAGCCTATCAAATGTGATGTGTGTGGTGCTTGTTTTATATTCAGTAGAAGTCTAAAACAACATAAGAGAACACACACAGGAGAGAAGTCTTTCAAATGTGATGTGTGTGGTATTGGTTTTTCACATAATGGACACCTAAAAGAACACAGGAGAACACATACAGGAGAGAAGCCTTTTAAATGTGATGTGTGTGGTTCTAGTTTTTCACGAGATGGAAATCTAAAACTACACAGGAGAACACACACAGGAGAGAAGCCTTTCAAATGTGATGTGTGTGGTATTAGTTTTTCACGAAATGGAAATCTAAAAGAACATAAGAGAACACATACAGGAGAGAAGCCTTTCAAATGTAATGTATGTGGTTCTAGTTTTTCACATAATGGACATCTAAAACGACATAAGACAAAACATACAGGAGAGAAGCCTTTCAAATGTGATGTGTGTGGTTCTAGTTTTTCACATAATGGACTACTAAAACAACACAAGAGAACACATACAGGAGAGAAGCCTTTCAAATGTGATGTGTGTGGTTCTAGTTTTTCACGAAATGGAACTCTGAAAGAACATAGGAGAACACATACAAGAGAAAAGCCTTTGAAATGTGATGTGTGTGATTCTAGTTTTTCACAAAATAGAGATCTAAAACGACACAAGAGAACACATACAGGAGAGAAGCCTTTCAAATGTGATCTGTGTGGTATTAGTTTTTCACAAAATGGAAATCTAAAAGAACATAAGAGAACACATACAGGAGAGAAGCCTTTCAAATGTGATGTGTGTGGTATTAGTTTTTCACAAAATGGAAATCTAAAAGAACATAAGAGAACACATACAGGAGAGAAGCCTTTCAAATGTGATGTGTGTGGTATTAGTTTTTCACGAAATGGAACTCTGAAAGAACATAAGAAAACACATACAGGAGAGAAGCCTTTCAAATGTGATGTGTGTGGTGCTGGTTTTATATTCAGTGGAAATTTAAAACAACATAAGAGAAAACATACAGGAGAGAAGCCTTTCAAATGTGATGTTTGAGGTACTTGTTTTTCACAAAATATAAATCTAAAAGCTCATAAAACATGAAAGATGCCATACAAATTTGATTTTAGCAGCACTGGTTTTCACAAAATAGAAATCTAATGCTGTACAAGGGAAGACATACTAGACGGAAGCCTTTCAAAGGTAAATTTTGTGGTACTAGATTTTTTTTTACAAAAATAGCCTCTGGATATCTTCATCCCAATGTTGTGCTACCAATGCTAGTCCTGGACCCTAGATGCAAGAACAGTTAGGAAAATAACCTGTTCTGAGATGAAATGTGTTAGACGAATGAGAGGAAACAGTCTGAGAGATAAGATCAGAAATTAAGAACTGAGAAAAAGCTAGAAATAGCCCCCATCATAAATATATAAAGAAACAACAGATAAAATGTTTAGGCCACGTGACACGGCAGAAAGAGCAAATCACAATGCAAGCCCTCAATGAACGTTGCAAGACTACCAGACCCAAAGGGTCGCCCACGAAAAAGATGGATGGACAGAATACTAGAAGCACTAGGAAACATAACAGCAGCAGAGGCGAATAAAAGAGCAAAAGACCGCATATTATATCTCCCCTCGACGCTGAAAGGCAAATGAGGAAGGAAAGAAGAAGATACCTCTGTAAAATCATAGGAGAACTCACACATGAGAAAAACATTTAATATATTATGTGTTTTGTACAGTTTTAGCACATTTAAAATTAAAGCTAAACAAGAGAATATGCTCTTGTATGAGAGAGATATTTAATATATTATGTGTTTTTTACAGTTTTAACACATATAAAATTAAAGCTAAACAAGAGAATATGCTCTTGCATGAGAGAAGCCTTTCAAATCTGATGTTTGTGGTAATGTTTTTTCAGAAATTGTAATACCATAGATGGATTCTCAGAGAAGATGGATTTATGGAGTATTTGCAACACTAGGAAACAACAGCAGGAGAGGCCATGAGATGAAAAAAAAACTGCTAACTGTACCTTGAATCAACCCTGAAATGAAATTGTGGAAAGGAAAGACAAAAACAATTTACTATGTTCTGTGCATATTCTTGATTAAAGGTTCATGTGTTTCTTCACCAATGTATTTCCTTCTAGGTTTTAGGATATTTTCTAATGGCACAATTGTGTTACTGCCATATAATACAAATTGTAGTGAGAACTTGGCGTCTTTGTTATTTGTTAATGTTCATAGCTGGCAACCTTGATTTAATTTTACATTCTGTTCTCTATCTTTTCACATTAAAAATGATTTGAACATTGCATTAAAGGAAGAGGCATTTGCAACATACTGCAGAACATTATCAATTTTGGAAGGAATTTTAAGGAACCTAAATTTATATGTGCAACCATTGAAAATTTATTTTTGATGCTTCAAACCATGGCTGTTTGAAACCATCATCATTGATTGGCATCTCTGCATCGAAGGTTGGCTATGATAGAGCACCATTCTCTGTTCCTTGTAGTAAAGGTTGTCATAGGCTGACTTGTCAAACTTTTGATGTTACTTGTCCTTGTTAGTCTTGTCTGCCTCTTTTACCTTGTATTTTCCCTTCCAAGATTGCTTTTAGACGGCCATTGTTTCATTTCACATGATCTAAAAATCTCATTTGTCTTGTTTGAATTGTGTTTAGTAGTTCTCTTTTCATATTTAGTTGTTGTAAGACTTCATCATTTGTTTTCTGTTCTGTTTTCTTGTTTAATGTCCATGTTTCTGTGCCACACATGAGTGTTGAGATGATATAACATTTTGTTATTCTTATTTTTAGCCCTGATGTTATTTGTTTTGATGTTAATATATTTTTCATCGCATTAAAATTACTTCTTGAAATTCCTATCTTTTGTTTATTTCAGTTTTATATTTCCATTTCTGGTTATAGTGTGTCCAAGGTAGTTGTAGCTCTGAATTGTATCCAGGTCTATTCCTTCAAAGAAGTAAATGCATCAAGATGCATAGAGATGTAAAGCTGATGATCTATCTATCTTTCGTTCGCCTGAAGTATTGTCTATATCTGCAACGTCGTTTCCTGTATAAATGTTACTGTCCTTTATAATTCTTGCAGTAGCCCATATAGTTTTGTCTGTAGTGTTGTATCTATGGGCCAATGGATTTTCCTCAGTCTACTATATTCAGTGCAGTCTTGAAGTATGTGTTCAGCAGTCTGGGGCGCCTGTCCAAATATACAAGTAGTTGAGGTGCCGATCTTGAATTTTGTATACATGTGACTATGGAGTTGATTGTGTCCTGTTCTGAGGCGTATAATGATAACTTGTTCATATCTATTCATATTATGAAAGGCATCCTGATTTGGGGCATGTGGTCTTCTGATTGATTTTATTATCTGTTTCTTATGATGGTATGTAACCGGTGTATCTAGTTGTGTGCCTGTTAAACCTTCCTTTGCCAACTGATCTGCTTTCTCATTTCCTGGTATTCCACAGTGAGATGGGATCCACTGCAGGGCAACCCTGTGGTGCTTGCAGAGTTCAGTCAATAAGGTCTGCAGATATGGTAATTTTCTGGATTGTAGTGCCTGGAGTACTGATCTTGCATCTGTCAAAAACACTACAGGCTGCGGGCTAAGATTACTGTTCAGCAGTTTTTCTATTGTCAACTTTATTGCTTGTATTTCTGCATCATAATTGTGACAATATTTCCCTGTTGCTATTTTATTCATATCCCTAGTGTTATTTGGGTACTCTATATATGCACCTGCTCCCCCATTTTTTACTGCATTCTGTGCTGATCCATCTGTGTACGCATGGATCCATAGGTCTTGTGGGTATTCTTCGTCTAGGAAACTGAGAGTTATTGTTTTTCGCTGTAGACTATTCTGTTCCTCTTTGTCAACTATTCCTTTCACTTCTGTCCGTATTTGAACTGATAATCCTGATTCCTCTGTCCAGGGAGTCTGTTCTAGTATGGGCAGTAGGGGGTTAACAACTCTTGGCATGTCTGGTGTTTGTCTACTAATACGCTTGGCTTGGTGGATAAAACTGCTTCTCTTAAGTCATCCCAATGCAAGATTTTGGAATCTGCCCTTCATTGGATGTCTCAGCATGCAAGCACATTTTTCTGCCTGTATCAGCACCTTTGTGTCCCTCTGTTCTCTCAGTGCTGGTATCCTTCACAATTTCTCCATCTCCAATATTGGTGTTGATTTCATTGCTCCTGTGATGACCCTAAGTGCCTGGTTTTGTACTTTATCCAGTTCTTGCAGTGTGGTGTTTGATGCTGAGAACCATGCAGGTGATCCATATTCTAAATGTGGGCGTATACTCTGTTGGTAAACTTTACTGAGTATTTTCCCACTCGCACCCCACGTAGTTCCACACAGCTTTCTTAGAATAGCCAATTTTCTCCTTGCTTTTTGGGTTGCCTTATTTATCTGTTTCCAAGATAGTTTGTTATCAAATGTAACTCCGAGATACGTAGCTTGTATGTATTCTTTCACAGGCTCATTGTTTATGTAGATGGCGCCTGCGTTTTGTTTTGGGGAGAGAGTGAAAAGTGTAGTACTGCATTTGTCTATATTGATGCTGATACACCATCTATTTGTCCATGAATTCAGTGCATTCATAGCTCTTTGTAACAATTTTGAGGCCACTGTTGCATACTCCTCTGTGCACCACATTACCAAATCATCTGCATACATTGCCACTTTGATGCCATGTGGTAGTTCAGTAACTAGGTCATTGATGTAGATCAGAAAAAGTTTTGGAGATAGTACCCCTCCCTGTGGAACGCCCTGGTGCAGTAAGACCTTCTTACTCTTAAGACCATCCAGTTGCACTCTGGCTTTCCTGTTATGCAGGTATGTTTTGACCCATTTGTACATCCTGCCATTTACTCCATAATTTCTCAGTTTCTTCAAAAGTCCTTCCTTCCACACCTTATCAAATTCTTTCTTTAGGTCTATCCATGCTGCTAGTACCAGTTTCTTTTCTTGAAATACATCCTCAATTTCCTTGGAAAGATAGGTTGCCTGATCTTCGGTAGAGTAACACTGTCTAAAGCCTGCTTGTTGTGGGACAAGGAGATTTTCACTTTCCAGGTACCACTGCAGTCTGAGATTGATTATACGTTCCATTGTTTTGCACAAACAGCTTGTAAGGCTGATTGGTCTATAGCTGGATGTTGTTGAACCATCTTTTCCTGGCTTTAGTAATGGTATCATAATTGCTTCTCTCCATGCCTGTGGCACTCTACCTGCGAGCCAGCAAATGTTGTAGATCTGCAGTAGTTTTGCTTTAGCTGTAGTTCCCAAGTTCTTAATCATTTCATTAGACACTCCATCACTACCTGGTGACTTTTTCATTTTAAATTTGGATATTGCCAGCTCTAGCTCTCTTTGTGTAATGGGTATTTCCGTGACTTTATGTGCGGTCTCTTCTTGTCTTACATTTTGTTGTTTTAAACGGGTTTCTTGTCATTTCTCTAGGCTAATTTCAATATTATTGTCATTTGCAAAGGAGTCTGCAAAGTGATTTGCTGCATGTTTACCTGTTAGAATGTTTCCATCCTTCTTCAGTGTAATTTTGGTGTTCCTTTCTGTACCCTCATCATTCAGCTGTTTTATAAGCTTCCACACTTTTCTTGTGTCTCGTTCGAGATTCAAGGATTCTGTTTTCTCTTTCCAGCTTCTCCGTCTGGCTTGTTGTTTAGCCCATTGAAATTTGGCTTTAGCATGCTGATAGTTATTGTGGTGTTCCTGGCAGGGGTTATTTTCTGCTTGCTTTCGAGATATTTCCATCTCATTGTGTAGTTGCTCTAGTTCACTACTCCAGTATGGTTTGTAGTGTTTCCGTGCCCCTCTAGGTATTGTTTCACTGGCAGCTTGTATTATTAGTCTACTGAATTCATCAACTATTTAGTTGATGTCTCTGTCTGTATTTAGATCTTTAATCAGTACACTGGTGTAATGTTGGTACATTTTCCAGTCTGCCTTTTTGTAATTCCATCTGGAGAGAGTGCTGCTCTCCCTGACGGCTTCATTTTGCGCCACTAAAAAGACAGGTCGGTGGTCGCTGCCTCCAAGTTGTTTCCCTACAATACGAGTGATATTCCAATCCAGGTCTGGTGAATGGAAAGCAAGGTCTGGTGTAGATGTGGTATGCCATGATCTGGAATAGAATGTTGGTGGATCTGCTGCCTGGTTTAATAGTATAAGCCCATTGTCATCCTGCCAATTTTCAAGTTCTTCACCTCTCTTGTCCATATGTTCATAGCCCCAGCTCTGTGAATGGCTGTTAAAGTCTCCACATACAATTATTCTTTCTTTTAATGTAATTGTGTCTAGTGCTAATGGGCAGTCACTCGGACAGTAGTAGTTAAGTAGGTGAAAGTCTGTATTTCTGTCCTGGGGTGCAGTGTTTGATATTCTGTCCCATCCATATACACTTCAATCTGACATGCATTAATGTTGTTCCTTACAAGTGTCAGTATTCTGCCCTTTTGTCTGTTTTTTCTGTCAGATCAGTAGCACTGGTATCCCCTAATCTTCAAGGCTATGTCGTTGTTTAGATGGGTTTCCTGTAAACAGCATATGCTTATTTGTTCTTCATGCAGGATATTTTCTAATTCGATCTTTTTACTGTACCCATCCCTTTTGCTGTTGATGCCCTCAGCATTCCAGTGCATTAGTTTGAGTGGTCTTATTTTGGGTTGGCCAGTAGCTCTATTCTCTCACCCCCTGACTCCACAGAGCGATTGAGAAGGACATCCAGTAATAGAGGTTGGGCCCTTTCGAGGCTGAGGTCCCGGCGCTGCACCTGCCTGAGTGTCCATTACAGGGCAAGTGTCATATTGATTTGCAGTTATAGACGTGCTTCCCATTGGCGTGGCATCCTGATTTTTGTAATGCGCCTTTTGGCTGGTTGCCTCCGACTTCAGCACTTAAAATTGCTAGAGCAAACTGTGGTCTTGCACGGATGTAGGAAGGCCTGGCCAGTCTTGGTTTTCAGTCCCTGTTGACTCAAGCCCCATCCCCACGACAAGGAGCTGGCCTTGATGAGGAAGCTGATGATAATAGCAATACAAAAAAAAAAGAAGAAAAATAGTGGTATGGTGACAGCTTTACGTGGTAATGGACAAATTAAAAGTCAACGTTTCGGCTAAGTATGCCTTTAGCTGGAACAATTATAGATCGAACAAATTTGATGTTAGGAAGCATCCCTGTCTTACTCCTCTTTTTATATCAATAGGTGTAGAGTTCTCATTGATGAAAACATTAGTGATTCTTTTATTGATATGTTATCATAAACAGTGAAAAGATAATTAATGTTCAAACTAAACTGATTGATTTTGCTGAAATAACTAGGGTCACAGCAGAAATTATGTCACATGTTTCTTTTACACAATTGTGCACATTTGGCTATTAATTCAATCCCCCTTGATGTTGAAGGAATTAGTGTGATGGTATTTGACTGGTAAAGGTAAATGTTTGGAGATTTCTGGATAGTGTTGCCTCAAGCATCGAAACTCAGATGCGAGGCGACATTCCTCACCTTCCCAGGGTAATACCCTGGTACCCATTTCTGCCAACGGCTGGGTAGACCGTGGTATTTTTTTTTTCCAACCACGAGTACAATTGCTCTGCTGCCAGCGGGAATCGAACACAGGTTGACCGAACATCGGTAGTCCAGTCGGGTGGTTTTCCTAACTAGGCTACCGAAGCCCCTATGGTATTTGACTATTTGCACACATTTACTGTCATAGTGGAAAGACTTAAGTAGTTCTATGACTTTGTTGGACGGGAATTAAAAAAGGTGCTGTACTAGAAGAATATTAGGTGGCTTTCCTTAAAATCAGCATTCTGAAGTATCAGTCAAATCTAGCCTGCACTTACATCATTCTTCCTCTCTGAGGAAAGGTGTCCAGTGATGTTAAAGAAGTGGTCCAGTGATCCTTGCACTTTGCTGTGGATGAATTTTGCTCGTGCAACTTTGCCACTTTTTCATGATAAGATAATAAAAATTGAAGTTGAGGATGTAACTGTAGTTGAGTTATCCATATTGTTTTCAAGTTTAATTGAAAAAATGAACTGTAAGAAAGAAGAGTCTCCATGTCTCTAGACATTCCATAATATTCCAGAGATTCCCTCTTTTGAACTTGTTGTTCTAACTCCACTCATCTATCACGCACCCCTCACTTAACCTTCACTGTTAACTCCCCTCCCCTTTGTTCTCTCTTCACGCTTGACTGATATCCCTGGTCAACTCATTCTAATCTTCATGCGAGACCGTGAACTCATACACTGCCCCGTGAGTCTCACTCTCCAATAACACACCATAATTATCTCAATTCCCATGACACCACACTATTACAAGTTAACTGAGCCCTTGAATGTAATTTCTGTGAAAAAGCCACAGAAGTTGCAGACTACTTTTCAGACTTCATTAGCAACATTTACTCATGAGGAAGGAAAAAAGAAGATAGAAAGAGTTCAAGAATATAGCTATCTTTGGCTTAATCGTTAAAATTATTAATTGAACATTTTTATTCTCATAATATGTACTTCATCTCCCTTTTAATTTTAAAAAATCTCATTACTTATTCTTCTTCTTATGTCTCTTAGACTTACTTGTCCCGCTAATTCTCTGTGTAGTTGAGCTTCCGGTGTCATGGCGACTACGTGTTGTCGTTTTTATAATTCGGCTCTTGCTGAGATATTTAATTGATTTACGCGACTGTCTAGTTGTGAATTTATGTGTTGCTATTCTTCACTTGGTGTAATGTTTCTGACTGGAGGATGGACTGCGAACCGTATCGATATTTAAGTGGATTTATTCTTTCTTTGTGTCGCGTGTTCACCGTTTGATAGGCAAGCACATGGTTTGACAACAATGGCGCCTGCCGGTGTGTTCAACCCGTATGTGAAAAGTCTGCGACGGTGGATGGGGCGGAAGAATTAATTGAAATAATCAACGGCCCAGAAAGCGAAAACAGCAAAGTGTGTGGTACACATGAGGCATTTTCTGAACACGAAAGGCGAAAATGGCAGACCGTGAAAGAGATTGGAGCCTCATCACGTAACAATCCAAAGAAAGCCATGGAGAGAAATCCTAACTACCGTATTAAAAACGAATTTAAAATAGCTACATAGAATGTTAGGATCTTATACCAACAAGGAAAACTAGAAAATCTTATGGTGGAAGCAGAACGACTAAACATAGATATCTTAGGAATCTCGGAAACAAGATTGAAGGAAAGTGGATACATACAAGACGATAAATATACATTTATATATTCAGGAAATACAAAAGAACATCAAAGAGGAGTAGGCATTCTAATAAAACGAACAAAAATGTATAAATACTCAATTGACATATAATGATAGGAATATACTAATAAAAATGAAGGCAAAACCATTCGACATAGCAATATTACAAACATACGCACCTACTCAAGACTATACAGACGAACAAATAGAGGCATACTATGAAGATCTAAACACAGTTATGAAGCAAGTCAAATCATCAGTCATCTTGATTATAATGGGTGATATGAACGCTAAAGTAGGAAAAGGTAAATATAAGACCATAATAGGAAATCATGGTATAGGAAAAAGAAATAACAAAGGAGAAAGATTACAATTTTGCGAAGAAAACAGACTGATAATATGCAACACCTTCTTTGAGCAAGAGAAAAGGAAATTATACACATGGAAAAGCCCTGGAGACAAGAAGAGATATCAAATAGATTACATAATGATAATAGATAGATTCAGGAACAGCATCAAGAAAGGCAAAACCTACCCAGGAGCAGATATAAATTCAGACCACAATCCTGTAATGATAAAAATGAAAATCAAATTAAAGAGAAGCAAACAAAAAACGAATGCAGCAACACCAATAGATATAACAGCATTAAACCAGAAAGATGTAAAAGAAACATATACTGTAGAAGTAAAGAACACATATCAGAAGCTACTAGAAGAGGGGATTGAGCAGTACAGAAGAGAAATTCCTGAGGAAAAAGTCACAACAAAATGGCAACGCATAAAAAACAGCATGCAAGAATCCTGCAACACCTTGCCCAAAAAGGAAAGTAACAAAAATAAAAAATGGATAACAGACAAAATATTAGAAAAAATGGAAGAAAGAAGACAAGCGAAAAACACTGCCAGATACAAGGATATAGACAATGAAATACGGATAATGTGCAAAAAGGCAAAAGAAGACTGGCTCAACCAAAGATATCTAGAAATCTAAACTATGGAAAGTAAACAAAACCTATGAGAGAAGCACACAGAAATAAAGAGAATGACGAATAAAGACAAAAAAGCTGCAGGAATCAGGTGTATAGCAAACAAAGAGGGAAGAGTGCTATCAGACAACAAAGATATAATAGATAGGTAGCAAGAATATATAACAGAAATTTTTTCATGATGAAAGGGACAAAAAGCCAGACATAAAATGTACATACAACTATAAAATCCTGAAATCCGAAGTAGAAAAAGCCATAAAAACAATGAAAAAGGGAAAAGCAGCAGGGCCTGACAATATACAGATAGAGATGATAACGGCTCTAGAAGAGTTTGTCGTCGAAGTGATCACAGACATATGCAATGACATATACCATACAGGATACATACCAGATCTAAAAACATCAACTTTCATTGCATTGCCTAAAAAGAATGGTGCAGTTGAATGCAGTGACTTCAGAACAATAAGCCTAATGAGCCAGGTAACACAAATTTTACTAAAAGTTATACAGCGAAGGATTCAGAATAAAATCAATACTGAATTAGAGGAGCAACAATTTGGATTCAAGAAAAACAGTGGAACAAAAGAAGCCATATTTAGCATGAGAACATTGATTGAAAAGTACACAGAAGTAAACAAACCAATATATGCCTGCTTTATAGACTACACCAAAGCTTTCGATAGAATACACCATAACCAACTTATAGACTGCCTAAAGGATATAAATCTAGACGACGCAGGCATACGACTAATATGTAATTTGTACTGGGAGCAAACAGCAATAATAAGATATAACAAGGAGAACTCTACACCCATGGACATAAAAAGAGGAGTAAGACAAGGATGCATCCTATCACCAAGCTTGTTCAATCTATACACTGAGCAAATCTTTAAAAACATCTCAGAGATACCAGGCCTAAACATTAATGGAAAGATAATCAACAACCTGAGATATGCTGATGATACTGTTCTACTAGCAGAAAATCCTAAAGACCTACAACAATTGCTTAATGTGACAAACACAACAAGCAAAAAATATGGACTAGAAATGAATATCAAAAAGACTAAAACTATGATCATAAACAAAGAAAATTCTCAAGACCTACAATTAAATATCACAGTTGAGGGAACACATCTGGAGACAGTCCAGAGTTACAACTACCTAGGACATACTATAACCAATGATGGAAAATGCAAAACTGAAATAAACAAAAGAATAGGTATGGCAAAAAGTAATTTTAATGCCATGAAAAATATACTAACAACAAAACAAATATCAGCAGGGCTGAAACTAAGAATGGCAAAATGTTACATCTTCTCAATATTCCTGTATGGTGCAGAAACATGGATATTAGACAAGAAAACAGAACAGAAAATTGAAGCCATTGAAATGTGGATTTATAGAAGAATAGGTAGAATTGGATGGAAACAAAAGATAACAAACGATAAAGTTTTAAAACAACTAAAAATAAAAAGAGAACTGCTGAACACAATTAAGACAAGACAAATTAAATTTTTGGGTCATGTTAAAAGACACAACAGCCTACTAAAAGTAATATTGGAAGGAAAAATACAAGGCAAAAGAGGCAGACCAAGACTAACATGGACGAGAAACATCAAAAGATGGACAAGTCAATCTATGTCAGCCTGCACCATCAAATCAAGAAACAGAGTAGAATGGCGCTCCATGGTAGCCAACCTTCGTTGTGGAGAGGGCACACGATGATGAGTTGTGCTTATCCTTATTTCGTTGTCCGTTTGTGTTGGTCTCGTTTTCTGAAGAAGGCCTCATGTAGGTCAAAGCGTCAGAATTGTGTTGTGTTTCTTTTTTCTTAAGCAGTCACCATACCTAGTAGGAATGTACTTTACACCTCACCACTAGCTCCTTGATATTAGCTTTATCACAGCACTGCAATTACTTACCTGTTCCTTATCATGGATATATTATAACAAATGAAGGAAACCATAAAACAAATACAGAAAAGAATAGGAATGACAAAAGGTAGGCAGTTTTAACGACATGAAAATATACTCACATCAAAGCAAATAACATAAGAACTAGGACAACTGTACATTTACAATTGTAAAATCTTATATTTACTTAACATTAATGTATGTTGCAGAAACAAAGGCATTAAATAAGAAAACAGAAGTAGTGGCGTATGGTATTTAGAGGCGCTTTCTGACGTCAGCGGCACGTTATTCCTTATATAAATAGTCTACCGGCAGATTTTTTCTATATGAGAGTCTACCCCATCAGCCCCTCGCTACCGTCGCTCTTCCGCCCAGAGTTGAACATGACCTCTCGTGTCGAGATGTTGACCTCTCGTGTCGGTGACCCCGGAAGTGACCTGTTTATGCCTGGTGTGTTGAGGAAAATGGGTGTTCCTC